>JAOWBP010004015.1:15232059-15291503 GCA_028571105.1 Tragopan temminckii
TCCCAGAATCAGATCTTGGATCTTCTTGACCTTGGATTTCAGGTCTCAGTGCTTTCCCAGGGACATGTGTGCACTGTCCCATCAGCAGTGCTGGGGGTCTGTGCTCCTACCTGTGCTCCTGCAGCCTGGAGCTGTGTTTCAGGCACATTTTGAGTTCTTTCTTTCCAGCATTCTTCCCAGCACAGCAGTCAGCTTCCCCACACTGTTCTGCATCCATCTGCCCTGTCCTGTCCTAGCTCAGTTTTGTCCAGGCAGCTGGGGGTCCTGAACACACAGGGATGCAGGTGAAAGCAGCCGGTCAGAAACGCGGTGAGTTTTCAGATGGGTGCTTCCAGTGGCAGTCCCACCTTACTCCACACAGCCAGCTGTAGGGGCACCAGGGCTGTCAGGGCACCTCGGTGTGCTTTGGAGATGCCGGGGAGCTGCAGCTGTAGTACCTTCCCTGGCACATCAAACCGGTCTAAGTGGATCACTCAGACCTTTTTTTCAAACCTGTTATTATGCCATGAATGTGCGTTGAGGAAGAAGAAAACTACTCTTTCTTTTTTTTTTTCTCTCCTTTCTTTGCTTCTTTCTTTCTTTCTTTTTGCTGAGTCAGCTGCAGATTTCAGGCCTATGACTACATCTGTAATTACTGCTTTCTGAGTGCTGTTACTGGGGTGACAGGGAGGGGGTGGCTTGCTGCTGGGAGAAGGCAGCGGAGGTGTAGGAATATGCCAGGTTTCCTGAGCAAGCTGACCTGACAGCTGGCTGCCATGAAAGCAGCACTCCTGCCCACCTGCCTTTTTCTCTGGCTGCCCGGAGATAAGAAAGCAGTGGGATTTCCATTGTGGAGTAAACACTGAGACTAGCATCTCGTGGTGTTCCTTAGGCTGGGACGTGATGGTCACTGTCCTTCCGACTCCCCTTTCTTGCTGGCTAATAGCCAATAGCCCCGCATCTGCTTGTGCTTTCTCAGGGCTACTCAGAGAAGTGGCTGGGATGGCCTGACTCCCAAAAGCTTCTAGAAGTGATCTATCTTGTTGTGGTCGCATTCTGACTTTCTCCACCTATTCAGTTTGCTCCCAGTGGTGTCTGGCAAACACTAAAGGCGGTTGAAGGTACACAGTGGCTGTGCACCAAGGCAGGAAGGAGGGGAGGGCAGGAGAAGACAGCCTTTCCTCGCTGGGGTGGGAAGCTGTTCTCTCAACTCAACCTGAAAAGCTGTGCAGTGAGTTGCAGCCATCAAAGAGCTAGCTGGAGGGTGGTCTAAACTAGAATAGGTAGGAACGATTGAATTATCTCACAGACTTCTCCTGAGGGGTCTGGGGGATTATTTTTCCTACTTTGTTGACATCAGTTCCATCTGAGGTTGATTGTTGCCCTGCTGAGACACTGTGACTATGCTGATTTCTCTTTTTTTTGTGGAACTTCCTACCTAGTGAAACGGATGTCTCAAAGTTTCAGCACCAAAGAGTTTGGGCAGAGCTCAGACACAGTCTTAATGCCGGATCCTTATTTATTGATTTGGTTTGGTCTTCTCGATTTTCCCATTTTCATATGTATGTTAGCATTAAGGCAATATCCATTCCTTCTTTGAATGAGTCCATGTATACATGCTAATAAGGACTGTACTTGGGCTCTGCTTGTGGTTAGAAACTTTTCCATGTTATCATAATACTTTTGCCCTTCTGCTCTTCCTTCTTCAGATATGACAGAGAAGGTAGAGCACATCAGCTCTTTCCCTTTGAGCCATCGGAAGAAGAGACACAGACGTGCAAGCAGAGCAGAAAGACAATTCTAGATCCAAGGTGCCTCTGCACTTGTTTTGCACTATGGCATGGAGCTCCTGAGTCCTGGGCCAGAGGTCAGGCTTCTCCTTGGCAGCCTGTTTTGAGACCTGCTGAGCCCTGGGCTCTGCAGGCTCTGCTGCTAAGGAGGACCCATTCACACTGAATACTGCTCTGACAGAATTTTTTGCATGAGACCTCCAATTTTTACCCAAACCTTCTGAGGATTGGCAGTCACTCCTTGTACTAACAATAAATGGGGGTGGACTGTGCATATGATCATAGACTCTTTTAGAATTTGTCTGTCAGTTCTGTGTGACTTTCTTCCTCCTGACACTAGAGAGGATTTCATGTCCGTTCTGTTAGGCTGCTCATGCAGCTTTGCATGTTAATTTCAGAGGGAACAGACTCTGTTGCTGTGACTGTCAGCCTATGCTGGATGTTTGAGGATTGTCATGGATATATAGTTTCACAAAGGGGATGCAGTCTTTCACTGGGGATCTGCCCACTGCGGATTCGTCCTAGTGAATAACTTAGATCAGAGCCATCTCCTTCTATCTTGTCACATGCCAGATTTTACCTACAGTGTCTACAACAGTGGTTGAACTTGCATGTCCAGTAGCCTCTTAGGTCATTACCTTTATCCCAGTGACTTTCTCTGCTAGTAGCTGGGCTACTTGCGTGTTTCCTGAGAGATGCCATTTTTCCACAAAAAGTGTTCTATCTGGATACATTCTTCATGACATGGGGAGTGCAGTCTGGCTCCAGGCATGCAGAGTGCAGAAGTACTGGTGGCTTTGAACTTGCCTTGCCAAAGTGCTTGGAAAGTTGACAGTCGACTCTCCAAATGGTCATGCATACAAGGTATGATGGACAACTTAGTTGTGAAGTAGCACGTGATGAGGAAAAAAGAAGCTCCCCACCCTTTGCACTGCCTGGAACTCGTCTGCTTATGAATATAAAATACCTACACTTCTCATGTGTAGGAGATTTTCCATTAAGTTCTCATTGGATATCTTTCAGGAAAGAGACAAACATGACAAACAATACACTCAGGCTAAAATGAATCTTAATTTTTTTGTGAGCTGACATATTTTGCTCAAAGGTGGGTCAGTGCTTGGAGTCCTTCCCTAGCCTTTTTAATACTATGGTTTCAGCTACTACAGGTTTTCACTCTTGTTTTGTCTTCTGAAGGCCCTCAGTGTTTTAAGATGGACCTTGCTCATTTTAATTGACCAGAAGCTATCTTTTAGTTTCAGGATTTTCTATAGGTATTCATATTATAACTCAATTTCAACCAGATAATTACACTCTAGCTTTTCTTTCCCATGCCTTACACACTAAGACTGTATCTATCCTTCTCATCTCTGTAGCTGGGAGCCCTCTGTCCTTTTATCTTTACAGGTCCAAACCTTTTCATCCCTTTCACAGGCTCTTCATCCCTGGGAAATGCAGCATTTTGTTGTTACTGCACAATAAAAGGCAATGGTGGGCTGAACCCCGACTTGCTATCACATTGCTAAGGTGGAGTCTAATGAGGGTTAATGTGCATCTGGCCAGAGCATAGGTGGCTTCACTCTGTGCATTCAGGAGAGCTTTGATTCCAGTTACCTGCAGTGCAACTACCTGGGGATTCATCCTTGCCTTTGCCAGGCGTCTCTGGTGCTTCAAGAGCCAATGCAGCATCTGATAATGTAGTTGTGCAGTTACTGATGCATGAAAGATACAGAGACCTCCACCATGTAGCGAGTCCCTGGGGGGAGCTGCTTGGATTCACTCACTGCTAAGAGTGCACGTGGGATTCACTCAGAGAAAAAAAGATGTCTTACCAGTAACCGGTGTTCTTCACAATGTGTAGTCCACAGATACATTTCTCTTCCATCTGCTTCTCCTCTCTCCTCAGAGTCCTTCCAGGTATGAGTCCTGTGATTGAGAGGTAGAATTGTTAGAATGTACATTTGGGCTACACTTCTCAAAGAGCATCGGTTACTGGTAAGTAACCTTTCTTCTAGTTTTAGATTGTTCTTACAGAAGAGCTTAACCGGTCATCACCTTTCTGTATTTGCATTGTTTGTGCTTCTGTCCTGGGGTCAGAGCTTGACTGCTACTCTGAATCTCAGGAACAGAAGTTAGATGAAACAAGCATACGATTGCAGTGCGTTCCAAAATGTAGGACTGTTCCTTGGTGTATCTTTTTCTGTTCAGTTATTTGTACAATATTGCTTATTGACAAAGAGGTAATTGCTTCTGGCCATTAACGTCCTCCAGTGCTTTTGTGAACAGTAAATAAAAGAGTTAACATGAATTATGTTCTTTTAAACTTTCACACTCTGAAAACCCTGTTATTATCCATTTGCTGAGCATGACCATGGAGAGCTGTCCCTGTTTAACCAAACTGGCCGGGCTACTGTGGATTACCCGTGTCCTCATTGCAGCATGTCATAGCGCGCCGGCACAGCACCTCCCTGAGGCTGGGGGTCATACGGTGCCAATGGCTTGGTGCTCAGGGATGTCCCTTCAAAAAGTGTCATTTTGCTTTAGTTTGTTTTTATTCACCTCGGGGACGCCAAGGGAAAATTCTTTTTTCTTGTAAGAAAACGTTATCTTTGTGAAAATTAAACACTGTGAGAAGGACGTGTGCATCTTGTGCTTTAGTGGCTACTGAAGGTCGGAGTTGTTTTGCTGAAAAATCGGTTGGTGCTTCAGAGCTTAACTTATAAGAAATATTTCTGCTAATAACCTTTAAGCTTTAGCATGATTTTATATGTGTTTTAACCTAATACAAATACAGAAAATATCTGTAGCACTGAGAGATTATTTTGTTATCACATCTAGCTCTTCTTACAATTCAGTTTAAAAGACTCCAAACTGAAGTTAGTAGTGATTTAAAAATTGCAGAGAAACAAAACTTGTTCGTGGAAGACAGTGTGTGCAGCCCAGCGTCAGACCCAGCGTGTGTTCCAGAGGGCTGGAGGTGTCCCTGCCTGCAGCCCCTGGGTGCCCCAGGCCGCCCCCAGCCCAGGCTGCTGCATGGTGGTTGCTGTGCCCCAGGCCAGCAGCAGCTTCCTGCAGGGCATTGTTTGCTCCATAGTAAGAAAAGGTTCTTTTGTTACAGTGTAATTTGCCCCTTAATTGTAAGTTAATTAATTTGTCCATCTTTTCAATGAATTATCTGTGCACCCACAAAAGTTTAATCTAGAATTGTGGATATATTTTCTTAGATTTATAAAGCTGATTATGTGTGTAGTCTTCCATGCTATCTAGTGAGATCTTTCGGTATGTAGTGTAAAAGAAAAGCTCTTTGTTGAGCAGCAGAGTCACAAACTTTCCATGTCTTTGTACGACTGTCTGACTGCAGCCATATGTTGGGTGCATGGAAGCAGAGCAAACCAATCGTGTTGTCTGTGCTACTGAAAGGCAGGGGAGAAAGCCAAATCTTTAACCGAGGGTGGTGCGACTTAATTCTTTGGAACCAGTGGAATTATGCTGATGTAGACCAAATAGGATCTGGCCCACAGTCTGGAAAGTAAACATAAATAAATGTAAAGTAAATGTAAAGTGGATGAAGCTACATCTATGCATAACATTGGAGGTGCTTTGTAGCTGCGGTACGACCTCATTTTGGCTGATGAACAGTTACATATTCACCTTTGGTGGTTAAACTAATCCAGTGTAAGCAGCAAGTACAGCAGCCCTGTTCTGAAGTGTGTAAAATACTGAACCTCCTCTCTTGGTAACTCCGTTGTTCATGAGAGCCAGAGAGATGCAGGTGTGCTGTTACTGCAGATGGAGGGGAAATGTTCAGGAACTTCACACAGTTCAAAAAGTCATGAATTTAAATGTGGAAAAAAGTTGCAGTCAGAAAAAGAGGCTGGGTCTCATCTTGGTGGCAGATTGTCAAAAATCAGCACTGATTTTGGGTGCCTCCATTCACTGATCTCTAATTTGACATCTTTTCTCATTAACGGCACCTCAGAATCAATCCTCTTCAGACTCTTAAAGCAAGGTGTCAGGGCTTCTGGGCATTACAGATGGAGAACTCTGTGTTTGGTTGGCTGGAAATGGAAAACCAGCCTGGGGACCCTCTTGCCACGCATCATTTCTGCTTACCAGATGTGTTCTCCCTCTGATACCCATCACTCAACTGGGGTGAGATGGGAGCAGCAGCAGTAACCTCTGCAGACACTGCGTCCCAAAGGCAGAGCAATAAGCGTGTCACTTGAGAAGCCACTTCTTGTCTTTTTATACAGAAAAAAAGGTCTGAGTAAAATGTCCAGGTAACCACGACTTAAGAACCTTTATGTTAACTATTAAAGCTTAATCTTGTCACCTCTGTGCATAAAGAACATCTCCGTCTGCGCTGTTCCGGAGAAGGTGGAAAAGATGTATGCATTTTAAGATAGCAATGAAAACTAAATCTCTGGAAGTTTAGAAACTCTCATGGCGTTAATTATAGGTTTACACATACACACACATGTAAAAACACCCTGATCTGTACAGGTATTTCACAGCACACTGAGTATATACATATGCACGTCAATTCATTTCACTTGCATAGGTAAGTCACCTTTAGGGTACGGTATTCTTATTAAAATCACAGTCTTCATGACTGTAGGGATATTTCTGGCTATTTGCTGGTAGAGGGGCACAGGGTTCTGCTGGCGGTTGCTTGTCTTTGCTGGAAGTTTGTCACTCGTTCTCCCTGTGCTATCAGTTTGCCCACCTCTCAGGAAAGGGATGAACACCTCCTTTTTGTGGTTAAATCACAATAAATGTTTTGCAGTCCTTCCTTTGGGCGGTCTGTTTCTTTTGGCAGCCCTCTGTAACGCAGAGATGAGGAGCAGCAGTGTGTGACCAGGCTGCTCTCTGCTTGGAGATGGGCTGCAAAGAGAAAATGCCATGTTCAGAGCAAGGTGCTTCCTGTGAAAGCCTGGCTGGAGCTTCCACAACCATCTCGTCTCCTCTTCCCTGCTCCCACATGCAGATGGTTTTAGGAAATGTATTCACATATATCATGAAAAGGCTTTTTTTTTTTTTTTTTTTTTTTTTTTTTTTACTGTTTTGTTTAATTTTATCATTTAGGTTCACTGTGAATTTATCTTATTTTGATTTTATACCTGGCATTTCTGCAAAAATGAATTTCCCGTTATCCTCGAGTAATTTGTGTTCCAGAATGTAACTGGTGAGTCAAAGGGTTTATATCACCTATGCTGAAAGCTGGTGGGACTTTGCTATACGTCCTGCTGGGACCAAATCTTTTCTGTACTATAGGGTATAAAGATCTCTCTTAATGTGGAAGACTTAAAGGGGAATCCCCTTAGTAAAATGCTATATTTTAATAAAATGTGGGAGAAAATAAAGATAAGAAATGATAGCACTTTTAATTTGATCAAGCCAATCATGCTGTGTATCGAGGGCATTATGTCGCAGTGAGGGACTCATGCTGTTCCCTTATCATTTGCAGGCTGAAGAACTTACCGTTCACTTTTACTAAACTCAAAGAACTTGCAGCTTTGTGGCTTTCTGACAACCAGGTAACGGCTTCCAGTGTTCATAATTTCTTTAGTAAGGTACAGGGGCCATGAATGAGGTCTGTGATGTCATACATCACTGCAGCAGAGCTTTAGCAGGGGTTAGTCCCAGCCCAGCTGCTACTTTCCTACCAAGCTGTAGGCAGTCCTGGCTGACATTCATTATCTGGGTAAACTTGCCATTGCGGGGCTTGTTGCTTGCTGCTAACTAGCCTTCTGTACCCTGATAAAAGTAGTAAACAGGGATCAGAATTATCAAGAGAATATTCTGTAAACAGGAATCCAAGAAGCAAGGCTTCATTCTCAGCCTTGCTCTTAGTTTGTCCCATTCCTTATTCCGTCTCTACCCCTCCATTTTTGTCTTCTGCCTTTTCCTGTCCATGCTTCCCTTCCTGCATATTTCAAACTCCAGTGAAGCCAGTGGGAGTTTAAATATATAGAAGATACACAAGAACTCTCAGTCTTGTTTTAGAGAAAATTCTCATTTAAGTTCCTCTTAATTTTAGATATGCCTTCCTTCATTCCGAGGAGCTCAGTTCACGTGGCATTACCATTTATTCCTTAGGTAACAGTTACCCAGCATCTGAGCACTAGAATAAGTCTCCATCAGTCCTTGCAGTATTGGTGGATAGGATAATTTTGCAGTTCCAGAATGTGATTAAGTGGAGACAAATTCAATTAGTACAATGTTAGACAAGTTCAACATACCAAGCAGGTTTTAATAATTGCAATAAGTTCTCATAGTCTCATCTTTCCCACCCTACAATAAAGCCCAACATCAACCATTATACCTCCTTAACTGAAGCTGAGGAGGATAATGATGCTGCTGGAAATGAGTCCCTCCTATATCTGTATGAGGCAGCCCCAGGAGCCGGGGCAGTGCTGTGCTGCCTGGGCAGACCTGCCTGCTGCTGCCTGCAGCAAGCCATCCACTGAGACAAAGCAAAGGGACATCTGCATCAGTGCTCTGTTGCATTTCCCCTTCAATTTAGTTTTCACTTGTATGGCTAAGCAAAAGGTTTCAAGCTGAAGGGAGGGAAGACTGTCTGGGAGGGTTAATACACAGGGATGAATAAATTTTCAAGCACTGTTAGGATTCTAACTTTTATTTCCATAAAAAACGCCCCTACCCATCCACCAAACGTACACTTCCCAATAAACAGACAATGTTTTTTCAGCATTTTGACTTCAGTGATAAGGTTTAAATCACCTTCTGATCCGTGAACTGTGACAGTCACTCCTGGGTGCTACACTACTACACTACTACAGCTAAGTAGAACTCAGTGGTGCCTCCGTGCAGCTGGCACCAGGAGCACCCTCAGAGTTACGGGACCCACTCCTTGTGAGTCCTGGCTTAAAGCACACAGCCAGTATTTCTGGTATTAGAGTTCGTATGGCAATCCTGGTGGGAGTTACAGGCAGACTGAGGAATGGGAGAGGAAGAAGTGCCACCAAACACTGTTGGCTTTGTCCCGTGGAGAGGGTTCTTTCCATTCAGAATTTTGGTTATTCCTGTATTTTCTGTTTGTTGCCTGCTAAAACTCTGTCCTGACTAACAGATGTGCTCTCAGTGACCAGCTCTTTGTTTTGCCTTTCCTACACAGTCCAAGGCTCTCATCCCCCTGCAAACTGAGGCTCACCCAGAAACGAAACAGAGAGTTCTGACTAACTACATGTTTCCCCAGCAACCCCGCAGTGATGAAGGTAAAACACCATCAGCATTCCCCCCGGAGGCAGCAGCAGGCTGTGGGGCTTGGGGGCTCAGCAATGGCTCTGTGCAGCAGTGTCTGTGCCTCCTGAAGCCAGCGGTGTGCACGGAGCAACCCGTGTGCTGCCGTGCACCAAAGGCTCCTGCTTCCAGTCCATTGCTCCCAGAGAGGAGTGGGGGCACCTCCTGGAGCCCCAAGGGCATCCGACCTGCCAGCCTGCCTGGGCTGCACTGAGAGAACAGGAGTTGTCTTGGGCTGCGTATAAAATATCCAATCCTGTTAATGTTTATTAAAAAAATAAAGGAAGAAAAAAGGAGCGTAACAAAAGTGTAACACAGCAAGTTGGACACATATCAAGGGTCACAGAGAGCAGAGCTGTGAGCCTGACAGAACCAGGGCTTGGCTCTGAAGCCTCTGCATCCCAGTAGAGAGCCTCCATGCTCCTCCTCCAGCTGTGCCCCAAAGCCCTCTTGCTCTCCACCATTCTCTTTGTGATCTGAGCATTCACGTTTATTTTTAATGGTGTTTTTAGTTATGACTTCCATTGCCCTCTCAGCAGTTTTGAGACAATGACCCAGCATTACAAGATCACCCAAGAGCTTTTCTTTTTTGATGGTTTCCAGTCTTTTGCTAAGGGCATTAATCTCTTGTTCTGTTGCATTGCTGTTTGCAATTTAACTGTAGATTTCCAGTCAGACAGTGATAGTTTCAACCCTACTTTGTGGGAGGAGCAGAGACAGCAACGAATGACTGTTGCCTTTGAATTTGAAGAAAAAAAGGAAGAGGAGGAAAATCCAGGGAAAGTTAAGGTATGGTTTTCGTTTTTGTTTTTTGTTGCATTCACATATTAGAGACAGGGTCCAATATACAGATGCTGAATTGAACTATTTCTCTGTTCTGAATAATGAGAAAATACTTGGCCACATTTCATAAGCATCCCTGTTCTCTCTGAGGTGCACAGAACTGGAAGTTTGCGGTTGTTTTTCACACAGAATGACTGGGATGTCAGAAATCAGTCCAGACCCATAGGCTGAGTGTTGGGTGCCTAATGGGGCACCCATTTCATCACTAAGACAGAATGAACACAGAATGCTGGGGACTTGGGATTACTCTCCAGCCACATAATTCTTTAGAAATATTTAGATCCCGTAGGGATTCCATGTTCCTCTCAAGGTGAAAGCTGATGAGAGCTGTTAATAATAAATATCTAAGATCCCATTTAGATCTTCTTGGGAAAATTGATTTTTTGTTTAAATATTTTTCCTAATCAGGAATTTTTATTTAACTCTTGCAACCAAATATAATTGTTACATATACTACTGCTTTAGTGCCTTAGCAAAACAGAAAATGAATTTAAAAAGCAATCTGACTCACAATAAATAGATTAAACTGAAGTTTTACCCCATATGAACTGCAGATTTATAGCTTATGTGTGGAAAGCAGAGTATCTTTCACATTGTTCCACTACTTCTTGTTATAACTTTGACTGTGAGTAGCGTGTCCAAATGTGCAAAAGTGTTAACAGAGAAAAAGATAATTTCTAAGATTGTAGATGGATTTAATTGTATTACCTTTTATTTGTGAGCATTGTTTTTGGTATTGAAATGTAATATAAGAAATATATTGCATAGCCATTTTGGTTTTAATATATTTCAGAACTCTATGTATGACTGAAACAAATGCTTCCTTTGAGTAAGCTATTTTTGTAGACAAACGAAACCCTCCGTTCAGCTAATGCTGTTCCTACAGTCGAGTTTGAGTGCTGCCATCTGCTGTATGGGAACTGGGGAGGCAAATGCCGCTGAGCATCTCGGGGTGTCCCAGAAGCAGCCCTGGACGCACAACCCATCCTATGCCTGGGGGGTGAGCTGGGGGCAGCCCGTCCTGTCCTTCCTGCTGGGATGAGGGGCTTTGCCATGTGGGTGAGCCATGGCTTGCAGGGCTGCTGCTGTCCCTGCTGTTTGGCTTGGCAGCTGAAGGCCTAGGCAGCATTTACCCTTTGGGCCACTGTAGGGGAAGAGCCCAAAACTAAAATACGTTTTCTGGAGTTCTTACTTACCTGTTTTCACTCCCACCTGTGGAGAGAATGTAAACCAATGATCTACGTGAGTCTTATTTCTGCACAAGATTCCTCAATTTCCACATATAATCATAGAACCATAAAATCATAGAATGGTTTGGGTGGAAGGGACCTTGAAGGTCACCAAGTTCCAAGCAGGGAACGTTTCCCACCAGCTCAGGCTGCCCAGGGCCCACCCACAGCCTCGGGCACCTCCACGGATGGGGCACCCACAGCTCTGGGGAGCAGTGCTGGGGCCTCCCTGCCCTCGTGGGGAAGAATTTCCTCCAAATCTCCCCTCCTCCAGTTAAAAGCCGTTACCCCCTGTACTTAGCTTGCATTCTCTGATGAGAGTCCCCCAGCTTTCCTGCAGCCTCTGGGGCCCTGGCAGGCTGCAGTGGGGTCTCCCCGGAGCGTTCTCCTCTCAGCCCACCTCCCCCAGCCCTTCTCCGCAGGGCAGGTGCTCCAACCCTCTCCTCCATAATGATCCTGGTATCTCTTCATCAGACCAAAACATCACGTTTTGGAGCTGACGCCTTAGTCATTGCTTAAAGAAGAATTGTTAAACGAAAAGCTAAGCAAGAACTTAGGAGCTGATCAGGTATGTCCTTCCATCGGTGCATCCTGAAGAGAGCGTTTCTCCTCTTTTATATCTCTCTGTGTACACCAGATACCCATAACTACCAGGGACCTTCATGGGATGAATTTGAAGGTTATCCCAAATTAGCAATGGGTGGTTACTACAAACATTGTTTGCATTTTATTAAAAGCACGTAGTCTTCATTTTATGTATTTCATATTTACAACTGACTTCTCATCCAAGCTATATAACACCGATTTGAAGATCTAAATTTTTCAACAAATTATTCCATAACGAATTTTGAACTTTGAAAATTCTCTTTTCAGGGTCACTCTATTTTGGTGTAGCATTAAAAGATACAAGAGTTGCATTGACAGTTCTCTCTGCAGCAATATTTCTAACTCAGCAATGAAAATACCTGCTTTCTAGTGCGTAGCACCCACCACAGCTGCCAGTATTTTTATGGTGTGATACGCCCAGCGATATCAGGCTCTTACTGAAATCCCTGTCTGACTTGCCTGTCACATGGAAGTCCTTTAGCTAATTTCTCTTTGGCTAGTGCTTACCGAGGATTTGCTCTGTGACTGCAGCTCTATGCTTGTCTGTAGCTTTTACACTGAAATCATGGCTCGGATTTTCTGAAAAAGCGATTGCCTAATTAGGCCACATCTGAATTTGATTTCTTTCAACCGTAAATCAACCACAGCCTTAGTAATGCTTTATAGACTTAATTTCTTTTTTTCTGTTGGAGTTCTTTATTAACATATGACATCATAGCCATACATTTTAACGTTTTATGTTAAAGTCATGTCAGAATCTATTATATGTAATGTTTATTCTACTGTGGCTCAGAATTATATGCTAGAATTTAATATAGCTTTATTTTCAAATTGATCATGGTTTTGCTTCTAAAATATTCCCATTGACAGACCGTAATCATCTAAATCCAAAATTGCCCTTTTCCCACTTGTCACAGGTGTAAAATCCAACGGCTGTATGGTGACCTTTTAAAAGCAAGCTCCCTTTGCTCACCTCATGTACGCAAGTGGGTAAAACTTCTTTGCTGTAAAGGCTTCTGCTTTCTTATCTCACAGCAAACACAGACTAATTTCAAATTTCACAGCCTCATAAACAGGATCAGTTATCCTGACACGCTCAGCTTGCTCTGGGAGCTGTCACTTTTCTTCACTGAAGGAAATTCAATTCAAAGTTATTGCGTTCCCACCCCAAGGTCAGCCCTAGGAGAGTGGCAGGTAGAGCCAGCGCCTGCTGCGTCCCAGGGGCTGTGCCTTGGGTCAGAGCTCCTGCCTATGGAAGGGCAGAGCAGGGTGGGAAGCCTCCACCATGGGCAGTGTGCTGAGGTCAGGCTTTGTTTGATTCCTCAGCATCTCTCCTTGTGATGGGATGTGACGTACAGCAGACAAAAGAGTCTGTAATACGATGGGGAGGTGTAAGGAGAGGCCAGCATCGTGTAGGTCTCCTTTCCTGCTTGGGTCGCTCCTGACCTGGTAACCTGCCACCCCGTCCCCTCTGAGCAGTTTGCTGACAGTGCTGTATCATGCCCTTCTCCTGTTGCTCAACCCTGAGATTTTGTAGAGCTGTCTTCAGGCTGTGATTGATTTGGACTTGGATGACTACAATATTTCTTTACTTCTGAGTGGTCAAAACAAAAAGCTCAAAGTGTTGATTGTTGTAGGAAATCTGTAGGTCTGTCAGTCAAAGTACTGTTCAGTGTGACAAAGGTTGACTTTTCTGTAGTGGTTTAAGTCTGTTTTCCTGTATTTCTGTATACTTAGGAGCGGAATTCACGTACTTGAGTGTATGTATGTTCATTATACATCTCAAAGAGGGAATAGATCCCAGTAGATCAGATTTCTGTTCTCAGCTATTATAGATAATTCTGATTGATTCTGTACACTGAGCATAGCTAAATTAATTCTGCATTTGTATCAGTATCGTTTTGGAGAAGTGTGATTTAATACGTTAGTACTCTCAGGCCAAGTGCAGAATTAAAGTGTTATACTCTCCCAGGGTGAAAGACAGGCTTGCAGGGAAGCATGCCCATCCATTATTTTATGTCACTGGAATTCCATTATAGGGTGCCACAGTGTAACTGAATGCCGAGCTTGGTCCAAGAACTGAAGAATCCATGAGGGTCAGCTGTATGTAACAGGCCACCTCAAATAGACTAATACACAATTTGAGGAATTTGCACTTAGCCATAGTACTGTAACCATGGTTTTAGTTTGCATGCTGTTTTCATTTTGTATTTGTGCTTTAATTCTTTTTATGAATGTTCAGGTTGAAATAAATCTAAAACGTTATCCCACTCCATACCCGGAGGATTTAAAGAATATGGTAAAATCAGTTCAAAATCTGGTGGGCAAAACAAGCCATGGAGTACGGCCTGAGAACTCAGCACCAACCGCCAACACTGAACAAACTGTGAAAGAAAAGTATGAGCACAAGTGGCCCATGGCACCAAAGGAGATTTCAGTGGAGGTAATGTAAAAGGATCGTTGTTCCTCTCAAGAGTTCAAGATGGGGTTTTAATATAACTCCCTCAAATGCTATGCTGCATCTGCTGTGAGCTTCTTTCCTAAAGTTTCTAGTTTAATTCTGCAAAGTAAACCTAGTTTTATACTGACTTGCTCTTTCCCCAGTACTACTAAGATTTTCAGATTGAAGCTTTGATTTTAAATCTAGCTAGATCTGAATTTTTGTATTGATATATACCAGCTCTCTCCTAAATGTTAATGATATGGCCGACTTGCCTATTAGAGAGAAAATGGAACTGATTATGAGTTACACGTCAGACTTAAATGTATCTCTGCAACAATATGTAAGTGAAAAATCAGTTTGTTCTGTTGACAGTGCTATACCATAAGGTTCTGCTTCTTATAATCCCACTGCATGTAATACATAGCCAACAAGCTTTGTCAAAAGTTAATGAAGTCAACAGAAGCACCTCCTAACTGCAGGGAGCTATAGATCAGGTGCTGCCCAGAGACTTGCAGTGTGTTGCACAATCCAACCGTGTATGTTGGCCAGAAGTGGGACAGCACGCATTGCTCTATTCTGACCTAAATATATTTAATGAAAGGTAATTCCAAAATACTGCACAGACTTGTGCAAAGCTGACGTAAGCAGCTGCAGTTTGATCTTAGAGGACATCTGCTCGTTGATGCCTTATATTGATAGCTTACTTTATGTAGGTACAGCTTACACATAGGGGAAATTTCTCACTCTGGCAGTATTTACTGATAGGTTATAAGGTGCTTGGACAGGTCTACAAACTGTATTCTAACACAGAACACATGAACTATTTCCATCCTATCAGTGTAAATGTGTTTTTCATCTTCCTTTACTGCAATACTGGAGATGGTAGACCTTGCCTAGATGTTGATTTCCGTAATACTTTAAGAGGACCAGCAGCAAAATAGCTCGTCAGCTACAGGAAAAAAACAGTGTTCTTGTCATTCGGACAGATGACATCACTGGGAAGCTTTCATGGCAGGAAAGCAAGATGGTGTATGTGTTATTCTCTTTGGCATCTCGTGTAAAGGTGAAGAAGAGGTGTAAAAAATGTGTGAATGATTTTGTGAATAATATTGGCATGATTTCAGTTGTAACATATTAAATAAAACATAATTAAGCTCCATTTGCTTTGCAGATAATTAGGAGACAGGATCTCAAGCCTCAAGTTAAAATACAGTTTGAAAATG
This sequence comes from Tragopan temminckii, assembly GCA_028571105.1. NCBI lineage: Eukaryota > Metazoa > Chordata > Aves > Galliformes > Phasianidae > Tragopan > Tragopan temminckii. Next base: position 15,247,433 of record JAOWBP010004015.1, read on the forward strand.
CAGGTGTGTTCTGATAGATTTAGACTGAAGACAGTATCTTATAACAAGGTAATTTAATTTCAGGTGCAATGCTCACTTTTAATCCTCTGAAGCCAGATCAGCTGGTTTCTTTTCTGATCTCTCTTGGGTTTTCTTGCAATTAATTTACACGTGTGTCTTCACAAAATTGTTTCTAAATAATTAAAGGGAGCATCTGAAATGAATAACAAAGTACATTTCAAACCCCCTGCATCACCCTCCACCTCCAGTAATAATAAGCAATTTCTTAATTAATCATCACTTAAAATAAACCTGTTCATTGTCCTGTGTTTCATTGTGAAAGATGTGCCCTGTAGCCAAAAAGAAGGTTGGGATAACACCATGTGCCCCTTCCATGAGCGATAGTGAGGAATACCAAAAATTGCAACTAAGATTTTTACAATTAATATTCTTGATGTGAATGGGCTGAGAAAACCACTGGAAAGAGTTCTGCGTGACTCTCAGGTTTCTGTTTTTTTAAAAAACCTTTTCTAACCCAGCGTGCAGCATTCCATCCCTTCTGTTAATTCCTAGCAGGTTTATTAGCACTGTGTAGAAAGAAGAGATGGTTTTCTTCTGAGTAATCTGCTGCAGATGCTGCGCTGGGTCTGCTGAGGCCTTCATCTCACTTCAGTCAAAACAAGACCTCAATCCTTTTAACTTCCTTCTTCATTACTTGCTCAGCTTTGCGTTGTTTTAGGGGGACGGGAGTGGGAGAGAGAAGGGTGTTCTTTTTGTTTTGTTTTTAGTCAGATCTTCTAGAGTGTCTGTAAAACTCATCTTGCCTTTCCAGAAAGACTTTGCATGCTTTTATTTCCCCTGGACTGCCTGGCTTCAATTCATTCACTGATGTATCAGTCATGGGAGCTGTTTTCCCCTGAGATGCACAATGACAATCTCTTGACTGGGAGGGCAGTTTGTCCTGAAGGCTTTCAGTTTGTATCTGCTTTTAGGCCGTGCCTTGATGGGCACTTTGCAACAAAATGACCTATATTTAACGAGGAGCCAGAAATATCTTCATTATCAAGTTTTCCATATGGCTTCTCCATAGCACAGAGCATCTTTATTGAGGTTATAACCTTGGTGGCTTCCAGTCACAGGAGGAAGGTGATGTTGTTCTGTTCTGGAGGTCTGATTTGCAAGAGACCTTTCTTCAAATAGGATGTCAAATGTCTTAAAGTTAATTCTGAGTTACTTTGCCTCCTGCCTGACCTTGTCTAAGAGTCTGGATGTTAGAGGCATTATTCAGGACTGTCTCCAAGGTAAAGCCTTCCTTCCAGAAATTCAGTCTGGGGCACGGGTGGACCCACTGAAGTGGGTCCTGCACGAGGATTCAGGAGGCGCAGCATTGTGTCTTGGCACTCTGTGCCATCACGTGGGCTGGTCTATGCCTCATGAACCATACATGGACTTTTTTCCAAGAGACTTGAGACTCTCTTTGTTGGCAGCAGTCCCAGTGATATGTCTGCCGTTGGGTGCATATCCGTGTGGACTGAGAGCTTGTTTCCTCCTGAGATGGGAGAGCACAGGGAGTGCAATTCAGAGCCTGAGGTGCTGTCACTCAGGGCAGCGCTGGGCCTTCTGTCCTCACAGTGAGCACCACATACAGAACAGGACCATGGTTTATGACTTAGGAAGATGCTACTAGATCTGCCATCCTCTGCAGTTCATGACTAAGCACTGGCTGGATAGCATCTGCAGTTTTTCTTTCCAGAATTCCGGCCATGTCGGCAAACAGGCTTGGCCTTTTGAAGTAAAACATTTTCACAATAAATAGATCATTACAGACTTTGACATCTTTGGCCGTAGGGAGTTCTGGTCAATGCTTGGATGCTGTACTTCTGATCACCAGAGCAGTCTGGGTTAGTGTGTGCATTCCTCCAGCTGCAGGCCAGTCCATGGGGCTGCAAAGCAGAAACAGAGCAGAAACAGCCCTATCTGCCCACGGCAGTTGCTTTTCAGGATCTGTTATGTCTCACTGCATAGTGCCCCCAAAACTCCCTGTCCCAGTCTGCTCCTCATGTACTTATGCCACCAAATCAGTAAGCTCATGTCTTCTTATAGAGCTCTGCTGCATGGGAGTGCCTGCTGGAGATGACTGACAGTGTGCTGGCTGCTGTACCAGCTGAGATGTGTTTGAGGGTTTCTTCATTCCCCACCTTCAGATCCCAGTTCTGCATTCAGTTGTCCTTCCACCAGTTCTGTCCCTTAGTGGGACTTGCATCTCATCGTTACCCTCTGCATGGGACAGCCCTTGGGCCTGTGGTCACTGAAATGGCCCTCCTGGGAGCTGCTATCGTGGCAGGAGAGTGGCACAGATTTAGGAACAGATGGCAGATCCTCTGCTCTGCATTCCTGTGGGATAATCCCACATTCTGGGGACTCTTTACATTTCTAGATTGACGACTGCATTTTATTTTGGCCAGTCTGGTAATTGCTATCAGCAAAATACCGTGACTGGTTTTTGCACACAGCTTCAGGCAGGCTGCATTTTGTGGTCTTGCCAGGAGAGGACTTGTTAGCCGGGCTTTGTAGCTCTCCACATACAGGGCCAAGGGAGCCCAGACCTGCAGAGCGGTGACCTGGGTGAGGGGCACAGAAGGCTTTGTCCTACACCCACACTGCTGGACCAGTGCCTGAGTTAGTCTCACTTCTACTGAAGGGTATTCTGACATCTCTCTGACTGCGTTATCTGTGATCTTTATTCTTTCATTAAAACTTTAGTACAACCTGGACCAAGTAACCTTAGCCTGGATCTGTTTATTTGTTGCATTTGCTTGTCGATTTCTGTGTGGCTGGCGTGGCATCTTTCAGATTGCCCCAGCTCTCAGCAGGTTGTTCCTCTACCCTTGTTCCTCTGGTCCAGTCCAGGCTAATGGCCCTGCGCCATCGCCTCTGCCTTGTGTGTGCTGCATCTGCACCGAGCCTCGGGCTGCTCTGTTCAGAGTTGTTCTGTTCTTTGCAAGCAGACACTAAGAGCGAGGTTATTTCGAAAATCACAGCTCTCTAGATTTTAATTTGGTGTTTTTATGTTGTCAGCATGAATAGTTGCCAGTATTTCTCTTTCCCAATTATTTTGCTGGTTTCTGCCGTGCACTTTCTCTTGGGAAAGAGCTCACCATATTTTTCTATTCTCTGCGTATATCCTTCTGTGTTTAGTCCTGGGGAATAAAACACAATTACATTTATCTCCTTCCTTTGTCCTCACTACTGATCTATCTAATAATACCTTTTATTTTCCATTAGTGCCCTTTTTGTCCTTTTAAGCAAAGTAGTAGCAAATGGAATATGGTTGGGGTTTTTTTACATCTTTCACTTCCATGGCATGTTCACAAATGCCAGACTAATTCTTTCCAAAATGTACTGATTTTTGTTGGAACTGCTGGAGTGGAGGCTAGAATGATAGAAAAGAAAGAATATGGCATAGAAAACTTCATAAAGTCGTGCACCTAAAATAAAATCTGTGTTCATCGTTATGTCAAAAATGGAACTGCTGGTTCGTCCTGCCTTACAGCAAGTAGTTTTATTTTGAGCTTTTAACTTTTGAAAGTTTCATGGCACAATATTGGGATTCTAGGTGCAAGAATTCCATAAGAGTCACCTGTCTGATACAGACAACACTCATAAATCGACTCTGGACAGGAAGGAGAAAGAAGAGCATACAAAAAGCTCAGAGGTACAACAAGAATTAAGTTTGAAGCATGCACCATGCTTCAAAAGTGGAAAATCTCCTTCCTTGAATGTATGCACTTTGTTACTTTTCAAAAATCATTTTGCATGATAAGTTTGTTACACTGCAGTAGAAATGATTGTTCTGCACTGGAAAAAGGCTATTCACTATTGCTAGCTTTGAGTTGTATGTACACTGGTACTGTTATGTGAGAAGTCACATGCTCCACGAGGGAGCTCTGTACTTCAAGGCAGTAAAATCCTGCCGTATCACAGCATATAAGCAGTATGAAGCTGTATGTGCATAAACGTTAGCACTGATGGGGTTAAGTTAATGGGTTGTGAGGATGCCTTCTCTTTTCTGTGTTGGTATGGTACTATCTCCAGTAGTACACCAAAAGCAGAAGGATTAACATACCTGTTTTTTGAATCCAATTACATTCATCAAGAATAAATCACTCAGCAAACGCTTCTACAAATCTTCGTTTCCACTGCTGTTACAAAAGTAGTTAATGGAGCTTAGTTTTCTCAAGGTTTTCTTATGGGTAAAATCAAGTAAAATTTAAAAAAAAAAAATTTACATTTCAGTGATGCATTTTTGTTCTTGGTACTCCATTTTAAATTGTTTCTCTAAGTGTTACATCTCCTACCTTTATTGACTCCTCTCTAAAACTGTATAACCCGTAATCACTGGAGTACCTTTAGCAGCTAAGGTCCGGGCACAGGGATCCCCATCGTGTCTCCACAAGAGAAAGCTCCCTCCCAGTTATGTTTCTTCTAACCATTTCCTTCCTCATTTTCTTTACTAATTTTTTGTTCTCTCCTGGTAGCTCTCTAAAATGTCGTCTTTCTCACTGGATATTTTCCTTCCCCAGCTTCCATCCTCTACAAAATCACGGCTCATCCTCCCACTTCCAAGACGATGCATGTTTCTCTTACTCCTTCCCACAAGGATCTTCACTGGTGTTAGTTAGCACAGTCTTGCTATACCCATCTCCATCAGTTCTCTCCCAGTGATGTTCCCCTGATCCCACACACTAACGCCCAATGTGGGTTTCCCATATTGTTCGTCTTCCTCCCGGCGCAGGGTTACCTCTGCCATTCCTCCACTTAGCATCCTCTCCTACTCTGTCTCCCCAGGTCACCTATCTTTGGGAATAGCACCTTTCTTATTTCTGAACTTTTTCCCAGTGGTGGCATAAAAAATGCCCCCAAATTGCTTGTTTTCGTCTTAATTTCCTGCTTCTGGCTATCCCATGAGCCTAATTTAAAAGTTTTCATTTAAAATACCTCTTACTAAGACCCCATCTCATTTTCTTTCCACTTTTTAACATACGTTATTTTCAGTATGTATCCTATTGCAGTCTGGAACTGTAGAACATTGTGCAGGGAAATCTTAGAAAGTCAAGAACTGCTGAACTCCTGAGGAGTGTTTGAAACCCAAATTATTTAATTTAATGAAGTGTAGCAATATCATGACCTGAATCTATGGAAGGACTAGTGCCACAAATGAATGAGGAACACTTACTCCTGAAGTTAGAAGTAGATATTAATATTATTTTTTAATTTATTTCTACTGGCAGCTTGCATTTTTGTGACTTCTGCTTCATCAAAAATGTTTACACGGCCTTGATGTATCCTACAAGTTCCATCTGTTTTGTCCACATTTTCAAAGTGAATGCATCACCATAATTTTAGAAGTATTTCTGTAGGACTGATTGAAATTTTCAGCTGACAAATCATTGTGATTAGACTATTTCTGTCTGGTGGGGTGTCGGTGTGTTGTCACATTCATGAAAAGAAGGCTTTGAAATGTTTGTTGACACTGTTTCCTATGTTTACTCTACATTATTGTGTTCCTCAGGATGCCTTTGGACATCCTGCCAGTGAGATGAGGATAGGGGAACTTCGTCCTTCCCTGCCAGAGACTCCGTTGTACCCACCCAAACTTGTTCTTCTGGGTAAAGACAAGAAAGGTACTAACTTGACTTACAGTCTTTTAGATGGGAGCATACATAATCTGCATAGATAGAATCTAACATATTCTACGCTTCACTGATTATAAAATGTATTTTGTATGTATTTATGCACACAACCATATATATATATATGTATCTCCATAGTATGCATTTGAAAATGTATTTTTCTGGAGTTTAGTTTCCAAACATCACCTCCTGAAAACGTTTGCTGTGTTTTGTTTCAGAGTCGACAGATGAGTCTGAAGCAGATAAGATCCATTGTCTGAATAACAGCGTTTCCTCAGGCACTTACTCAGACTATTCCCCTTCCCAGGCTTCCTCAGGGTCCTCCAACGCGCATGTTAAAATGGGGTCCTTGCAGACAACGGCTAAAGAAGCAGTGAATAACTCTTTGTGGGGGAACAGGTGTGAGCCTCTTTCTTAACACAGCTTCCAATTGCCTTTTGTCTTACCTTGTCACACACATATGGAGTGATCGTGTGCAAGTTGTTAACACGTTCAGATCAAAACAGTAGCACTTTACCCCAGGCTTCTTGGGGTGTACGTGGCAATACGCAGCCCAGGCTGCAGTGTTGGCCATCCATTCCTGCACTATAAACATCAATAATTCTGCAGCTGCTTTTCCAATAGCCATGTACAATAGCCATGCCCTAAAAACACCTAATAATTGAGCTGTAATTATTCCGCTCTGTGTGGTCCTAAGCTGCAGCTGGCTGTAGTTTAGTGTAGTTAACAGAGTGCGTGTGTCTCTCACTCATGTTGTCCTGAGCCTCACTCTGCCCTGGAACTCCAGTTGCAATGCAGCTCATTGGAAGTTTGTTTTAATTCACACCGGCCATCAGCATCTGGAAAGTGCTCTTGTTGCGTTCAAGGAACACTCTGCTCTGTCTGTTCCTGCCTCTGGCCACCCAAATGTAGCTCCATCTTATGAAATCCACAGGCCCTTTGGATTACACAGGGAGTCTGCTTAGTGGAGATGCATAGCGTCTTGGTGGTGAGAAGATGCACAAACTCCATCTGGTAGCTTTGTTTAAAAAAAAAAATGTTACAAGTGTAGAACATTTCCCCTGCACTCGCAGCAGGTTATTTTTAAAGCAGGAAAATATTTTCAGCTGGATTTATGTGTGAGCTTGGCTTTGAGCCATCCAGGAATTCTGACTTGCTTCTTATTTTCTCAGTGTACATCCCTCCAGCATCTGTGCTCCAATGCAACATACTGCTGCAGGCACATGCCAGATCAGTGACATAAGGTGCACATCTCACGATACGATCCCAAAGCCCGAGTACAGATGGGAGAATATTAAATCACGTTATAAGTGTGTCTTTCTGCTGACTGCTTCTGTGCTCTAACGGAGGGCATTTTACCTTGTTTTGCTTTGTTTTATTTCAGCAGGCTGGTGCAGTCGTTTCCACAGCCCCTCGAAACAAAGCCATTACTGAGCCAACGGGAATCTGCTCCAGCAGGGAACATGCCGCCGCGCGCCGACCGGCGTCCTCTGAGTGAGACCTTCACCGACAGCTGGAATGACAGCTCACACTACGACAACACCGGCTTCGTGGCGGAGGAGAGTGCGGTGGAGAACCCCAGTGCTAACCCTCTGCTAAGCACGAAATCTAGAAGCACATCTGCGCATGGGCGCAGGCCGCTGATTAGGCAGGACAGGATAGTTGGCATTCCTCTGGAGCTGGAGCAGCCGACGCTCAGAAACACACACGAATCTGAAGTGCCTCCTCCCAATCCTTGGCAAAATTGGACCAGAACTCCTAGTCCTTTTGAAGACAGGACAGCTTTTCCTTCCAAACTGGAAAACACCCCCACCACCAGCCCTTTGCCTGAGCGGAAAGATCATGTCAAAGAGTCTCCTGAGATAACTAGCACTTTCGCTCCCGGAATAGCATGGGAATATCACGATTCAAATGCTAACAGAAGCCTCACAAATGTCTTTTCACATATCCACTGTCGCCCAGACCCTTCTAAAAGCGTTATTTCCATCAGCAAGAGTACAGAAAGGCTTTCTCCGATGATGAGGGATTTAAAAACTAACAAATTTAAGAAATCGCAAAGTATCGACGAGATAGATATCGGTACCTACAAAGTTTATAACATACCCTTAGAAAACTATGCATCTGGTAATGATACTGTAGGAGCCCACGAGAGGGTGGACAAGCTGCTGGGCCCGGAGCACGGCATGCTGAGCATGTCCCGCAGCCAGTCGGTCCCCATGCTGGACGACGAGCTGCTGACCTACGGCAGCGTCAAGGTGCAGCCGCAGCAGAAGTCGTCCGTGACGAAGAAGGTCTACCAGTTTGACCAAAGCTTCAACCCGCAGGGAGCAGTGGAGGTGACGGCCGAGAAGAGGCTACCGCCGCCTTTCCAGCTCAACCCCGAGTACATCGCCCCGCAGAGCAAGAACCTGCCCCAGGAGCTGGTCAGCCCCAGGGCGTACCGCGGCTACCCGCCCGTGGAGCACATGTTCTCCTTCTCCCAGCCGTCGGTGAACGAGGATGCCATCAGCACGCCCTTCACGAGCCAGGGCTCCAGACCGGGCTTCTTGAGGAGGGCGGATTCTCTGGCCAGCTCCACCGAGATGTCCATGTTCCGCAGGGTGAGCGAGCCCCACGAGCTGCCCCCCGGCGACAGGTATGGCCGGGCTCCGTACCGCGGGGCCATGGAGCGCCAGGGCAGCATCTCAGTCTCCGAGTCCCAGTTCCTCAAGAGGAACGGCAGGTATGAAGACGAGCATCCCTCCTACCAAGAAGTGAAAGCCCAGACCGGCAGCTTTCCCGTTAAAAACCTCACCCAAAGGAGGCCCTTGTCCGCAAGAAGCTACAGTACAGAGAGTTATGGTACCTCTCAAACCAGGCCGGTCTCAGCGAGGCCTACCATGGCGGCTCTGCTGGAAAAGATACCGTCAGACTATAACTTGGGTAACTATGGCGACAAGCCTTCCGATAACAGTGATATAAAGACAAGGCCCACCCCTGTGAAGGGAAATGAGAGCTGTGCTAAAATGCCTGCTGACTGGAGACAACAGCTACTTAGACATATAGAAGCTAGAAGGTTAGACAGGGTATGTTTGGCACTTCTCTGCAATTAATGCCTTTAGTCGTGTGTTTTGGTATTTCAAACTATTTGCACGTGCAGTGGTGACCGCCAGAGCTCCCAGTAATGAAATCCCGCGTTGGCGTCGCGGGGGTCTTTGTGTGCAGGGCAGCAGGGTGAGCCCCACGGGACGAGCCCTGCTGCTGCCTGCCCAACCAAGGCATCCCCTCCTCGCAGCAGGCGTGGGCGCTGCCGAAGGCCGCCGCTCCCGTAGTGATTTGAGAGCGTTGGAAGAGGCCGGATATGTCTTTGCAGTAAAACAAAATGAGGAAAAGTATCAACCAAAAAAAAAGAAAAAATAATCATCACAATTTTAGTTTTCAGATTGCTGTTAGCAGAGGCATCTTAAAGCTCTCTCAGTGTTGAAAAGCATTACTGGAAATCCGCTGCCACTGCTTTTAACATGGAATATGATCATTACTCCTCTTAGCAATAGGAGCTTTTGCCCATTTATCTTTATCCGAAACGTAACACAATTAGGACAGTGCATGATTTCTTATAATGATGTTGACTATTTAACGGCCTACTTTATGAATCTGGGTTTCCTTCATAGCCTACAGTGATTGTGAAAAGCTGCTGTGGTCTGATGCATAGGTAGTAGCAAAATGTTTCTGCCTACGTATTTTATGCTAGATATCCACGAGTTTGATGTGGATATGTTTATTATCCCTCCCAATTGCTCAGATGTGACACATACTAAGATACCACTAAGGGCTAAGTGGGTAACCTTTCTGAACTGGCTCAAAGGCTGAAGCTCTTTCCTTCCTTCAGCTAGGTTCCCTGTGCTGTGTGAAACAGGTTGGAAAACACCCACCCCAGGCACAGTACAGCAGCCAGGTAGAGAAGGTTCTGGTAGCAATAAACGCTTCCCAGATGCTTTAGAAGCATCTTTACTAGTAGCTTACAATGCATATGTGCGTAAGAAATGCTCTGATTGGTGTAAAGCTGACACTGGTGATGTCACACAGTTATGCCCCGCTCCCAGCGATGCTGCAGAGGCAGAGCTGGCCTCCAGCTGTCTGCAGCACCCAGCAGCTCGGGGCAGGCTGCCCGCAGGGATGCATGCCTGCAGGCTCATCCCGTGGTGGAGTTCCCACCATTATGCCAGATGTGTTCTCTGGCCCAGCTGGGGTGGTGCAGACGTACCAAAATTTGGCCGTATTTTCAAAGTAAAGACTTGTGCCACGTTATATAGCACAGTTCTCAGAATATAGATAAGAACATATTTCATCTGCTGTCAGCGTTGAAGTCTTTTATGGTATCCATTTTATGTACAACTAGCAATGTATTTGCTTCCGTGTGACTCAGTGCATGCATCAAAAAGCTATTTACTTCTTGGTACTGTTTGTTTGCTTAAACTAAAACTTTGTGAAATTAACCATATATGTGTGATACTTAATTGAAGGAGCATGTGTGTTCATATCCTGTCACGTGGTTGTTTCCTCTACTCAGACCGCTGCTTACAAACACAACACAGTTAGCCTTGGCATGCTGCACTCTGGAGGGTTTTCAGCAATGCATGCCGGCAGAAGCATGACTTTAAACTTGCAGACTAAATCTAAATTTGAAAACCAAATGCTTCAAGAGCTACCTCTACCGAAAGTAAGTATGGGATAGCCAGCATATATCAGCACTACCAAATAAATTAATAATAATCCTTGCTTTCTCTTGGTTTAGCTTTTGCCTATTGTTCATGCTTATACTGTACACAATCCAAAAAGCAAAGATGATGGTAACGGTGTTTTCCTATTCAATGATCTTGCTTTTTGGATTAAGGAGCTCACATGGCTGTCATTACTGCTTTCTGCTCTTGTGTTAGATGATGCGATCATTATGTTTTCTAAACGACTTGATGTGTGCATAGAAATGAAGAACATGCTTTGTTTTGTGACTGTTTGATCTTAAAAAATCAATGTAAAGATGTTTGACATGCAATTGAATAGGCTCCAAGAGACAGGATTTGTAACGTTTGAACATTAATGGGGTACCTTGTAATAGCTGATACGTGCCATGATAAGTGGCTAGCACACCTAACGTAACATTCAACTGTTTTGAGTAACGCCCTTAGAAATAGCATTTTTCGTATTTTTGCTAAGTATTTTGCAACTGTTAATGATATATTGTTGATAAGTGCTTGCATAGACAGCTCTACACATGCAGATGTTGGGTGAGGAGAGCAATGAGGGCCACTGCTGACCTGTCTCTGGGTGCCAGGGAGATGCTGAGCCCTGCTGCAGGCCATGTGTGGGGCCGTGTGGTGCCAGATGGGGCGAGCGTAGCTGCGTGCCTCACCTCATTACAGCAATAGCTGGTGGTGCAAATGAGCTGCATCTCTGCAAGTAATTAAATGGTAGCAGAGCGCAGAGGCAGGCGCTGGAACGCCATCATCTGCCCTGTTAATTGCTGGCCTGCCGCGGGCACGTAGCTGCAGCCAGCTGGTGCAGTGCCAGGGAGGGCTGGGCTGCTGGGGTAGGGCTTACATCCAACCCTGCGTGCCAGAGAACCGAGGGCAGCAGCGTGACCAGGCTGTGCTGGCCAAAGGGCTCCTAGCTAACGCCAGCACACGGCGAGGTTCTCAAGCAAAGCTGCGACAGCCTAACAGCACGCGCATCACACACACATCGCTGTCAGGTTCCCCTGCTGTGACTCTCCATACCACCACCACCATTCAGCTGTCCCAGGTTTGGGTGAATCCCAGTGTGGGCATGTGCCTCCTCGTTGTCCAGCTCAGGTCTCGGCTGTGGCTGTGTGTGCTGGGACGTGGACAGCTGTCCGGTGTTGCTCATGCTGTTTTTTCTGTCCAAGAGTTTGTCTGTCTGTTTGGGTGTACGGTACCTCTTGTCAGCAGTCCTTCACAGACACCCATCCATCCGACAGCAGCTCCGGTCAGGGGGAGAGGTTTTGTACACAAAGTTCAGAATAATATCACTTTCACAGTTTTGAGGTGTAGATGAATATGGAAATGAAAGCCTGGACATCAGAGGAACTGGTCGGGGTGATGCGTTCGGGGTGTGTGAATTACTCTGCTTTATATCCCACTGGCATTTCATTGCTACATATCCATGTGACATGTGATGCTGAAAAGCATGAGGGATGTGTTCTCTCACTGTACCATTTGGGAAGGGGGTAAGACTGTTGTTGGAAAAAGAATAATTAATGTTTATTATTGTTTGATTTTGTTCCTTCATGCATTGTAAAGCATTTTGCACTTCTCAATGAATCCAGGCCACGGCAGCTCCATCCTCTCCTCTTCTCCTCCCTCTGTGCTGTGGCCGGATTCAGGAGAGTAATGAGTGGGGTCTGCTTGTCCAGTGGAAGATCAGGAAACCGTGTTTAGCAATTATGTATTCTGATGAGGTTAATTACTGAGCTCTCTCCATGTATGAACTGCTGACCCCAGTTCTCCTTGACATAGTGGATAAGTGGTTTTTGCTGGTTTACGGTCCATCCAAGCTCTGTGAATGAATAACATGCCAAGCAGGGGGATTCATTTTGCCGCAGAAAATGGAAAGGGGAACTTTTATCACAGAATCTTTCTTTCTCTTCAGAAAGCACCCTCTGATTTTTTTTCCTCGTTGAGTGTTAACTCAGCACTGCGTATCAGTTGGGTGCTTACAAGGAAGGCTGCGGTGATGCTTCGAATGGTCAGTGTCTGCACCGCAGTGCTTCTCATAGCTGCGCTTTGGGTTGCAGCAGGCACAGAAGTGTGCGGCAGCCCTGCCAGGCAACAGCATATGGACACGTGTTGCTCAGCAGGCAAAGCTGCAGCAGTGAGCTCCTGCCTGGCAGCACTGCGTCCATGGGGCCCTTTCTGCTCCGTAGTTCCCTGCTGCTCCTCAGAGCATGGCGATTTCCACAGAGCACTTTTGTTGCAGAAGCAGTTTGCTGCCCTTGGTGGGGATGCAGAGGTGTGTGGAGCAGAAGAGGGGCTGATCCCCATAGCAGGACCCGCATTCTGCCCACAGGAATGGGGGAACTCCTGGCTGTCAGTTTCATGTGAGGAAATCACAGCTTTCCTGATTCTTCTGGAAGACTTCTTGAATGATGAGAGAATGGTGACAGTTTCCTTGGATTTGAAATAATTAAGAATGAATTTCCTTTACTCACCTCTGAGGAGTGCAGTTTTAAAAAGTTTAACTTTATTTATTCTTAAAGGATTGCTAAGCCTGCAGTGTAGAGGAAAAGTTCCTAATTGACCACTAATCAGCTCTAATATTTCAAAGCTGCAGTCCCGTGTGTTGGTCAGTCATCTGAAGAAGTGTTTTGCAATTGTTTCAAACCTAAATGGAAGAAAGAATTGCTTGGGTGATGGAGAGAAATCACTGCACTGACCAAAGCTGAAGGAGGAGCTTCCCACAGGAGGCCAGGGCTGGAGAGCTCCGGGGGTCTGGCACAGAGCGACGTATCCACATCAGTGCGATTTCAGCTGTGGTAAAGAAACACAGCGAGAGGAGAAAAGCTGGAGGAGGCAGGAAGGTGCAGGAAGGTGCAGGTGGCCTGAAGGGCACCGAGAACTGTGCGGTGAGGAAGTGACCCGAGTCGTGTCTGAAAGGAGAGAAAAGCAGAGAAAAAGTACCCAAAAAAGTGCCAGACTTATTTAGGAAATGATGCGTGTGTGATGTCCGTTCGTATTCAGGAAAGCATTTACTTTGTGGTTAATGTTGTGCTTACGGTGCCTGGCTGCCTCGGAACAGAACCAGGAGAGCCGTGTGCTGAGCGTCCCGTGGGGCCGGCAGTGCCGCTGCAGGGAATGTCCGTCTGAGCAAAGAGAGGGGTGTCACCTGGCCTTGCTCAGCACTCAGTGAAGTGGTTTTGGTGGCCAGTAGGAAAGCTTTCATTCAAACAATGAATACCCATTTAAATACGTGACTTTGCCAAAATTTGTTGCTCTGAAAACAAGGATCAAGGGTAAATGAGTTTGCTCTTTTCTCTCATCATTCATCGTGCTCGTTATTTTTCCTGCGTATTTAAGATCTCTAACTTGCAGAGTCCCACTGGCATATGATTGTGCGTTAATGAAATGCTGTAGATATTTAAGAGATTTCCATTTTAGCAATAGTGTTGATTACTGAAATAAGGTTGGAGCAGAGTTGTTGCTGGTGACTAAAGGCTGCCCTACCATTTGTGAACAGACCCCGTCGCAGCAGAGCAGCGTCCTGGACAACGGGCAGGACGAGGGGCCGGGCAGCGGCCAGTGGAACCCCTACCCGCTGGGGCGGCGGGATGTGCCCCCCGACACCGTCAGCAAGAAGGTGAGCGGCGCGGCCGGGGGGGAGGAGGGGCCCTGGGGTGGGCCTGGGAGATGCTTGTTTTTGTGGAATCGTGGAGTTGCTTGTGTTGAAAGGGACTCCTAAAGGCCCTCTGGTTTGGTCTCAGTGTTTTAAGCAGCAGTCGCTAGGAACGAAGGGCCTTGTTTTGATGCTGCTACCCATCTTTGTGTTTATTCCGGTGCTGCAGCATATCTCAGTGTGAGAACTGGGCACTGTGTGTCCTTAGAGGTATTCCTGCACGTGGCGGGCAGCCACCAGCCCCTCCAGTCCTCAAAATCCTTCACTCAGATTCCTCTTTTCAGTCACATCCATCCATCCGTGACCAAAAGGAAATGTGCTGAGGTGGGGAGCAGCTCATGGTTATGATTATGATTCTGTGATTATGGGCTGCCACTGCCGGGACACCCCGAGCCACCACTGGCTTCACAAGGGGAGCTGTGCCTGTAGCAGCAGTAGTGGCACCACTTGCTGTCTGTGTGGAGATGGGTCCTGCTCCTGGATGAAGTCTTATGAGTTATAATGCGCCTATTGAAAACTTCAGCAGTGTAATTAACCGTCAGCACTGGTGAGATAAATATTCCCCGACTGGCTTCACATCTGTTTCTCCAAGACAGCAGCAACCCTTTCAAGAAGGTAGAGATGAGGCAGTTTGCACTGACGAGGAGTTATGCTTTGTATCCTAAGTTATCCTTTATCCTTATCTTCACAAGCATCTGGGGATAAAACCTGCACTTATCCACTCACGTGATTGGACGTTTATGTCCCGCATCATCAGTGTTACTGTAGTAAGAAACTGCAGACTCTGGTTCATTCTGAGTATTGGAGTGTCTCAGTGCTCCAAAGCAGTAAGCACAAATATTGCATAACTGTACTGAAATCTGCTGCACTCCAGGGAGCAACCCTTTCTTGCAGCCGCTGTCGGCTGCTTTAGTTATGCTGTAAGCATCGGGCACTGAGCTAACATAATTACCGTTGGGGTGGATGCTGAATGAAGTACAGAATAGCAATGAGATCAGGGGAAGCGGTGGGCATGATGGAGACCTTTTTCTGAGGAATAAATAATCGCCATTTCTGAGAACAGGGTTTGTTTTCAGCTCACCCACCTCCAGCAGGAGCCACAGCGTGAGCGCACGAGGAGTGGTGATATCATCTCTGCAAACAAAGTCTATTAACAGGAATGGGAAATGAATTCTGAAAACTGTTTATCCATCCTCAGGAGGTGCTTTGCAGTGTGTTGTTATGACAGTGCTCATCTCATTTCCAATATAAGTCACCTGCAGGGCCTTGGCTTCCAAAAATCTTCTATAGAAAGGAAGTACACCATAAGGAACACTGACATGATGTAAATACAAATTGTAGTACCTGTTGTTGTTTACCCATAGCACAGTGCCTGTAGCACGGTGAGAAAGGGCTCCTGCAGAGCAGTCAGCCTGGGGCAGAGCTGCCCCTGGGAAATGGCTGGGAGGAAGCTGGGATGTGCTCTTCTGAGAGGAAGTGCCATCCACAGGCTGTACTCGGGATGGTGGAGAATGTCTGTAGCCATCACAGTGCGTGCTCCTAAATCAGCTGCACCCAGAGGGCTGCAGTTTGTGTAGTGGTGGTACTTCTGTTCATTGGGGGGTGGGAATGCTACACCGTGTAACTGTATGGGATGTGAGGGTTAACTTCTGACCTCTTCACTGCTCACACTACAGATTAAACACCAGCTTTGTTTTAATCTAACTATCATCATTTAAGTGATCAGCCCATAATCTGTGGGATATTTATTGTATGGATAAGTTTTATGGATAAGTTATTGTATATACAAGATATATTGTGTATATTGTATATTGTATATACAAGATACTGCATAAGTTTTAAGTTTACTAACCTTTAAATCAAGTAACCCACTGCCTTGTTAGAGAACTGCGGTGCTTACGCTTTTATGTCGTGTCAGCTTCACTCTGAATTAGCTGCTTTTCTGTAAGAAGGAAGGAGTAGAGGTGTGGGGGAGGAGCACCCAAAGGCAGCCTGGACTCACTGCTGGTGGAAATGAGTGGCTGAAGAGTGAAAATGAAGATGAAAGATGAACGGCCGCTGAGTCCAGCAGCCTGGGGGCAGGCGCAGCGCCGGCTGGTTGGCTGCTGCAGCGGCTGAGGGTGAACACACAACAGCTGAGGATACATGAACTCTTGGGGAGCCCTGCACGGGCTGTCTGGGGCTCAGCAGCTGTGCGAGGGGTGTTTGAGGAACTGGAGCGAGGCGGCTGCCTGGAAACAGGATGTACAAATGTGGCTGGGTCTCCATTTCCTCTTTCTGCCTTAGAGGTGTATCTGCTAGCCAGAACTGGGAAACCGGAGGGTCCTTCTGTTTTATTTCCAGTGTCTGCTGCTCAGTCTGGAGCTCTTTTAGGCTGATGTGAAGATCTGAAGATTTTCAGTGAAGAAGCACAGTGTTGTTTGTATTTGAAATGGGTGTCTTCCTTTGAAGTGGACGTTGTGCCTGATGTGGATGCTGTGGTGGAGGTGCTGCATCATCTGAGTCAAACAGTGGGATTTATGAGATTCCTCTCTTTTTGGATACTTCAGCAATGAGTGCCAAGCACATGGAGCACAGGACCTGCATAGCGCAGGGTGACGTGGGCGCATGGCTTGTTGTGCTGGGAGCTGATGAATTGCTCCAAGTCTGTCCTGGGCAATTCCCTTCTAATCTTGGAGGAACTGCAGATCTTCCTGACCCGTAAAGCAGGATAATCAGTGCAGACTGACTTCCCCAGGCTCTTCCAGGAGCAAGTTGGTCAGTGCCCATTGACACTGTCATGTCCACGTGCTCTTTAAGAAGAGTTTGGGCACTGAAGAGCAGGGTACAACAGTAGCAGAGTTCTGTGCCATCTCGCACTGAGACTACCCATCTCAGGTACTGAGACACAGACCTGCCTGACGTGTTCTGGCTGTGCTAGCTGGTCCTTCTGTTCAGATGCAGTCAGCAGAACACCAAGGTAGCGCAGTTTTGCTTGCAGTCATTGTGCTTCTTACATTCAGTACCTTGAGTTGCTCCAACAGCATCTAAATTAATGATGTATTCAGCAGGCAATTCTTGAAAATCCATCCCAGTGCATTTTAGCAGTGGCAGCGAGCAGTTAGTTCCAGTGCCTTGGTTGCTATCACTTGCAAGGTCAGATGAATGGCTGACAGGTACAAAACATTCTGGTCTTTGGCTGTGTTAATGTTGATCATCTCTGAAATACCATCTCCCCATTGCTGACTCTCTCAGCAGAGTCAGAAGGGGTCGGTACTAATGAAAGTCAGAGCTTCGTAACGGGAAGGGATTGTGCCACTGTTGTTTTCACTTTGCCCACAGAAACTGGCAGATACGGAGATGTGCAGTTCTAATGCTCCTTCATGTTCATGGTCTTCAAATATAATGCTCAAATGCTTGTCCTTGGTGGGTGGCTGTAATCTGACAGCAATGCAGCGGAGTGATGGAGGATGCAACTCAGTGTCTTTGAGTATGCTGTGATGAATAATCCACTTCAGTTTAGTGTATTTTTTAATATATTCTGAGCTGAAGCATGTAGTCGTGTATCATGACAGGAGGAAAAAACAACTTTCTGTTTATGAAACATACTGCATCTGGCTAATTTCCCTTAAACCTCTCTGGGTCGCTAAATGAGCGTATCCTCGCTGCTTTTAATCACAATTGTTCCTAACCGTGGTCAGAAGACAAACCTCTGATGGGATTTAAGAGGTTTGCTCCTGCTTGACTCTGTAAGTTGTAATAATTGCTTCTTTTCAGCTTCCTGACTTTCTGGCCTAACGGGCTGCATTACCCACAGGCAGGTAGCCACATCCAGACCTTGATGGGGTCGCAAAGCCTGCAGCACCGCAGCCGCGAGCAGCAGTATGAGGGGAACATGAACAAGGTGACCATCCAGCAGTACCAGCCCCCGCTGCCCATCCAGATCCCCTCCTCGCAGAGTTCCCGGGCGCCGCAGACGGGGCGATGCCTCATCCAGACCAAGGGGCAGAGGAGTACGGACGCCTACCAGGAGCAGGTGGGAGCACGTCTGCAGAAAGTAATGCTGTGAAAGATATTCCTTTATCCCCCCACTTGCACACAGCAGTATGAGGGAGCCTGGGGCAGCACTGCTGTGTGCCAGGCAGAGCGGGGAGGTGGGCTGTACTGCCCAGCACCAGGGAATGGCACTGATTCTCTTGGTTTGACCAGGGAATGCTGGCACTGAGGTTCCTGAGCAGAGCTGACATCAGCGGGCATGCTGAATTTGTCAGCAGTTCCTCCCAGTTCACAGCATCCTGGCTCAGTGCTGACAGTGCAGTGTTTGGCAGATCCTGCACCCTCACTGGTGGGTGCTGGTGAGCTTCCCTGGGTGGTCCTGTCCCCGATCTATTTGGCCTTACTGATGTCAGTGACTGTTGGAGGCACCTGACTCAAGGAACTTTGTCCTGTGTGAAATGCTGGCAGTCCATGCCAGCAGCTGCCTGGTTTAAGTCCCTGGGCAGAGCGCTGAGATTCAGAAGCCATTCCTTGTGCCTTGACGAGCGGTCATTAAGCTGCACAGATGTCATTTTTATTTTACACTAAATTAGCCAATGCCATTGAAATCCATCCTGACTGACAGATAAGATTCAGTACTATTTCTTGGAAGAGGGCTCTTGTAAAGCCATTGGTGCTCAGAGCTATTGGGGCTGATACTGGCAAGATTCTGAAGATCTCTGAACTTCCCATTGCTTGCAGCTGTGTTTGTCACCTGCACAGCACCCAGGGGTGTGACAGCTGGAGCAATGGAAGTGCACATGGACTGTAGGGGCAGATTCTGTTCTTACTGACATAATTACCCGAGGTTCCAGTGAGAGGGAAAGACTGGGCTGACACAAACTGCCTTTTCACAAGTGTCTTTTATTTTTCTCCTTGAAAATAAAAATTTAAATATATGCAAAAATAGGCAGAGCTCTGTGAGTATTGTAATATCACTGTAGCGTGTTAAAACCATGAAAATCTTTCATTTTAAAATGTTTGAATGGCTTTTACTGTGTTGTGCAATACAGCTTTAGAGAGGGTGAACTCATCTTGTTGATGTGAGCTCAGCTGTGCGAGAAGATGCCATTGTTTGGTCAGGCTCTGGTGCTGGCAGTGACTTACCTTGCTGTATCTTTTTAACCTAGTTTTGTGTGAGGATAGAGAAGAATCCTGGCCTTGGTTTTAGTATCAGTGGTGGAATAAGTGGACAAGGCAATCCATTCAAACCTTCCGATAAGGTAAGTCTTCATTTCTCACTAAATGGGCTTTATTTTAGAGTGCCTGTAGTGGAGACACAGATACAATGAATGACATCTTTACGAACTTCTGTTACAATAAATGGAAGAAGTTTTCCCACACATGGCCTTGTTCTGCTAGGGGAGAAATGTTTGCTTTTTGTTTGTTTGGTTGGTTAATGAAGACTAGAGACTTAAAACAGAAGTCACATGGGTGTCTGGTTTATAGTTCACACAGATAAATTTTCAGACTGTGTTGCAGAGCATCATCTCTCTCACTTCCTCCTTTTGAGAATCAGTATAGGTCCCAATTAATTTGTCACTTAGCATCATTAGAGGGACTGCTGAGGCAGGAGTAAGCATCACCAGGTAAGTGAAATAGCAGTCTGTAGCAGGGGCATCAAATAAAGCAGTACTGGTCCACAAACTGGTCTGGAGATGAGCCACAGCTTAGGAACACCAGGGCAAGCAATCTCCTGGTTTGTAATGCTAATTAAAGGCTTGGCCGTTGTGGTGCATGATGGCCAAGGACAGCCAGTATTAGTTCTGGGTGTTCATGTTGGGTGTCCATTGGTATTGCAATTCGGAACACTGTGTCCTCTTTTTCAGTTTGATGTATGAGGTTAGAATTAAGTTGTGCTTCCACTGTCTATCACTTGTCTGAAATCCTTAAAGGAGAACCTGTGTCCCACTAGGAGTGTACCTGCACGAGTTAGTTACACGTGCAGTGCAGCAACAGCTGCAGATTGAATTGTTTTCATTAGTAATATTCTAAATTGTGTGTAAAGGTGTGGTAGAATGGCTATATTGAAGGGAGGAACAGTTTAAAGTGTTGGGGCTTTTTCAATTGCTTCCCAGTGTTGCCCTCACCAACTGCCTGTTGTCTGCAGACCTCTGAGCCGCACACACATGGCACTGCTCTGCCCTGAGATGGGAGCAGCAGTGATGGCAGAGAGCAGTGCTCTGAGCAGTGGTGTGTCCCTGCCACGACACTGATGGTGCTGGGATGAGAGGGAAGCAGTACAGAGCAGTTGTTCTGAACGGCAGACGTTTCAAACTTCAGTGGCACGTGGGGGAGATGTAAGCACGATAGGTTCCATCCCTCTGCTCTGCAGGAGCTCAGGTTTCTGGAAGGGCAGCAGAAACACTGGGCAGAACCCAGCTCCAGAAGGCTGAGAAGTCCCCTGAGGGGACACAGGATTTACATGATGGTAATGAGCAGGGAATGTCCCTGGTGTCTCAGAGCAGTGTGCCTGGTGAAATGCAGCCTGTGCTCAGCTCCCGGGCCAGCGTGAGGTGCTCCCTGCGGTGCTGTGTGAGGGCTGCGGGTGGAGGTCCAGGATGTCATGAGCTGTGTGGAAATACTGCACTCACCACTCAGGAGCTCCATCCCTAACTTGGGGGCTTATTAATATGTTTTACAGAAATTCTAAACACAAATCTAAAAATATTCTTCATTATTTAATAATTTATCGCCTTTCAATGTCATTTGCTCTGCAGACAATGGATTCAGAGAGGATTCTAGAGACCATTGCTCTGCTTTAATTAATTAACTCCTACTAATCCTGTTATCCTGTCTGTTTCCAGAAACTCTTCCAATTGCATGTTATTTGTGAAGTGGAATCTGGCTTCAGATGACCCTGAGTTATGTGGTGTCAGGAGCTAACAGGCTGCAGGTTACGAGCGCTGCTACAAGCTGCTGCCTCTGCTTGGCTCCTTGCAGATTAAAACAGGGGTTTGATGTTGAGAGCATCGCCAGAGAGCATAGATCCCCAGCCCAGCAGTTAGGGAAACACCTGTATTTTGGGAACTAGTTCTTGGTAATAGCATCCTAACCTCTGTTACTTCTGACTTATAGGGTATCTTTGTTACTAGGGTTCAGCCTGACGGACCAGCATCCAGCCTGCTCCAGCCTGGCGACAAGATCCTCCAGGTAGGGATTTACTGCTTTGTAACTGAGCTGAGATATAAGGCATGCCTTTGCATCTCACACTAATATTGTTTTCAGTACAATTCTTGGCACTTTAGTGTTGATTTCTAACAGTGTTACTTGCAGTAGTCTTGAAATCTGGTCTCAGAAGGAATAAAGCTGTTTGAAACCACGTGTATGTGGAAAAGAGGCCACAGAGCAGCTGTGGCAGCAGTGGTCGCTCCGAACTCCTGGTTGCAGGAATCGCTGTGTGACTGCTGCTCACTTTTGGCTTTTTGTCCCTTCTGTATTATCCCTTTTCTCCCCCGAAATGAAGGTATTAAAGAGAATCTCATCTGATTTCCCTTCTTGTTTTTGCATTGCAGGCAAACGGACACAGTTTTGTACATATGGAACACGAGAAAGCTGTATTACTACTGAAGAGTTTCCAGAACACAGTAGACCTAGTTATTCAACGTGAGCTTACTGTCTAAATATTTTTTTATAAATAGTAAATATGTCTAGCCAGATCTAATGTTCAAACAGATTTATACATAGGAAACCAATTTTTGCCAATTGCTGGACCAATGGCAAACAGTAGTGCCAAATGTATAATACTCTATGTTAGTACCAATCATCTTGAAAGAAATATATGACCGATATAAATCTCTGGTTCATGTGGCTATGTATTAGTTCTAATCGTCAGCCTCCGGCTGTGCATTGGTGCGTTTTTTTAATCAAGTTACTTCTTAAAGTCAATTTCATATGATTTCAAAACACAGAAGCACATACCAATTCTTTAGGAATTCTGCTGTCCATCAGAAACACTGCCTCAAAGTTGTATATGCCTTTATAAAGATAAAATATATTAACCTGTACTTCCCATGAAATATTTCTATCATGTCACATACGAAAATATAGAGAAAAAATATTTTCATAAACACCTCAAAGAAACTATATATTAAATTAAATTTAATAACGTTCATTTATTTTCAATGCAAAGATATTATATGCCTTATGAAAATACCTGTACATATGCAGTGTGTATAGCTGGCTCCATACTAATGAGTGAAACTGTCGCTGCACAGGGTGAGATTTGGATAGCCCCGGGATAGTGTAACCAACCGCACGGAGATGGGCTCACGTCCTCCTGGTGGGCACTTTCAGTTGCTTCCATGTGAACACACCAAGTGGACGAGCAGTGAGTTTAGACAGCTCTGGTTCCTAAACGGGAGAAGTTTGTGATGGGTGGCAGTAAAACTTCTTTTGTTGCTGCTAGTTTTATTATTCTATCTTTTCCATTTAAAGTGACAGGCCCTTCACCTGTGTTGCCCATTTCCCCTGTGTTATGCTGTTCTGTCTTTTTGCTCCGGCCCGGGCTCGCCACGTCCATTATCAGTATGGCTTCAGCCTTTATAGAACCCTTTATTTGAGTAGAAGTCTCTAAAATGAATGGGGATTGATTCAGTATACACGAGAAATCGTAGAAGAGTGGCACTGACAGAGCATGGGAAGCTTTCCCACCGAAGTACCGAATCTGAAAACCCTTAAGGTAAAAATCCTCGTGCTGTTTTCAACAGAGACAGCACCAAATTCTGCCAAACTGCTGCTGCCTCAGTAATTCAGGTGTATGCCATGCTGACAAGGAGGTGAAACACAAGGAACGCTCCCACGAGGTGCTGCCACTTGTGCTGCTGCCCACAGTCTGGTGCTGGGCTGCAGGCAGAGCCAGGAGCTGCTCACAGGGTGCTGCCCGCAGGCATCTCCTGACTGCTAACCCTCAAACCTTTCATCTCTTCCCTTCAAGCACATGCTGACTGAAGTAATTAAGACTTCCAGTTAACCTGACATGATGTCAGAAGGCAGTGGTGCCCCTTCTGTGTGCTCTGTCTGTGTATGGGCCAGGTGCCTGCCACAGAAAAGCACCCCACGAAAAGGTAAGAGTAGGAACTGCCCCCCTGGGGTCTTATGAAGCACCAGGTCTTTAATTGTTTGCACTCTTCCTTATTCTTTTTGGCTACTGGGAAGCACTGGAGAGGCTTGGGAGTGTGAGGCTTTTATGTTGGCATGTAAATTCTATATTCCATGGTTGTTTGCATCTTTCCTTTTCTCTTTAAACAACAAGAGTTACTGAGCTTATTAGTATAAATAATAATGAACCATAAATTCCTAGCTGACATAATACTAACTTTTACTTTACCCGTGCAAGTGCTCTTAGGGAAGAGCTCCTGTGACCCCTGAGTGGCAACATGCCCCCAGATCCACTTGATATTACTAGCTGACGCTGATCCAGGTTGGGGTTGTTACCCTGTTTTTCAGCTTTCCACTTCTGTCACACAGATGTAATTTCAAAACATCCCCAAAAACCACACAGGCTCTGCAGAACCCCTCTGAAGCTCTCCCC
The DNA here is from genome assembly GCA_028571105.1 of Tragopan temminckii. NCBI lineage: Eukaryota > Metazoa > Chordata > Aves > Galliformes > Phasianidae > Tragopan > Tragopan temminckii. The sequence goes on from JAOWBP010004015.1 coordinate 15,271,037, forward strand.
TGAGCTGGCACATCAGAGGCCAATATCCCCACCTTACGTCCATTGCCCTTTAAGAGAAAATATCAGGTTTTATTCATCATCATGTTCAGAAAATTGTACCTCTGTAGTCTGTAGTTACACTGAAAAGAAATCAGGTATGTTAAGAGGTATTTATGCACCTAAATCCTCTTTGGAGCTACTTTTTTTCACGCAGAAAAATCACTGTCATGGATGTGAGCACACACAGTGTGCAGAGCACATGTGTACAGCTGCAGCTGTGCAGCCCACAGGCACCTTATGGCAGCACGGCCCCATGCTCAGACCATTTCTGCTTCTAGTAGGAAAGTGAAGTGCATTACTTCTGCAATTTTGCATCCTACTGTAACACTTTGCAGCGTGGTAGTGCAGAACACAGAGCACACGTCCCTCCTTCCCTCAGCACTTCAGCACACAGCAGCTGTAATGCATAGAGTGCTTTAGTAGCATCAAAATGTAGCAGGGAGTTGCAGAGCTGAGGAGGCCTATTGCCAAGGTAGTGGAGACAGGTGAGAACGGGTGAACTCTGATCTTCAGAGCTTGTTAATGCTACATTTTTTGCTTTGGTGGGTTTCTGCACGCTGAGTTTATGAGACTAAAGCACAGTGGCAGAATAAATCGAGGCTGTGTGCACAACTGTATGTCAAGATTGCTGAGAGCTTTCATCAGTGGATTGTAATGAAAAGGAAATTACAATGAAATTGAATTCGTGCAGTGGAGTGCCACTGTACCTCAGCCACAACTCCCCGACTCCAGGAGGGACCTGGGATGAATTTGGCCTCCCAGCTGAAATGTGCAGTAGGTGAGCTTTAATAGCAGCCACCACTGTCCAAATGCCCCAGTAGTTTCTTTTTAGCGCTGTTTTTATATAGAAGTGGTGTTTAGATAGGAGCAACTAGTCCTCACTGGCACTGCTTAGGGGGTTTCCACATTAGTCCACTCAAATAACCTGCACCTTTTTCTCTCCCAGAACCTCACGTACACCACTGTGCATGGCCAGGTTTGCAGGCGGCGTACCCAGCTACATGCAGGCTTTGCACATAAAAAGCCCATAAATATAAATACAGCTCTATAGCAAGTGCTGGTGGTAGAGGACAGCTTATCCAGAGGTGAGCTCCATGTGTGGGTTCACTTGTGTGTGTGTGTAAGGGAATTCTGATCAGGCAAGCGCAGGCTCAGAGCTGCAGATGGTTTCCTTTCTTTGGGCTACGCAGCACTCCTGGGCACACCATATGTTCTCCCTTGTCAACTATACAGGCACTCAATGCGCTGTTTTTTAAGCTCCTAGTGGAAGCATTAATCTCAACGCGACTCTGCTGGGTTCTTCTTTTTTCATTTTTCTTGCAATAAACAACAAATGATCCTCAGGGAATGGCTGGATTGCAGGAGGAAATTTGCACTGGAGTTCTCTTACCCTCATTTTGCAGCAAGTGAGTCTTAAGGAACCCATGGTCAGTACTGGGGCCGGTGGCACCTGATAGGCCCAGATGTGTCCAAATCCTAGGGCCCAGCTGTTCTGCAGCCCTGGTATCAGTTGGCTAATAAGAAAAAAAAAAAAAAAAGAAAAAAAGAAAAATTAAAGAAAAGAAAGCTGCTCACAAAATGCTTTTCTTATTTTGAGAAACATTTTGAAGAAAAGATCACAGGAGGCCTGTGGGGCCTTCTAGTCCTAACAATTTAGTCACTGAGCGTTAAGTTTGTGTTGATCAGCTTTGATATTTACAAGCCAGTTGTTCTAAATAGCAGAATTCAGATCTGTTGCAATGCTAAGAGCAGGGTGAGAGCAGAGCCCTCAAGCTGCATGCAGGGCATCCATGGGACCACAAACACGTTCCCAGGCATTTATTTATTGGAAATGTTCTGCCTGAAAGACTACTGATACTGTTACAGGGGGCCTTTTTCTGAACATGAATGAAAAGACCTTTGAAACATTGCTCTAACAGCCATATTTTTAGCTGATAGATGAATAGCTAGAAGTTAAATCACCAGTGCTGTAGAACACCACTGATTCTCATGACCTGGAGGTTCAACTAAAAATTACAAAGTGTTCATGAAATTGGTTTGCTGTTGTTAGTAAGCACTTTGAACGTAAAGACTCTCCCATGGTGAATCCTCTCTTGCTTGTAATATAGCATTTAATTACCTTATGCAATGGGAAGTCTGCATATTTATAAATATGTGTATATATGTATATATCTGACAGAGATATATGCAACAGGAAATGCAAAGACAACTCTAAATGACAAACCTTTGAACCTGTTCATGTGCACGGTCTGGTCTCCAGCAAAGACGCAGGCACTGGTGCTGGGCCCAGGGTGGCACAGGGGCTGTTTCTGAGGAGGCAGCCAGCAGCAGGACATGGGCTGGAGTCTGTGCACTGCCTGTCTCCTTGGGTGGGAGTTCAGCACAGGAGGATCCATGTTCCACCGCAGTGCAACCCTTGTCCTACACAGCCAGACAAGCCACATCAAACAGAAATAAAATAGAACACTAATACCAATTTGCCCAAATCATAAACAAACACAAGAGATCATAAACCTCAGGGGGGTCACTACCTACCTTACCAGATTTTACATTTAGAATTTCCAATGAAGAACAGTTATCTTACCCACGAGCTATGGTACCATACTCTCCATCCTGCCTCAGTGCACTCCTCCCAGCTCTTCTGCCTTCAGAATTTTCATTTAATTAGTGCACAAAGATTTACAAGGTTATTTTCGGCTAATCAGATCTAAGGACTTATTTCATTTGTTAGTCTTGCTAGTATGAGTGCAATACAAAGTAATGATACAACTTTCAGGCCAGTAGTTTGGATAGGATATGAATTAATTGGTTTGGTTTTGTTTTGAACAAGTTTGGTTTGGGTACGCTGGAGCAGTAGCTCTGGCCACGTGTGCAGTGCAGCACAGCAGTGACAGCAGAGGCCAGGCAAGGTGATCCGTGCTCCTCCGGGGTGGGAGGAGCTGGGGGCAGCCAATGTGAATCTTCTCTGTAAAAGCCGATTTCTAAGGACACCATTTGTTTCTCCTAGAACTTCAGCAGTTTCTCTTAGGGAAAAAAAAAAAAAAGAGCCTTTGCAAATCCTCCTAGGGGACAATTCACACAAATGTTCTAAAAGTGAATGACATCACTGCATTGCAGCCAGAATTTACACGGCCCTTGTAAGGCTTTTCCTGCAGCACCACCGACCGAGCCACAGCCCTGCAGCACAAGAGGCTTCATCTTTGTCAATTGGGGCCTTCTTTGTCTCTTTGCTAGCATATGTGGCTTTACCCTGAAACCCTGCTCAGAACAAACACTTATCGGTTAAGTTTTCTACTTGTGAGTACTGTATCCAGTTCAAAACCAACAGCTTACTTTATTAAAAATTTTACCATTTTATAAAAGACATGTTTAATTATGATGGAGATGGCTGTATTGTAATTAATATTTTGAGATAATTGTGATTTTGAGCTTAAATTATATACAGAAAATGGTCATTTTTGTATGTGTTAAAAGATTGCTATATTACAAATGACTAACTGTACTTTTCAGTTTAATTACAGTATTAATGTAAATAAAGCTGAATGAAGAAATATTTACTACTTTATTAACATAGATTGTGAATGTACTTAATGTTTTTTGCAGTATAAAGACTTACTGAACTTGAAAGCTGCTTCATTTTATGTGCAAAAAGGTACTTCAAAATTATATTTTAAATCTATTGATTCAGTGCAATCAATTATATTGTCAGTTAATTTGCACACGCAGGTTGTATCCTTCCAGTTTTCTTTCATGTATGACACTTACCCGTAAGGTGCATATTGTGTTTAGAATGCATTTTGCAGATGCTTCTGTACATAAAACAAATACAGGGACTAAAACAATGCTGTGCAGTGTATAGCAGAGCCATTTTTCGGCTTTGGTGTACCCAACTTTTTCAGTATTTAAAAAAGTGTTTTGAATAACATTAAAAAAAAAAAAAGTCTCTTTATTGTATAAATAATAAAAATGTCACCTTATTGTAATTAACTTTTGTCATCTTTTACTATTGGAAAGGACCTGAGTTTTCCAAATCACTGTTCTATATGTGATGGAAAACGAGATGGCTGTTACCTCTGCATCTCTGTAAGTGCTCCAGAGCTCCCCTACACCTCTAGCCTCAGTGATGTACATTACAGCTTCAGCTGGACCTGCCAGCAAACACAGTAGTGTTTCAGGGCCGTTTCAGGGAAAGAGGCCCTTTGACTACAGGATACATCAGAGAGAGACCTGAAAACCGAGCGAGCGCGCTTGTTCATACATCACTGCTGCTGGGACACCACATACGGTCACGGAGCGACTGCATGTGGATGAAGAAGAGCCCAGCACGTGCTGCTGTTTGTGGACTTCTACAACTGCCTCACACAGGAGAAGGAACCAAACCGAGACTGGCAGGGCTGACAGCAGCAGCAGTTCAGCCATCCATGTCAGCACAGAACAGCTCTCGATTTGTTCAACTCAAGAACGACTTTGGCCATAATCACCTTCCTTCTGCACAAATACGCTCCCATGCATTTTAACAGAAACGCCACTCCCCCATTCCCTTCCCTCTGCCCCTCCTGGCACCAGTCACTCTCTCACCCTACATACCACCATTGGGTCCCCCCAGACATGTGGGTCAGGCCTGCTTCTTTTCTACCAGGTCACAGCCCTGTGCTGCTGTGCGAGGTGCACCAGACGACGTCACTTTTGCTGAAAGGTGCTCGCTAAGCTTGAAGACCCTGAGGATAAGAAAGAGTGGTTCTATGTTAATTCTGGTCACGCACAAAACCTGTGGTGTTCAACTCTAAGCCATATTACATTTTTCTGCGTTACAGCAAGAACAGGCAGAGGAAATGAAAATGCTTTCATTCCATACATTTTACTTGATAAAAAACACACAGCATACCTATTTGGTGTCAGCTTGCTTTCATACACGGAATGGAAGAATGAGGTACAGTTCTGTTCCTAGATGCAAAGATGTCTTTTAGTTTAAAGCTTTTTTTTTTTAAATTTCATTTCAGATTTGCAATTAGTTCTCATTCACAGAGACCCCAACTGCAGCACCCACAGTACCCACACAACAAAAGCACTCGGTGCAGCTTAAAAGAAGCCAACAAACAAAAAAATCTTAGCAGTGGAAATCCATGTGGTATCTGCTTCCATTCCATGTCCATAGGCCTGTGAGAAGCAACGAATCATAGTCACAGAATAACATCAAGTAACTCTTCCTTTTATATTGTTAATGTCCACCCTGCGTTACTCTTTTAATTGAGATTATTTTCATGATGTTGAAGTGCATTTAAATAAAAAAGCTGAATGTCTGTATTGTTACTGGCTAAAAGCTTCAATTACAGCACAAAGATTTAGAAACAAAACATAGATCCAACAGCAAACATTTATTGTTTCACCAACACCAGCCACGTTTTGCTCACGTTCACACAGGACATGCACACAGTCTGCGGAACATTTCACACTGTATTCAGCACGTTTAAATGTTCAGGCATTTTCCATGTACAGACCAGCAACCAATGGTTTGAGGCAGCGGTGAAGAGAGATCAAACACCCTACAGAAGATTATAAAACAGGTATACAAGAATCAAAAAGCTTATTTCCCCCTTCTGCTCAATTACCTTGGTGATTACAATCCTTAAAAAAAAATGGCTTAACTGTAGAAAAAGATTGTCTCTATTACCAAACACAGCTTTCAGCTGCATTCTTTCTTACAAAAAGTGTAAACATAGATTGTGGTGTTTCAAAATGCACTCCTGAGACATGCAGCCTTGAGTGGAAAATATTTTGTTGGTGCATCATTTCTTAACATGCAAACTAAGAATAGTATTATGAATGCTTTATGGCCCAGGCCAGACCAACAGCTTACAAAACAATGAGGAAGGGATGTAATTGCATCAGACAGGATGATGCTCTGCTTTCCATTCAGAAGTGTACAGGGAAGCAGCCTATCAAGTAGGGATCCGGCTTCTGAGGTACTCCAGCACTGCAGCTGTTCCTTTTGCCAGAATGGCTGCTCGGGGAGTGCGGAATGGATTTCCTTCTAAAAGAAGTGTCCTAGAAAGACAGAGATGTGCAGTTATTTGTACACAGGCTTTTCCTTCTTGCAGCACATTCATACACTGCATACAGGGGTAAGAATCTTTTGAAATTCTTAAGTCCTCTTTTGTTCTTTCAGAATAATTTTAATTTTGCTACCTTCATTCATACTAACGTACCTTCTTTAGAGAGCTGAATTCTAATTTATGCTATTGGTGGTATATTACTATAGTTGCATGATACACACATATCCCACTTCTTAAGCAAGTCTTTGCCGAAATACAGAGTGAGAAAAAGAACTGCTGGAATACATAAATTGCACAGTAAGGGTGAAGAACAGTTACACTGCAGCCTCTACTTTCTAGCTTGGCTGCTAGCTCACTTTGCACTCTAAATTGCTGTGGAGACTTTTTGCTTGTGTGTGCTCAGGGGGGGTTGTTTTATTCTGCATATTTAAAGACCAGCAAGAAAGTATATTTTACAAACCACACTACCACACGCTTTGTTATTTCTGACAAGACAGACTAGTTACATTTAGCTGTCTTTGAGGTATGTCACGTAAGAATACTGACAGCCATGTCTCTTTAACAAGCATTACTATTTGCTCTTTTATAGCAGCCTTACACAGGTAAGGAGCCAAACGTATTTACTGACACCCAGGGCTGTGGCTCACCCACCTGGCCAGCGGGCTCTGCAGGGTGTTATACACACAGCCACCAGAACTGTCTTCGGCTTTAACATTAAACCACCAACCAACACAATCTCCCAATTTCATTCTGCATACTTCTTTTAGAAATCCTAGCATTTTCCTTCATTCTTCTGCCTTCTCATCCATAGCCAGTAAGCAATGAACACATACAGCTGATCAGCTGATGTTTCTACCTGGAGAGCTGAGTGGTCAAAGCTGCTGAGAACTCAGCAATTAGCACTAGGCGTTTGATACGTTCTCCAAATGCAGACTGTCACAAGATACTACATACTGTGCATCAAATTCTGCTAATAAATATGCCTGAATTTATTTTACTTTTTAAGATCCCTGATGACTTTTCGTGTCTTCATTAATGAAAGCAATCTCCTCTTCAACTATTACCGCTTCTGTTCTTAATTTTCTCCTGGGCCTTAAAATGGACACTTTAAGGGTAAAATCTTAAATAATTTTAGTAACTGAAGTTGCTAACCTTCTAGCAAATCAGTTTTGGCAGAGGACAGAAAAATGCCCACAGGAGGGGCAGTCCTAATGCCAAGACAGCTCTTACTGCAAAGAGCAACCAGCCAACTAAGAAGCTGAGCTAGGAAACATATACCTTTCAGAAAATACAAAATTAAAGCTGGACTCTACCAAATGTTGATCCTTACAGTTAAATTCCACTTTCAGAAACACTGAAACAAGTTTTTGGGCATCTGGTTTTCCAGGTATGTTTTCATATTACTCTGTCATTTTAGTTCTAAATCCTGAAACAACTCCTCCAATTTTCTACAGTCCTGAGAAACGATGGAAGGAACTGCACTGTTTTACAGATGGTAAGAGAGACCATTTTGTGCACTGAGACTTACAAGAAAATTATTGCCTTACCCTCTGACAAAACATGCTTTGAAGAAACCAGGCAGAATACGTTTTCATAAAACAGGTTCCCACTTAAAATACACACCTCAGAGTTTCACAGTTTCCGAGTTCTGGTGGCACCTGGAGAAGGTCATTATTCTGAAGGTCCAGCGTCCCAAGCTGCTCCATCTTCTTCAGCTGCAGAGGGTCTACAGACCCCACCTGGTTGTTACTGAGCAGGATGGTCTCCAGTGTGAGGATGCGGTAAAGGACACTGGGAAATACTTTAAATCTTCAGAAGGAAGAGATATAAGTCAGAAATAGGGCGATCAATAAACCTTTAAAATGAGACAGTATTTCAGCATTGTTTACTGAAAATAAATATTTACATGTGCTGCTGTTTAAACTGATTATTTTGCACGAAGCCAAAAAGCTGGGTGGAATTTGCACCGTGACAGCTCAGCACCTGTAACAGAACTGCAGGCCAAGACCACCCATTTTACAACTGTGAATGACTGCTCGTGTCACACAGAAAGTGACTGCAGTGCGAAGAAGAGAGCAGCATGAGCAATTGCAGGACTGCTCAGGGACACCACTGCCCTGCTATTTTTCCCATCATCTGGAACTGACTGAATTCTTTTTACTGTTATTTAAAAAAACTGAAATAGTTGCTCACCTATTAAAAGATAGATTTATTACTTGTAGTCTTGTCAGTGCCTCCATTTCCTCAGGTAAAGATGTCAAAACATTATTTCTGTGGATCAAATTAAGATAAAGAATAATGACCAACTTCTAAGAAGTTTTAGTTAAGAATTCACAGAAAAAGAACACCCAGGTTTATTGGTGCTAACAAGTTCTTTCAGATCACTCATTTGCTTCACAAATGGATCAAGATGGCAAACCAAGTTTGTACTCCCATGTTTACCAGTAAGGAAACATAAAGCCTGTTCTCTAAGGATTCCCAAACATTTCTAAGCACCTAACAATTCCAGAAACATGCTTGGCAGTTCAGCTACTTGGGTCTCAGAGGGAAGTTTAGGAAGTAGTCCCACATTGGTGCCAAGGTCAGTTGCTGAGATAACTCCACACCTCTTGAAAATTCACTGAGCCTGAAATCCATTGGCTCCAACAAACTCATTTACAGCCACTGTTACTGCAGCACTTCCCACAACAGGAAGTCATTCAGAAGCGTCTTACATACAAAGAAGATGGGTTTGTAAGGACAAACAAGGTATCCCTTGAGTCATAATGACAAGAGTCATTACAGGAAAATTATTCACTGAAAGATGCTCCAGTTCCAGGTAGAACACCAGAGTTGATACCTTCACTGTAATACTTCCCACATATATTCCCAGAATTGTTTTCTGTTTTGTTTTTAAATATCCTCTTAACATCTCTGAGATGTTTTTAATGACCGACACAAGACCCTTCACCACAGCAAGTCTTAGAGCTTGCCCACTTTTCTGTGTTTCTCTTTAACCGATGCCTAAATCGAGGCCACTTGCTGTTTCAGATCTGCGGGTCATTCAGCTGGCAGGGAGCCCTTTTGGGAAATGAAACATTATTTCAGTACTGCTATTCCACTGCAACAGATGGCTGGTTTAAAGAGGCATGAAAACGAGTCACTGGGAAAGGAAGTCCAACACTCATCACAAACCTGATATCCAAATGTGTCAATTTATGAAGCGTGCACAGCTCCAAGGAAACAGAAGAGATTTTATTGAAGCCAAAGTTGACATCACAAACTGAGTCCTTCAGCTCCACGATCCTGAAACCCAACACGAATATACTTTTACTACGGAAGCTCACGCATTCCAAGTTACTAAAAAATCTGTTTTATTCTAGAAGTCTACAGATCAAGGAACTTCCTATGGCTCTTGACATTTCAGAAGCCAATTTGAGAGTGGAAACTTTACCTGTGAAAAGTGCCTGTCCTGGAGTCTTACATTTGATGTAAAAACAAAGCTCAGAATCACTTCACTAATGCTCGTAGAAGGGTAAATTTTCTCTCACAGATCAGGAGAGTAAGTTTTGCTATGAAGGCCTACTTTCTTAAATGCAGTTAAGAAAGATTTTGGAAATGATGGCACAAATGACCATCACTGCCATCTCTTCTATGAGTGATAGCACCTCGTCAAGTTCTATGTGCTAAAGGCTAATTGTTCTGCACATTTGTGTCCAAGAATTAAAATGTCACTCGCACAAATACAGAGGCATTTTTAAAAATGGGTGTTCATGATGTTCTTAGGGTTACAGAATGCAGTGAGCCTCCTCCCTGCACAACACCACAATTTGTTACCATTGCTGTCAACAGAAAGCTCTTCCTTGAGATAAAGCAACAAGTGCAAAAATATCCAATGCTATGTGATGGAACAATACCTATCAAGCAAAATGGCATGGAAATTGTTCAGGCTTCCTTAAAAAAAAAAAAGCTAACTGAAGAAAGTGAATCCTAAAAGGACCTCTTCTCTAGTACAAAGCTATCATTTCATAGTTTACACATGTATTATCTTCAAATGAGAGGACCACTTTGTAGAGAAAACAATACTAGACTGCAGTTAAGTACACCACTTGATTATGATGAGAAGTCACACTGGAGTCTGCCCTTACTCATTTAGATAATGCTTAATAGTGCAGTACAAAAGACAATGTACAATGAAAGCACTGCTGAATATAGCCAAGCTTCATTGTCCTGAGATCTTCATGCAGATGAATGGCCCCTCCTGCATGCCACTCACACTAGAAATGCCAGCATTATTCAGCATCCCTGCTATATTCTCTGTGTGTGTTTGTATACTTACAGAAGAAAAGTGTAAATATCCTCAATTGGGAAAAAAAAACATACCAAAACCAACACAAGATGCTGAGGAACAAAACAGAAAAAAAGCAGCATGTAAAGAATGATCTCTACAGAAGTACCTTGGAGGAATGGCAGTCAGCTGGTTTTTGCTGAAGTTGACACTGGTGACAGGATTGCTTCTGACCGCGTTGAACATGTCATCAGGGATCACAGCTGCCTGCTTCTCACTGCACAATGAAAAAATCATCTCTTATTTACTAACAAGACATATGTATCTACAAACTGAAGTCCTCAAAGGACTGTTAATGAGAGCTAACTGATCACTGCACCACATTACGTCATCTAGGCAATAATGTCATTTCACCCTGCCAACCTCATCTGTTACCTGGCTTAAGAACGTTCATAAGAGCTGAATTAGGTCACTGCCTCCGCACACATGCCGTCTATTGGGCCAGACACTGCAGCAGATAGGTTTTAACAGGTTTCCCCCTCAGTTCAGAAAACGTTCCCCGCAGTGATGTGTAGCTCATGTAAGCACTGGATTTGGACCTTCTGAACGTTTACAGTGACTAAAGCCATCCCAACCCTTTCACTACAGTCATGTCCTTTCTGCATTCCAGCTCTTTGCAGGACTTGCATTTTATCTGGCAGTTCTCAGCAAGTATGGTTTTCTGACCCTTTCCTAACCTAACAAGTTAAATTGTTAGTTAATATAAGAACAAACTGATAATGTACCTCCTGTGAGATGTTTTGAGACTTACTGTTACTAAGGAAGTGTAAAAAAAAAAAAAAGCACCTGAAAGGATTAAGGATTTCAGTGAATTAAAAGGAATGGTACTATGAAAAATTATATTTAAAAAAAGAGATGAGCTGCAATTCAAATCTGCCTACTCCTGAACACCCAAAGTTTAAGTGCAAAATGCCTAAGTACATCAGAATCTGCAGACGGTCTGGTATCTATCGTTAAGTTAATAAAAAAAAATACAGGAAAGCTTTCTTCCAGCTTTAGAAACAGGCAATATTTCCAACCACATACCTAAATTCCAGTAATTTCAGTGTAGTTATGGCATGCATGTTAATCCTGGACTCACTTGGGAGAGTCATGGCTGTCACAGGAGGCTCCTCGTTTGGGCTGGTTGTGTCGTCTGGAAGGAACACGTAGCAGTCACACAAACTACAGGCTGCAGTCAGACGTGCCCTGAACAACCTAGGTGGAGAGCTGTAGTGTCCCCCGTTACCTGTGGTTGCTCATTTTGACTCTTCCTGCCTTCTAGATTGATTGCATATAATCAGATTAATATTATGTCAAGATCTTTCTAGCAAGGGGCTTTTGTAGTTCAGTTTCCAGATTTGGGTTGTTTGTGGGTTGGCTCTTTTTTATTTGTTTGTTTTTTAATGGAGGCAGGGGGAAGAGCTGACTTGGATTGTGAAAAAAATAGGTCACACAACAACACAGCTGTCATGCTAGCTGTTACGTTAGGCAGTCACCTCCAAGGGGCAGAGACACTGATAAACAGGTAAGATGGGTAGGAAGTCATCCAGGTCAACTTTTCTATTCAACTATTTCCAGAACAGCTAAGCTGACCACAATTATAGTTAAATTAAATTAATATTTATAAAACCTTTCATAATGCCCTCCTTCGTAGAGCTCCTTCTGATTACTCTCTCCAGTGCACATGGAAAACTCGTTGGCTGCTCTGAATATCTCAGAAATGAAAAACCTTGTTCTGCACACCCAGGCTGTGGCACTGTTCCCCAGGAGCTCACGAGCACTTCAGAATGGTGAAGCTTAGCTAGAAGCCCAAACGTATGATAAATCGAACTGCCACTAAACAAAGAATGCTACAAGAAATTCAGCAGCATTCATGAACTAAAGCCTACCAACTTGCACCTATGCCCAACCAGTAATTCTTTCATTAAGGCCAACAAGGTTAGAGGCACTTGTTCAACTCAAGCCTCTGCATGCATAGGTCTGTTGCTGCTCCTGGTTTAGCTCCCTCTTAAATGCTCAAAAAGGTACAATAAAACCACAAACACTAAAATCCATGCAAGACCTTAGCTTATTTTGTCATCCCCAAATATAAAACCTATCACAGGTTAGCAGATGAGCATTTAAGTATGTACTCAAGCATCCAACTCATTTTTGCAAAGTTAATACGTCACATTTGCATGGAATTGGGCACTTCGAAGCAATTTTACACACTGCAGTAATCCAATTAATGCTGCCATCCTCTGGCAGATGGAGAGAAAGCCCACTCACAAGTCACACATACCATTCTCAATAGAATTTTCTTATGTGTATCATCAAGACCCCCTCCAAATTAAAAGATTAAGCATTTTTTGCATTTAAGTGCAGCACAGTTATTTCCATGCTATATATTTAACATGTCCAGTGAATTCAGTCATCTTCCCTATTTCATATCTTAAAATGTAAGAAAAATGAAGATTTCTAAAGGTAAAAGAAAATTCTGTTTTGAAAAGATTTGCTCTCCTCCACACGCAAGTTGCTTAGACTTTGACAGTCAGTTTCTTACATAATCAAAAAATGGTGTCATCTGCAATACTTCAGAAAATATGGAATGAAGTGAAAAACAAAGAAAAAAAACACACACACAGAAAACCCACCCCAAACAACAGAAAACCAACCAAATAACAAATTATCTCACTGAATGAGAGGACCAAGTCATAATCTGGAAAGCTGCACACCAGCAACCTTTGGACCCTTTTAGTAAAACAGATCCAGAAGTCCTGTAACAGTCAGAGAAACTGCTAGCTGCTTTTTAAATGACCCAAGTTACATCTCAGAATCCAAAAGGGGATTCTGCAAAGACGTGCAGCAGTTTGGTTCAGAGAATTAATCTTGAGATATTTCATCTGAATTTGTGCTTTGTGACTTTTTAATTATTTCCAGAGGGAATGGTGGGATCAAGACTTCTACCACAGAGGGATGAACAGGCCAGGATTCAAATTCTGTTTAAAATAACCTCTTACTTTCTCCCCCAGGATTTTTTATATTCTTAGTCAGCTACATGGGAGTTCATGGCACCACCACGGCCCTGAGGCTGCCTTTCTCACGCCTAATTTCTGGGAACCACAGGACTGTACTGACCATACTATAACATGAATAAATAATACATATTACCTTTGCAAAATCTCACCTACACTTCTACACAAAGCCAACAGGCAGACAGCAAGCTGAAAATGAAGAATTTGTTGTGGAAATTTCCCATGATGTCCAAAGGAAATAAACAAACAAACATACAAACAACTTGAATTCTTCATCCAAAATACATAAATGGACCAGGGAAAAATAGTTAATATTGCTTTTCGAAGTGATGACGCTCCATAAAGAATGTTATGTTATCCAATACAGTAAGAAAAGAACAGCACAGAAATACAGAGCAAACCGTTGAGTAAAGAAACTTATCATTGCAGGGTAATTGGAGGAAACTGGCAGCATTTTAATTTCTTAGAAAGATTCTCTTTAAGACTGAACTCAATAAAGCAACATACCTTGGATTCTGCTTCTCAGGTATTTCAGAAGTTCCTGGGTGCCTTTCTTTAAAAAAAAAAGAAAAAAAAAAAAGAGAAAACAAAGGGTCAATAAGCATTTACCAGCCAGTATTTACACAGTTGTTCTGACAATGAAGACCAACAATTTTGGTCACATAAATGGATCTCATAGTACAGCTGGTACCCAACAATTCATGTAGAAAAACCCTATTTGCAACATCTTATGTCCTTGTTTCTTTAGAATTTTGTGTATTTATTCCAGCTGAAAATTCCTAGCCCCATGTTACTGCTTTAGGCTCCACGTTCTTAGCTTTTCATCTGAAGTTCTTTGGCCAGCTCCAAGAGCAAGGAAGAACCATTCAAATGAACTCAGCCTTCTCTAAAAAGCTATAGCATAATTATGCTTGAAGAAGAAATTCACTATTTGACATGGAAATAGATCTGGATTCTGGATTCTCCTAGAATTTTATTGGCAGTCCTCTCACAGCAACTTCTACTGGTCAAACACAGTAACTGCATGATCCCTAAGTCATTACATATCATCTCATCCAGCCCATTTGCTTTAGGATAAAACTAGGATTTCCTTACAATATTGCATGTTTCTCTGTTTTAGAATAAGAACTGAACTAAAGCAGCAAATATGAACTTTTCTCATTCTAGTTAACATTTATACTATGTGAAAACTGATTTGAATGCAGAGGGATGAAGAAAACATGGAGGATGGAAGAGAAGGAACTCTCATAGGGAATTTGGTGAAACTGAACAAAAACTGAAGAAAGAAGATAGAAGATAAGCTGCAGTGCATGCAGTGTTCACTTGATCAGACACACATTTTCTCCCTTATTTCCAACACATATTACTGAATTTCATTTCAGTAGAGGACATTCAATGCTATCTATTTTTAGAGAATTTGAGTGCTTTGTATCATTTATTTTATAGCACTGGCAAAAGAAAGAAGTAATGTGTACCACCAATGAGAAGGGCTTGCTGGAATAGAAATTAGAAAGAATTCCATAGCAGCAGTGGTGCCCGTGAGCCAGCCTCCCTGCTGCCCATGTAGTTGTTCCTCATGCGTAATTCCCACCTTCACTTCGTAGGTTATCCATAAAAAAACACTGTACATGATATTGTCATTGCTCAAAACACATCTGTCAGCAAATACTCTTTGGAAATTGAATGCAAGATCTTTAATTCAGGCAAGTAGGAAATGAGAAAAAAAATCCAGGCTCATCTAGAAAAGCCTTCACATCCACTACCTGCCTAGCACTGCAATGAGCTGTGACTTGCAGTAGGATTAGGCAGCAAGCAGCTGCTCTATCCTTTCCCCAGATATCTGCTGCTTCATTTGTAATATACATTACAACATCTACAGCAAATCAGAAACAGGTCACGTGAAGCAATGACTGCTTTATTCCACAGTTCTCATCGTGTTACGCATCGCTTCAGAACCCCATGGGAACAGCAACAAAATCACACAAACAAAAGCGACAGATTGAAGCTGAAGCTACTTCAAATGGAGGTGTTTTCTAATAATGCTCCGCCTGCACCATTTGGAGAACGGATGTCTGCAACATCACCAGCTTTCATGTACTAGCTAAACGAGCTTACTTGCAGAAGGTCTCTTCGAATGGTTCTCAAAGGATTTCCTTCTAGTGCCAGGAATTTCAACTGAGAAAGGTTCCCCAAAGTGTAAGGCAATCTGCAAACAAAAACAATCCATTTCAGGTAAGAGCTGCTTCAGTACAAATCCTAAGCACTGGCAATTGTTCGACAGAAGACCTCGTATTCTGAAGCTTGGATTCTAACAAAAAGATACATAATACATCACATTTAAGAAAGGCATAGCGTGACTGCAACATTTACAAAACAAAGAAATGGAGCCTTCATTTTACAGTCCAGACCTTTTTTGATTACTGAAATAAATCACCTATAGAATCAGCTATCCACAGATGCCACAAGGAAGGCCTCATCACAGACACGTGCATTTTTTTATTACCTACTGATATCATTGTTGGCAAGGTCAAGTCGCTCCAACTTCTGGAGTAGAGTGATTTCGTCAGGAACTGATTTTATCTTGTTGTCTCGAAGTTCCAACACAGACAGGGAATTCAGGTGCTTAAGATTTTCTGCATTTAGTATTTCAATCTGATTTTCACCAGCATGTAATTCCTATGGAGACAAAGATCGCTCACAGTTCCAAGTGGTTTTTTAAACCCAGAAGAGACATTTGCTGCTGGATGTGCTATATAAATACAGAACCTCACATACCAGCAAGAACTGTACTAGAAAACGCTGGAACAGCTTGGAACTTTAATGCAGAATTCGGAGTTATGCTGAACTATGGTATCTAAATCCTGTGATGGATTTGGTTATCGATTATATACCTGGTGACATAAACATTCAACTGGCCTAATCACATTGCTATTCGATGAGTAGCACATTTGTGATATTCTCAGACAGGCAAATTACAATTATAAACATAAGGAAAATTAAGGTTACAAAACATTTGAAGGCTGTGATTCTTTTGAATGCACGCTTTCTCTGCAGTTACAAGAAAAAACTGGAGTGAACAAAGTAAGTGTAAATTGATTCACAAAATGTTCCCAGAGATAAAACACAGCTGTTGCAGGCAGTATCACACTTAATATCTGAGTCATTCTTCTCCTTAAATACTTTTTTTTATTTTCCAAATCTGAATATTTCTGTAAGTTTGTCCTCCAAATGCCATTCAGACAGATCAATATGGGCAGTAAGACTAAATGCACATGGATATGTATTAAAAAGAGCTCTATACACAGATTTATTAACTTCTGATCACAGCAATTCACGATAACTTGTATGTGAGCTAACAATCACTATTCTAGCAGCTCTGCAAAGACACTTACAGCACCCAACAATTCAAACCTTACCTTCAGTAATTTGCACGAAGGAAGTTCTGGCAAGGATCGCAGTTTATTTTTCCTTAGATACAGCTGCTCCAAAGATGCCATACTCGCCAGTTCAGAAGGTACAGTTTCCAGGTAGTTTTTCGTACAATCCAGTTGTCTCAGGCCTACACAACAACAAAAGAAAATAGAAATAGTTTTCTGCAGAAGTATTGATACCCTATTTTTTTGTTAAGGTAAGCATAAAAACATACTGTCATGTCCAAACTTCAGAAGAAATCAAATCAGTTAGCATCAGCACTGCTGAAAGTAACATATTTGCTTTTCATTTCTTCTTCACAAGACATTCTGGAATGCCTTCAGTGACACTGCCAAATACTAGCTCTTGTTTGGAGTAAAGGACTGCAGGCAACATGCAGGTTAGGTCTAATGTCATAGACCATCTCAGAAAGATCTGCAGATAATTTCTGTAGCACTTACAAAAGCTGGCAGTCTATGACCTGCTCCTACCGATCTGCCACAGCTATTAGAACACATGTTGAAATTGATGTGAGCATCAACATCAGCAAGCTTGGTATCACAATAACAGAAGTTAACTTCTATGGCTGACCAGTTCATGCTGTCCTGTCTTTACCAGTGAATTCAACTAGCTCTTACTTATGCTTTCCTTTCCACTCAAAATATGCACTAAACACTCGTCACAGTTCTAAGGCTAATAACTTCACAGCAGAGCAGTAATCCTTACACTTTTCTAATAGTTCCCTGAGCATTTGTCAAGTAATACAAACTACAGGAGGATGTAAGTTTGACACATGGGAGCTGTAGTAGCTTTTTTCTTTTTTAAATAATTCTAAGCTAGTCCTCTTGAGAATACTTTAAATTCTTCAGAACCTACTTTCATAACCTGGAATATTATGTAATGTATTTCTGAACGTAACTACAGAACTGGCTGTCTGACATTTGAAAATCCAAGGAAACTAACTTACTTTTCATTGCACTGATATCTGTAGGCAGCTTTTTGAGTTGGTTAGAAGCCAAATTGAGTCGCACCAAGTTAATGAGCAAAGCAAAACTTGTTGGAATGTCTGTAAGATGATTGTTGGACAGATCCTGAAGAGTAAAAAAAAAAAGAGAAGGAGGTTATAAATAGAGATGTTTAAAATATCCCATGTGTACTGTTGTTGCAAAGTTAATTACTGGCAGAATATTCAAACTAGATTGCTGATATCTCCAGGATTTCCCTGGTAGAAATGTGAATGGAAGAGATAAGTCTCCCATGACGGACAGATCACAAGGGACTTGATTTTTCTTAAAATATTTGGAAAATCCATATCAAAACTTGGTTGCAAGCACATACACAAAAACATAATAGCTGATAAGCTCCATGAATTATTGAATATTCTGAAGGTTCTAAGACTTTCATTTTTTTTAATTAGCAGTAAAACATAGATAGATTGATGTTTCTGAACAAATCAGTGTTTTTCAAGAAGCTGTAATTTACCAATTCTTCTAAACTGACGAGCTGCCCAAATCCATCTGGCAGGTGGCTCAGCTCGTTGTGTTGAAGAAGAAGGCTCTTCAAATGTGACAACTGCAGCAGTTCTTCTGGGATACTCTTCAGTTTGTTGTGGCTAGCATTCCAATGTGGAAAACAAAGGCAATTAACAATTGTTCAAAAGTTTTGAGAATACAACCGCGTATAGAAACTTCTGCTACACACCATGCTGCCCCAACTAGGGTTACATCACGCACACCATTTGAGATGCAAACTCTTCAGACCCCAGAGCAAGTAGGAAGCACACTCAGCATTAGATGCATCTGATACTCCGTTGTTGGCACAGACCAACTGTTCATTACAGCCGTGAAACATTTCCACATCACAGCATGCATGTAGCGTGCTGCACAGGACACCATCACCCTTAAGAAAATCTCCCTCTTACAACTATTACAGCCCTCTACAATGGATTAGTTGCCTAAGAGAAAATAGATTTCTTTTGTTAAAGAATACTTTTCAACCATATCTGAATCTACAATATTCCAGCTGCATTGAATGCTTCTTTATGATGTAGTTCACAGACAAAAAAGAAACATACTCTCTCCCCTCGTACAAACTTACATTACACCTGTAAAGAGAACAGTACGAAAGTTACAGCCTGAATGATATCTTCAGCTATTTCCAATGTATATTATTCGTGAAAAAAGCATTTTTATTCCTTTAAAACAAAACTTTCGTACTGAAGCAAATGAATGCTGATACTGCTTCTGTGTGAGTATTCAAAGTATCAGTATTCAGCTTCCAAGTAAGACTGTGACTTTTGAGTAGTAGTCAAAATTATCTTAACAAACCTCAGACCATCAGTTTTAACCTAAAACATATAATTCTCAACGCATTCATGCTCACTACTAAAAAAAAACAACAAAGAACAGAAATTAACTTTTCTGAAAGTAACGTTAGTTTTACTACAATCTCTCATTCACACCTTGAAAATCAATGCTCTAAGTTTGTAATAAGTACCTGACATCAAGTTTCTGAAGATTTTCTAATTGTCCTAAAGCAGAAGGCAGAGATGTCAGCTGATTATCATGTACCTGGAAAATAAAAGTTTTGGAGTACTTACCGAGTTGCACCTTGTAGGTTTTCTTCCACCCACCCTGCAACAAACCAAGTTGAACTAACGCACAAAATTATTCTGTGCATTAGCAACACCTGAATATGTTCTTCAGTACAATTCAGTCCATTCTCAACACCTGTGTACACTGCTCTGTACCATTCAGTCCACTACCAACACCTGTGTACGTTTGTTCCCCTGTACAGTTACTAACAGCAGCACTTTAACTGCCAATCTTGTGAGGTTCTACTTAATTGAGTGTAAGAACTGAGAGATCAAATTATTTGATACAAAGTGTGCAGAAGCACATTAAAGGCGGCTGCATGCAGCAACAGCTCTTTCAGTGCTCATGATAGGGCTCCTCGGACCTCTCTGCACATTACCCACTCCCCGTGTGTAAACCAGTGTACCAACTGGGAGACGGGGAGCAGTCCCTCGTCCTGAGAATACACCAGTGCTGCTTCTACATATCCACCACTGCAGGAAATGGAAAGCAAGGATCTAAAGCTACGCTGTCCCATATCGTACAGCGAGACCGCGATCCCATTGATACGGGATCCAATACGTACATCAAGAACGCTGAGCGCGGGCAGCAGCCCGACGTCCTCAGACAGGCACTGCAGCTGGTTGGAGGCCAGGATCAGCTTGGTCAGGTCCGTCTGCTCCCACCAGCGGTCCGCAGCACCGAAGGAGAGGTTCTGGTGGGCTTCCTCGGGGGTGTCCAGGTTGATCCGCCACACGTGCTGGGGCACTGCAAGCCAAAACACAGCGCTCGGCCACAGCTCCGCACAGCGCTCAAACACACGGCTTCTCAGACACACACAGTGACTTTTATAGAGACGCCTCCCCAAAGCTGGCAATTCTAAGCGCTCGTCAGCAGCGATTACAAGCAGCGATCGGCCAGCGACAGCAAAAAGAAAGTGGGCAGGGAACGCTCATCGCTTCCTTTTTTTTCTGTTTATCAAAGAAGGCGCAGAACACCGAGCCCGAGGAGCTACCGCCGAGCGCCCGCAGCCCGGCACGGGGGGCAGCGAGACGCGGGCCGACCGCC
>JAOWBP010004015.1:15312696-15328918 GCA_028571105.1 Tragopan temminckii
CAGTTCAGCTTCTGAAGCCTTTAGATTAGGACTCTGCTCTTGTAGATGACGTTTCAAGAAAATAGGAAACTTATTTTGTACGGAGACTTCAACCACTGAAAAGTTGGCAGTTCCTGGATGTTTCCACCTACAACCCTGTAAACACAGGAGAAATGACTGTGGCTTACATATAGAACTTGTTTGGTGGTTTAAAAAAACAGCACTTCTGTTTGGACCATAACTCATGGAAAATGAAATTCTTCTTGATAGATGAACATTTTAAAGGTAGTTGAGTGTGTTTTAAAATATAGGTAATGGTCTCATTTTCTTAACAGCTGTTGAGATAAACAGATGTGCTCTGAGATGATCATGGCCTCATTTAGCTTTAGCTTTACTAAATTTAAATGTTTCAAGCATAATTGTTGTCTTGGTATTCTCAAAGGGAAGCGTGCAGGAACTGAGTGTGGGAAGACCAACGTGCACCTCAGGCTGGAGAGCTTTGGTCAGGCAGCAGCCAAGCTGTGCTTGGTCCTTCTTCCTCAAGAATGAAAGAGCTGATGTGTGCTTGCCTGCATGTCCTTGTGAAGCTCTGTGAAAATACAGCCCTTCAGGCTTCATGAAATGCCATCCTTCAGTGGCAGCACAGATGAGTGCAGATAGCTCAGACCTGGATTTGGAACACCTCAGGAGCGAAGATCTCGGTTAATTCTAGCCTTCACCGCTGCATATTTGAAAAGGGCATAGTGACAAAATCAGATCCAAGTACAGAACTGGAATTCTACAACTTTTCATAGATGTCTCATTTGGAATCTGGAATTTGGCTCGGATCCATTTCATTTAAGACATCCCCAAACTAAAGGTTTTACTGGAAATTTCTAATGGCATATTTTCTTAATGAAGATAAATGGCTTCAATACAACTTCCTTAAGTAGGGCTTCCTTGGAGCTCTCGTAGGCAGTGGAGCAGCTGGGCAATGGCACAGTGTGATCCTGGCTCTCAGACCTGCCCTGTGCCACCTGTGCTCTGCTTCCCTGCTGCTGTGTGCACTGGGTGGGTTAAAACCTGTGGATCCCTTCCAGGCTGTCAGTCTGTCACCTACGGCAAAGTTCAGTTTCTCTGTATGTGATGTGCTCTCATTAAAGCCTAGAAAGAATTTTGAAATAAGTTCTTCATAAGTTTGTGCTTAAAGCGCATATAGAAAATTGTTGAGTGTGGGGTAGGTGGGACAGGGGTAGATGGACAGGAGCAGGGTTGGTGTGGGGTAGGTGGACGGGACCAGGGTTGGTGTGATAGGGCTATGGGTCTTTGGGCGGTCACGTGTCACAGTATTTAAGGGTTCATTGCGCAGCATTAAATTTGGCATTTGGCGCTTGACACTGTGTGTCTGACCTGTTTGTCCCTGGGCAGGGAGTATCCAGAACAGAAGGGTTCCGAGCCCTATGTTGCGAAAAGGCAACACTGAGGAGTGGTGAATCCTTGATGCAGGTTGTATCCAGAGCATGGACTTAGATGGATGCTTAGTTGGGGGCGGTGCTCAGCCACAGCTTCAGCCATATAACACTTAATACTCTGCTCTTATAAAATGGCAAAAACTGTATCTAAATTTGTTGCTTGATCTCTCTTGTCTTAAGGGATATAATTTGTAGGTTATGCAAGATTTCATTGAGTTTAAAAAAAAAAAAAAGCAAACCCAACTGTTCCTTCTTGTTCTGCTTGTGCTATAGACTTGTCCAACTAATCCCAAGAGCAGGCTGAACTCCAGCCCCCAGCTCAGCTGCAAAGGGCTGAAGCACACAGACTTCATTATCATGGAATCATAGAACTGTAGGGACTGGAAGGGACCTCTGGAGAGCATCCAGCCCAACCCCTACCACAGGTTACAGTAAAAGTGCTGCGATGTCTGAACAGAGGTGTGTGGGGAGCATGCTGTCTCCACCTGCAGGCACACACAGCTGGGCCATCAGCTGCCAGTACCAGCAGTGTCATCATTGTGCCATCCCAACAGGTTGTTGCTGTGCTTAGGTTTGGTACCGTGTCTCATCTCATTTGCACACTGTTCTTGTGTTTTGTAGCAGTAGGGATAATTCTGTGATTTGCTATCCAGCAAGCAGTTGCGTGATGTTGAGTAAATGCACGTGGAACACCTCAGCAGTACCCATAAAGCAGGGCAAGTGATGCAAGAAAGGTGTGTGTCCAAAGCTTATATGGGCAGATGAAATATTTTCTCAAAGGTGATATTCATCCTGAACAATTACGGTATGGTGAATCATGCAGCACAAACTATATTTCAAAAAGTAGTCTGCAGAACTGCCTACTGTATAATAGTGCTCAGAGGTTTCTGGGGCTTTGTCCTACAAGTTATTGAACAATTCTAATGCGAGAAATACAAAGAGTCAATTTATAACCAGCTATCTATATTTACTGTCAATAATAGTGAGTAATAGTGCTTAACTAGTGTTTTGATGACTACTGTAGAACCAAGAGATTTAGAGAATTAGCCACACCATAAACATACAAATTAAAAGGAAAGCAAACAATTTGTGAGTTTTTATTCACTCAAGAAATTTTTCTTTTCTTCCTTAACTGAAATTCTGTCAGGATTCAGGGATTCCCCTCTGAATTGTGGCCGTGGTAATTACATCCCATGTGTCACACGGATGCACTACCCACTGATATTGAAGTTCTCAGAAATTATAATGGACAAAGACAGATGTTGCCAGGTTTAAAAATAAAACTAAAACAACGGGAACAACGTAGCAGCTCATCAGAATTCATCAGCATCCAGGGTTTAATTCCACGGTGCTGTACTGTTATCTGTCAACCATTCATGCAATTAAGAGAAAATATCTCCCAACGTTTCCATGGTGCTAAAGCACTCCAGGAGAACAGCCAGCCCACACAGGGCCTGGGAGCAATAAAATATTAATTCAGAACAAGCACATGTTCGATAATCTCAACATTTAATACAGGCGATAGTAATTCGGTCCTAGCAAATTATTCAGTTAAACAAAGCTGTGCCAGATAGTATACTACTTGGCAGTGGGTTTATTTGCAAAAAATAAAGCCTATTTATTGTGGGATTAGGACCACAGATATGGAAGCGGTGCCATGTGAGCAAAGCAGATACTATGGCTGCTGGGCTTGGACTGACTGGCTGCAGGGAAAGTGCTGCTCTCAAGGTGTGCATCTCTAAAAGGAAGGAAGTTGGATGTGCTGCACCAAGGAGAGAATGATTCACCTGCTGCATGCTTCGGAGGTTACAAAGGGGGCTGGTTTCAGTATCTGTTGCAAGAAGTTGCAAATGGAAGTATAGTTTTGAGTTTTGGATGATCCTGTGTGTAGCTGGGGGTTGGACTTGATCCTTGTGGGTCCCTTCCAACTTGGATGTTCTGGGAGATCCAGAGTGGATTTGGTGCTGACTTGTGCCTCCACCGGTCAGCACCACTGCTCCTACTGTGCGTGCGCTCCCCTGCAGCCAGCTGCGTACACCTTGCTGCTGAAGCATTTCCTGGTGTTGCATGAGCTGTCTGATACAGCCAGGGTGAGGTGTAGCTGGAACGCTCCACAGGCAAGGAGACTGGATGGTCCCTTCCAAACTCAACCAGACTGTGATTCTGTGCTGCGAGCTTCACTAACAGAATTTGGCTGTGCTAGAGTTGCCACCTTCTCTTGAAAATAAATCATGCTTGAGATGTCAGCTTTTCAGAATGCTTTCCTTAAGAAATTTTAAGAGTGGTGCAGCATTGCTACATCATGCGTCTCATATCTGGATATAAGGAAAAGGGGTGGTTTGTTTATGTATATTTTTAATAATAATGGTAGTGAGGTGCAGGCATAGGCTGCCCAGGGAGGTGGTAGGTGCCTCCATCCCTGCAGGCACTCAAAGTTAGACTGGATGGGGCTCTGAGCACGTGATGGAGCTGTGAGTATCTGTGTTCACTGGGAGGAGGTGAGACTAGATGGCCCTTAAAGGTCCCTTCCAGCTGAAATGGTTCTGTGATTGTGAGCTCCTGAAGCCCAAATCCAGTCTGTGGTGCCTGGAGCTCTGTGCTGCTGTGTGTTCACAGTGCTGTGTGCTCTGGGTAGAGGCAGGAGCCCTACTGGGGTTTTGAAGAGCTGCAGATGATGAAAGGGCCATCAGAAGCCCTTGGTTTCCTTTCATCTATTCTTCATATAAGGTGATGTTTTTGTTCAGGTTCCCTAAAAAGGGAGAGCTGGAAAGCTGTTAGGGGAAAGACCCACAGTGAGTTCAGGATGCGACTGTCCGATTAGCTGGGTAACTTGGCTTGTTATCAGTTGCCTTGTAATAAAAAGGACAAGCTCACAGTTTGTCTGGTAATACTGTTTGTCAAGAGTTGGTGATATATTTGCAATGTGAGTAATGTGCTTTGAGAATGGATATTTATAGTGACAATTTGTGGAGAATTTGCAACTTTTCTCATGTTTTTATAGCCTGTGAATGCTTAGCAAATAGGGTTCTGCTGGCTTAATAAGCCAGACCATGTCAGAAACCAGACGTTGATGGCTGGAAAAAGGCTTGAAGGGGCTGAGGGGTGTTTTAAACTTCTTAGGTGTTTGATCTTAAAAAAAAAAAAAAAAAAAAAAAAAACAAAAACAAAAAAAAAAACTGAAAAAATAAATGAGGATAGCTTCTGCAAGAAAGGATGTGAAAACTGTGCTTAAAAGGGAAAGGTTGAGAGGAAAATATTGTGATTTTTCTGCTTTTTGCTTTTTTCCCCTAAAATTTTCCACTTCGGTGGCTAATTAACATTTCAGAGAAAGGAAGGTTTTGCTAAAAATCCAGTATTTCTGCTTAAGGCTTGGCTTAAAAGTATGTCCTTGGGATCTTCAAGAAATCTGTAGAAAAATAGGCTAATATTGGCATTCCTAGTATTTTAAAGACAAAATAAAGAGCAAATACAGCAAAGCCATTGCAGACAGTCTTACAAGGCCATTCACAAGCAAATTCACACAAGCTTTTTTTTTTTTTTAAAATACTTGGCAGCTCATCTTCAATGTGAGTTGCACTGCTCTTCCCATGCTTTTCTGAATAATGCATCCTGGGTATTCGGTCCCTTAAGATACTTTTAGACTTATTTCCACTTTGATGTTGAGCCAAGTTAGTATACATGTTGGTAGTAGCTAAAATTAATTCGGTTTTTTTTTTTTCAGTACATCAACTCTTAACAATTTTAGTTCAACCTTCTGAGCCTCGCTTTTCCTGGGTCCCTCTGACAGCCCAGCATAGGGCAATCCTGAGGTGGGTGAGCACAGGTCTGGAAGAGAAAGAGGAGGCAAGTAAATGGGAGTCAGGGGTCAGGGTTGGAGCAGTCTGGGGGTTGGGAACATTTCATGACAAGCTCCTATATCAGAGATTTGTCCTGCAAACTGAATTGTCAAAAAAGCTTTGTACTTCCTGGAGCCAGTATAACAGGCTGACTGAACAGAGTAGTTGGACAAACAGATCTAGAACCAGAGCTACAATGCTTTTGAGGTCTGGGTTATGTTATCTTGCATCTCTGGTTTTCACTTTGTCCAGAACAGATCAGCAATCCTGCTGCTTCTCCAGTGTACTCCATAGTATCACTCAGTACGTACTGAAGTCTGTTGCCTGACTGCAGCTGCTCAGTGCCGTGGGTTGTGGCACTGCTGGTTTCTGCTAGCTGTGGTTAACTGCTGCAACCCATAGTGGTGTGTGGGAGAATGAAATGCATAAAATCAGGTGAAATGTTTCGGTACAGAAGTGAGCCAGTCTTTTGTTCTGCAGATAACCAAATTGAGCATAAAGGTAATAAGAAATCTTATTAGACAACTTATCCATCTTTGTCCCACTAGTATGATACAAAAAGGAATAATTATTAATGTTAATGCATTGATACAGTGCCTCCCATTTTCTCTTTTATAGTAAGAATACTTCTTGTTAAGGTGAGAAATACAATCCGACAAAGAATTACTTTCCCCATCATGTCTTACTGTTACAACAAAACCCCAAATGCAAAAGCTTCCAAAAGATGAATGCAATATTCATTGACGTTCTGATGTGAGACTGACAGCGCTGCAGAAAAATTGCAACTTTAAGCTTATTTATGTGAAACTTCTCAGAAGTCATTCATCACCAGTTATTTGCAGAATGTTTTTTTCTAATAAGGTATTTCATCCTTAATGCTTTGTCAAGCCTTCTGCTGTATGTTAATGTCAGCTGTTTGTACATTTCTGACGTGACACTATATTGTGTTTGTGACAGCACAGTCATCAATAAGTGCTCTGGAGTTGCTTTCCTCTGCAGTGCGTTAGTTTGTGCTCTTGCTTCATCCTCCCTGGGGAAAATGGTAGCAGGAGCCTGAATTCACAGCTGTGGGCACTGCTCTGTCCCTGTAACTGTTGTAGCATTACTTGGCCTTGTTTATGCCAGAACAATGTTTTTCCAACCTGTTGAAGAAAAAATCCATCCTTCTGGGAGGTGGCTGTGATTGGAATATTGAGGATCTTATGCTAGGATGTTGGATGTTTCAGCTTTCTTCTGGGCACTCTCAGCTACTTCAGGCTGTATGGTTTCCTAGCTACCTCCAAATCATGAGGTCTGTTGGTTTTGGACCTCCATTTCTGGCTTCCAGCTTTCTTTATGAAGACTTTTTGCCATAATTTTGCCATCTTTCTCTGAAGGGCAAACACTTTTTATTTTGGCTCGTGCTGAAGCTCAGTGCTGCTTAGCCCTCAATGCCCAGGGACAGGCCAGTCTGTGACAAGGCAGCTTCCTCCTCCTCCAGGCAGAGCTGAGAGGCTGTACAGATGAGGATTATGGCAAGCACGGTTGCTGTGTGGAAGTCACTGATCCGTGAAGGACTTTAAATACAATGCTGTGTACACTGGCTTAGCCGTGAGAACTCAGCTGTGGTCTTTGTGTTTTTGTTTTGATTTTTTTCCTAACTAATCCAGTCCTAGGGCCAAGGCAAAGCCAGGAATCCTTTGGCTCTTTGTAGATTATGGCTGCGCTTCTGAAAGCAGCTCTGAGCTTGAGGATTGCTCCTAATATGCTGCCCTCGTTTAGTTGAAATACTCCAGATTTCAACTGTTCTGCCCCTTTCACGCTGTATTTCTCCTTTGCTTTTGTTCCCTTACTCCATCCGTCTCAGTTTTCTGCCTTATTGAGGTGGAGTTATGGGTCACGGCCAAATGCTTCCTGCTGCCTGTGTGCTGAAAGTTCTGTTGGGGCTTTTTGCATCGAGTTTCTACAAAGGTTTCAGTGTGGAGGCTGTGAAAACTGACCCATATTACCTTGCTGAAATTACCACACTTTTGGTTGAGCTCTGCAGGCCATTAAGCCAAAAGAGCATCACTTGTCTTACAGCACAAGTTGCAGAGAGCAGCAGCCTGCTTTGTATATCACTGGAA
The DNA here is from genome assembly GCA_028571105.1 of Tragopan temminckii. NCBI lineage: Eukaryota > Metazoa > Chordata > Aves > Galliformes > Phasianidae > Tragopan > Tragopan temminckii. The sequence continues at coordinate 15,320,068 of JAOWBP010004015.1, forward strand.
AGTGGGGCTTTTCTCCTCTTATTTACTACAGGTATCTGGGACTTGGCGTGTTTTTAGCTGGGAGTATCAGTGCTACTGCACCTTATTGCAGGTAGTCCAGTTTTTTAGGTCCAATTCTCTCTAATGCTCATTCTAACACCAAAGTAATTAATGCTACACATTGATGATGTGGTGCTTAGGACCATGGTTAGTGGACGTGGTGGGGATGGTTGGATGGTAGGACTTCATGATCTTACAGTTCTTTTCTGACCTTAATGATTATATGATTGTTTCCAGCAATGGATGCTGTGCAGGATTTCTGCAGTGCATGGGGAGATGGCGGGCAGCCATGTTCCTGTCCTTCTTCAGACCTTTTGCATCATACGTCTCTGTGCTTGGTTTTGTCCTTACTGCTTCCACTGTGCTGTAGCTCATCCATAAACATACCATGCTGCCTCTTAATTATGTGTATTAATTCTGTATTCATAGGTTGTTTGAGGCTTACTTGAATGCTTAAGATCACTTCATAACACTTAAAAGAATGTGAATAATGAAGATTTATTATTTGAAGACCATGTGTTTCTCTTTCCTGCTGGACTAGGATATATTTTTGCTTGCATGTGTAGGCCATTGTTCCTCTGACTTTTATGTCCTTTTCAATATTGTATTGCTATCTGAAACATCATATTTCAGCACTGTATATTATGGCATAAACACAACAAAGATTGTATTTTATGGGTTTAGTGAATATGAACCCAGCAGTATAGAAGCTTGCTGGTTTATGGGTGCCCAGCCCACCTCCTTGATTTAATTGAGGTAAATGGATTATCAGGCTTCTTTTAACTGCATTCTCAGCGTAAAGACCCCGATACCTCCTCCTTTGCTTTTCTTGCCCCCTTCCAGCTGGGTCTGAGCCTGCTGTGGACCTCTGTCCACCATGTGCTTCTTTGAGGTGCTTTTGCCTCCAACCTCCCTACAGCCCAGCCAGAAACCCACATCTGTCTCTGATCTCACAAAGAATGAACTCCTTAATCAGAATGTCTGCAAATCAAACTCTCTCTAGTGACTTTCAGAGAGGATGGCCCAAGCTCCAGCACAGCTGACCTCGCAACACATCAGTTCTGAGCATGGCTCTTGCACATCCTGAATGAGAAAGGACAACTGTGCAGCTCCGGTTTCCAGTGGGAATCATCCCTACTGAACTTACTGCTTTAAATGCTTGCTCAAAAAGCCCAGAAACTGTGAGAAGAGAAAACAAAAGTGATGGCTGAGTTCTCACAGTTTTACTGGCAGAATGTCAACATCATATTTTATACAGTGCACATGCTGGTAAGGTACTGAGATAAGCAGGAAGTCTGAGATTTCCCTGCCTAACAGCTCTGATGCTCTTGATTTTGTAAATCTCTTTATTCTGTAGTATGTGATGGGAAAAGGCCACCTCAGTGATGAGAAAAGCCACTGTAGGGAATGACAATAATATGTGCTTATGTCCAGCTTTGGTTCTAAGCTCTTTTGTGCTTGGATTTATAAAAGCTGCTTTTATTATTGTTGTTTTATCTCTTCAGCTGGTCTGGAGACAGTGTATTAGTCAGATGTGTGGGTAGTGAATTACCCATGATGTCAAACTATATGTTGTTAATTAAAAATACGTGCCTTTGACATATTAAGCATCCATTAAGAGCTTCATCGTTTGTCTGGAATGGCACTGTGCATTGTGCTGGAGGAATTGGATGAGCTGTAGAGACCTGAGGGCTGGCTTCTGGAGAGTCCAACTGGGCAGATTAAATGTAAAGGACAGGTCTGTTGCTTTGGATTATACATTTGGTATTGCTTTTGCTTATCAGGCAAGGAATAAATCTCGAGGGCTTAGCTGGATGCCTGGGTGAGAACTAGCAGGTGAAGTACAGCCTTCTTTTACTGGTGGAATTGTTTTTCTGATTTGATCGGAATAGTGCAGCATGGTGCCTGTTGGTGATCGTATCCTTATAGCTGGGGATTTTCAGGGAGATGAGAAATTGGATTTTTTTTAAACTTGATGTGACACGCTGCTAATTCAAGCAATATTTATTTTCCCACAGGCAGTGTTTCCAGAGGTGTGTGCAAACAGTTTTGCAGCACTGTGGTATTGCCTTAAAACTGAGAGCTGGCTTCTTTTCTCTTAAGAAGCAGGGATATTAAGCATGATGTATTAAGTGTACCTTTGTTCATGCAAAATATGCCCGGCTGTTATTCCTCAGCACCGAATAGGCTGGCTAGCAACAGCTCTGGCCTCAGCTGTTGCTGAGGTGTGTCCCCAGTGCCAGGCATGGGTGTTGGGGCAGTGCTCCAGTGAGGGCAGATGCACCCAGTGGAGGCTTCTCTCCGCTTCTCCGGGTCCCACGTGTGCTGTTCTGCTCCAGGCCCACAGCTGTGAGTTGGAGCCCTGGCAGTGGGTTGGGTCCTGCTTCCTGCAGGCACAGCCCTGGCTGTGCTCCTGGAGGCAGCACTGAGCGAGGTGTCAGGGTGGGCATGGCTGATAGAGGCTTGAGTTTGTTTTGTCAGAGAAGAATCATGAAATAAAAGGCTTTTTTTTAATTTTAAAAAATCAGAATAATTGTAATTACCCAAGGATGGTGGTGTTGTCTTTGCTGTCAATCTGTGCACAAATTTTAATAGACTTCACTGTTCCAAGCAGTTATTCCAAGGAAAATGGTGAAATCCCAAAAGTGAGTGTTACTGAAAGGCTGCAGCTTGGTAATACGTGGGCTCTTCCTGGGATTACTAAGAGAAATTCAAACTTCTTTAATTTTGTAACAATAGAAAGTAGACAGTTGCTTATTAACGTGGCTAAATTTGAGTCATCTGTAACATTTGCTGTAGGACTGGTTTCATTTTAAGGGTGACTGCTGAATCTGGAGTCATTTCCCTGTGAGGCAGTGCATGCTGATTGCCATCGGTGTGCAGCAAGGGCTGAGGTCTGCCTTGGTGACAGCCATCAAGCAGTGGGAGAGAAGAGCCTTCCCGAACAGGCATGTGCTCTGCACTCACCGTTTGTGTTGGGAGACCGTACCTGCTGTTTTCACCAAGGAGAAAGAAGCTGTATGTTATTTTGAGCTTCTCCTGATGATTCTGAGCAAAACTTATTTAATTGACTTTGAGTTTAAATTGATTAATGAATAAAATATGGTCTTTATATGCGTAGCGCTCTTTTGAATTAAATCAGTTATGATTTTCCACTAAAAACATGCAATAGTATATAGCTATCAGTGTTGTGTTTTATAGTTAATGCTTGCTGTACTTGAAGTGGGGCTTCATTTGCAAAGCTGTTGCTTGAATGGATATGTATGTGGGAGCTCAAAATAGATTGCGCCTTGCTGCGTATATGTAAGAATAAGGCAAACAGTTGCTTGAGTGTAAGGAAGGATGGTGCTACCAGAGCTGTACCAGGGCCACTAGAGTGACCCTTGTGACAGGACATGAGGAAATGGTTTCAAACTAAAAGAGGGGAGATTTAGACCAGATATAAGGAAGAAGTTCTTTACACTAAGGAAGGTGAGGCACTGGTATGGGATGCCAAGAAAGGCAGTGGTGCCCCATCTCTGCAGACACCCAAGGTCAGGAGATGGAGTCTGAGCACTATGGAGCTGTGGGTGTCCCTGTTTGTTGAGAGGGAGTGGGACCAGATGGCTTTTAAAGGGTCCTTCCATCTCAAGTGGTTCTGTGATCCTTTGACTTTGAAGTGAGCTGATGTGCTGCAGATACCCAGGTTGTGAATCCTGGAGGAAACTGTTGAGCTGCAGCCCAGCCCTGAGAGTGTTTTGTGATCTGTGGGCTGAGGCTGGGTGATAACTGCAGAGACCTCTGCAGAAGGGCCAGGAGGGTAAGCCTGTCTGTGCCAACACGTCACTCCTAAAGAGAACTGATACTGCTACCAGAGTGATTTGACGTTTTTATTAGCATTTAAGAGAGGAAGTGGGAGCAATATTACACTTACTGATGCCTGGCGTGAATAAGAGCCTGAGAGGAAAGAAGAGGGAAATTACACTTGGCGGGCGGCGTTGGGCGACACTGAGGGCTAACAGTGCTGATAAGGAGAGTGGCTCTGAAGTGCAATTCCGGACTAAGAAATTGCTTTGTGATAGCACAGAGTGAGGCTTGGGTGGTGTTTTCCTGACTGCTGTGTCTGAAGATACAGTCTGAGCCCCCAGAGCAGCTCCAGCCATTAATAAACTCTGTGGCAGCTCCGAATTTCAGGAGTGAGCATTGAGTGACCTGTGGGGGTACGGCAGACCTCATTTCAGCCTTGGCTGTGCACAGACTGTAGAGTTTGTGGGAATAAAAGTCAGAACTTCTGTCCCTAATGTCAGCAGCTAGCGCTGTGAATGCACATGGGGAGCTGACCTGCTGAGTCAGGTGAAGCCTTTCTGCAAAACCACTTTTCAGAGGGAAAAATGCTTTTTGATGAGATGTGAGAGTTCCATGAAGATCCAAACCTCAGTGTGAGATTCAACTGGAAGAAAATATGCAGTAAAATGATGTATCTATATATAGATAAATGAAATATAACAGGACTCTCAGCATGATTAGAGGCAATATAGCAAGAGCTGGAGTGGTCTTGGATGGGTTTCTGCACACAGGGGAGACCTGCTGCCATACAGAGCGCTGCATTAATCGACAGAAGCCCCTTTTGTATGTTATGTGAGAAATGCATGCTAAAAGTGTGTGTGGGTTTTATCCATTTTCCTATGGATGAATTTAGAGTGTAATGAGTGAGAAGCTGATAAGGAAAGGTGAAGTTTTTGAAGCTGCAGCTGTAAGGCACTCCAGACACTTGCCAAAACACTTGGCTTGGGGAGATTGTGGGGTCATCTGGCTGGAAATTGGCTGTTTGTGGGTTTGGTATCAAAGACATTTCAGAACAGATTCAGGTGAAAGATGGCAAAGAGAGACAGGATGAAGGGTGTCCAGATCAAATACTGCTTATGGCACTGCAGGAGTGCTCAGTTCCCTGGAAGAAGCACAGCCCAGGGAGTGACTGCTCTGTGCCCTCCTTGGTATGCAGGGGGCCCTGGGCTGATCTGCAGCACTGTGAGCTGCTTCACATTTTGCTTTGTACTGCTGGGTCACATTCAGTACATGTTAATCCTTCTTGGCCTGAGTAGGCTCCACAAAATGCTGCAATGATGAGAAAATGGGGGACCGTGAGGTGCTGGGGTGCAGCAGGCGAGCACGCAGCGCTGGGAGCTGAGGCTGTGCTGGAAGCAGGGTTGCTTAGCAATGCAGCGGGGCTGGTGTGAAGAAACAGAATAAATGAGGTTTGAATAGCAGTCACCTTAAGAATTTCCCCTCTGTGTGCTTTTGCTCCAGGTGAAGGCAGTGTGCTGCTCCTGCAGGTCGTGGTGGTTTTGCTGTGCCGGTGCTTGCCGTTGGGTTTCCGTGGTTTCTCACTGAGCGCACAGAACAGCGGCACCATGAAGCCATTGCTTGGGTGCTCGCACTCAATGGCATTTCCATGGGGCTCTGTAGCACCTGAAACTGGTTTGATGTGCGAATACCAACAATACTTCTGGCTGTACATCCAGCCTGCCATCACGGGCTGCATGGGCTGTGTTTAGTAAATTGGGGCTTGGTAAACCATTCCATTTATATTTTTCAGACGTAAGTGTGGAGCTGCAAGCTTTGTTTTCTTGCATTGTAGCAGAGATCATAATGGTCCCCTGGTGTCTTCTGAACAGAAAAAATATCTAATTAAGGGAAAAACACTTTAGGCACACACAAGATTCACAGCAGAACTGCTTGATGCCTTTGAGGCTTTTCATGGAATCACAGCATGGTGGGGTTGGAAGGGACCCTTCCAACTCAAATGGTTCTATGGTTTAAAAAAAAAAAAAAAAAAACAAAAAACAAACCTACTAAGTTTAAAGTTCAAGTTTAAACTCTGGGAGCTGGTTTTTATAGTTAGTGAAGTTTAACATGGATAAATGTAGGCGCATATAACCATGGATTGAGGTAGGGGAGCAGTACGTCTCTTTGTATCAGTGAGCTGCTGAGCTCCAGCCAAGCTCACTGCTGGCCCCTGGGGTCTGTGTCCACAGAGCAGCCCCAGGGACTGCAGTGTTTTCAGCCAAAGAATGTTCAGAAGAATTTAAGCCATGGCAAATGCTTGCCTTTAACCTATGACTTACTGTAAAGGCATCTACAGGGATGTGGAGATTCCTCACTAGAGAGCCTGTTGGCACCTGCTGGTCCTGAAAGCTGCTACAGATGTGAGAGCTGTGATTTGTTCAGGGTGGCTCTTACTGTCTGGAGATGTATCGGTCTGTCACCCGACCTGTAGGACCAGCTGTGCATAGGATGAAGAGCTCTTCTTAGGATGCTCAGCTGCATGCAAAAAGGACTTTTTTTTCAGATTGCATATTAGGAGGAAATCTCTTCTTGAAAGAGAGGTCAGTACCTGCACTGCCTCCCCAGGTGGGGTAGGGGGGTCAGCAGCCCTGGGGGTGTTCCAGAGCTGTGGGGATGTGGCACTGAGGGATGTGGGTAGGGGTGGACTGGGGTTGAGCTTGTGGGGGATCCTAGAGGTCTTCCAACCTTAATGATTCAATGGTTCTGATTTCTTTCTTTTTCTTCTTCTTTTCTTTTTCTTTTTTCTTTTTCTTTTTTCTTTCTTTCTTTTTTTTTTTTTTTTTTAATGAAAGAATCTAGGGCTTTCAACTGCAGCTTGAGATTGAGCCTTTGTGCCCTGCTTGGCTCATTGGTGGAAGGCAGGAGGTGAGCCCACAGCCCCTGGCACAGATGGGGCCTGTCAGCTCAGGTTGGGTGAGAGTGAAACACGCATATAGTGGTAATTACAGGGAGATAAAGAACCTGAGGGGGCTGAGCTCTGGGATGAGCTGTGCTGCACGCAGGGTTTTGAAACAAGTTAAATCTAAGAATGAAATGTGAAGCTGAACTGGTGCTTATGTGGTGCTTTGAAGATAGCTTGGGCCCTGAGTAGTGCTGCGTCTGGAAAATGAATTTAGATGTTGTCCTTCTGTAAGCAGTCTCTGTGATTCAGCCTTTTTCTGTATAACACGTCTCTCTGCTAATTCTGCTCCTTACAAGACAGCAATATTTTTTAAATGAGGATTTTATTTTCCTAATTAGCCATGTAATTTTTGATTTTTTGTTTCCGGGTTTTATTGATGCATTTGGAGGCATTTTACTGAAGTTTTGTTTCTGCCCCAGCTTCTCTGTAACTTCCAGCATTGAAGCCAGTGGTTCACAGCTGATACCACATCTCACTGTTGAAGACTTTTTGATAAGGGGTCCAAGCCCAGCAGTGCAGCATCTGCATGGAAGTGGTGGGCCAAGCTGCAAGTGCTGATGTTGGGAGGGCTGTCAACAGATCTACCATGCTGGGAAATGTCTCTGGAACAGGTCAGACCATGAAGTGATCTCATCTTTAAACCTCTTCATTCCTCCTTTTGTGTCCTGGGGAGAGTCTCCCTCCAGGGCTTGTTTGTGCTGGCAACTAGTATTGTGCTGGGGAAAAAAAAAGCCCTTTAATTTATGGAAGGACCACAGAGATTACAGCTATGAAGGGCTGCTTACTCCATCTATGCTTACGAGTTGACTGATCATCCTCAGGAGTCATGTCAGCCCCATGTGTATGTTATGACATACATAAATGGCTCGAAGTGTCCCGTGCTTTCTCAGGAAAAAACAGTGAATTGGAACCTAAAATCTTGAGCTGTGGGAAGTGCTGCCATTCATATGAAGCATCCCTGAGAAACCAGGAGATACAACCTGCATCCTCAGACAGCGTTTTCTTTTTGCTTTAAAAAAAAAAAAAAATCTCGTTAGAGCTTCTGCTTTGGAAATTAGAAGTGAGCTGGGCAGAGGCTACACACAGGGTAACCTGAGCTGGTTTACCTTGCTCATCTGGTACATTGCTGGAGTTGGAGCAAGTATGTTGTGAAATATGTCATTGTATGCATGCTCCTCAAATGGAGAAAATGCTGTAAAAGTCCTGAAGATCTGCTTGCAGATGGGCAGTGGTGGGGTGCTGCTTGCTCCTACCCTGATGTGGACAGCCCTATGTGCTGGGACAACTGTGGTATCATTAAGATTGGAAAAGCCCTCTCAGATCCCCATGCCCACTGCTCATGTCCCTCAGTGCCACATCCCCACGGCTCTGGAGCACCTGCAGGGAGGTGCCCCCCCATGCCTTTTGGGCAACCTTTGCCAGTATCTGATTGCTCTCTTGGGGATTAAATATTTCATAATATCTTACCTCAAATGTGGGGGCTCCAGGGCCATCTGCTGGGACTGGTGCTTGGCAACACCTTGAGGAAGAGCCTGGCATACCCCAAATAGTGTGGGTTCAGAAGGGCAGGGTTTGAAGTGGCAGAGAAGCCAGGTGACAAGAAGGTCCATGCGATGTGTCAGCTGTTTGTTTGGTGCTTCGGCCCAAACCAGCTTTGTTAGTCAAAGTGAAATACTGTGGGCGGTTAATCCTAAACCCACCAGGGATCCTGAGCAAAATGGCAGCACGAGGCAGACACAGCAGCGTGGGAGCATCTGTTGCCATGCCAACCTTTTAATTTAAATCTATAGCCGAGCAGATGCTATCACATCACAAATATAGGTTTACCTTGTAGTAATGATGCTGTTCTAGGCATTAGGTTTGCTTGTGTGTAGGGATGCTCGGGACCTGAAGTATGCATAATAAATCCCAGTACTGTGATAGCAGTATTTATCTTCTGTGAAATAAGAATTAGGCTTTCTCAGACTCATTGCTTTGCATGGAAAATAGTGAGTTTCAGTTTTTTTTCTAGAAGACATCTTTGCACATCTCTTGCCTGGAAGCACTGCTACCTAACATCCCCTTTGGCCATCCCACCATGTACCC
>JAOWBP010004015.1:15328962-15347142 GCA_028571105.1 Tragopan temminckii
CCCCCCCAAGTGCTCAGCTCCATGGTAGCATTAATTGCATTTTCACTTTGAGAGATCTTCTGTAAGCCAAGCTTTTCTTCGATATGCTTTTTTTGTTCTTGCGGTGAAGAGAGCAGCAGAGCAGTGCACACCTCTGTAGGCAGGGGGCTCCCCATTGTGTGCTGCTGTGTGTGTCAGGGATGGGGGTGCTGTGCTTCTTACCAGGGAGAATGTGGGAATCTGCCTTAAATTTAGCAAGAAGAGATCAGCTGTAGCATCTCCTTTTCTGAGCAGGACAAAACAGAAATGGACAAATACCATACCATGAGGCTGATGGGTGCTTAATGTTCCTGAGGTGTGGGCAAGAGGTGAAGCGTTGCCAGTGCAGTGGATAGATCTGCTACGAGTCATAGCTGGAAATGGTATAGCAAAGTGGACTGTCTGGCTTTCTGGGGGCAAAGGGTATATGTAGAAGTCACTGTGTGGCAAATAATGTGCCTGTTGTCTGGAAATGATCAGGAAGATGGATATATGTTCTGCTCAAAGCACTGTTTCCACCTTTACCTCAGATATGACCAGGAAATCATCACTCAGCTCCCATATGCTTGTGGCAGAGCAAATGCAATGAGCTGCCAGAGGTGGGACGTGGAGAGAAGCTTCACCCTAAAGCTGAGGCAGCACTGCGTGCATTGACTCACATGTCCTGCAGTTCAATGGAACTAATGAATGCCATAAAGCTTTTGGAGCGTTAACTATTTCCCTTATGTGCTTGCATGAGAAACATGAGCAAAACCAGCTACCGTTAGGTGAAAACTCCTTCCCATGTTCCCTTTTCTGATCTCAGTTTGAACAGATGCGGCAAAAACTGATGTTTGGATGAGGTCCAAAAGGTCTTATTCAGAGAGAACTATTGGAACTGTGGATTTGTACCACATGGAGCAGTGATGGGCGCACTGTACAGTGATGCTCTGGGGAGTGCTTGGTTGCAGTCCAGTATTTCTTCATTAATAATCTGCCAACAACATGTTCTGGAAGCCCCAAACTCCTCCAGAAGCCCCATCTCACTGGTGGGTGTTGGAAGTCAGCAATTTCCACCGGAAACCTGCTGTTCTGTCTGTCGTTATGAGATGTTCTGGGTTTTTGGGTAACTGACATTTAAAAAAACAAAACAAAACACAAAAATAATAAAAACAAACTAACAAAAACTTAATGGAATGTTGAAGTAGCAGAGTATTGTTCAAGAAATGGGAAGTTTGCTTTTTAAAATTCCAAGTTTGCTGTGGAGAGCAGCTCCTCTGCCAGCCGCAGCCACTCGCCTGTGTGATGAATCATTACAATTGGCACGGAATTAGCCACTTAGCAGGAAATTGCTGCTGCCTTTACAAACCTCGAAAACTGATATGTTTAAAAGAGGGGGACAAAAGACGCTCATTTTTAAGACCGTGTTGCATAGAAGGATGCTGGTCCCAGTGCCAGAGCAGCTCTCAGCACTTTGTCAGCCGAAACAGATAAAAACACAAAACAGTGGGACCCAAAGTGGCAAAACATGCGCATGTGCAAAAAACCTGAAGAGGAGGGTGCAATGAAAGCAACTGTCTTGATTTTTGACAAGGCCCAGCTCTGTGCTACCAGCCTGGACTCGCTTGTAGGACCAGGTGTTTTAAACTATTCACTTTTTTAATGGATTTGCCTCTGGATTGCGCCTTTCTGCTGTATCCATGGAGTTTTATTACTAAGCTCGTTTGGTGTTAGGAGAAAGGGGCAGAGAGTGGCTATGTCACCCTATGGCTGTTTTGCTTTGTATGGTTATTTTATGCTGGAGCAGAGGAGGCTCAGGGGAGACCTCATCACTCCTCATAGCTCCTGATAGGAGGGTGGGGGGAGGAGGGTCAGCCACTGCTCCCAGGGAATGGGGTTTGGATGAGAGATGATGGCCTCACGCTGTGCCGGGGCAGGCTGAGTGCTGTGGGAAATGCCTTCTCTGGAAGAGTGCCACTGGTGCAGGCTGCCCAGGGAGTGGTGGGGTCACCATCCTTGGAGGTGCTCCAGAACTGTGGGGATGTGGCACTGAGGGATGAGCATGAGATGGGGGGAGGGGGCTGGGCTTGGGGAGCTTAGAGGTCTTTTTCAAACTCAGTGATTCTGTGATTCTATTTATGCTGCTGTCTCCAGACTAACCATGGGCACCTCTGCAGGGCCATCACTCAGATGTGCTCTGGAATTTCTCTAGCACATCCAAATTTGTCCTGTAGTGAGATTGACCTCTAGTATAAACACTTAGAAAAGCTTAACACTGTTTCCCAAACTCGAAGCAGCATCTGTTCTGACCAAGGTGCACTAATGCTCTGTGCCTCACAGCAACACAATGGTCTCATTTATGAGCCAGTGCTTTTACCTTCCTTTAGCTCTGGCCCATCTAACATTTCTATTTTCACAGCTGCTTCCCCCATTCTCTTCCCCCACAAATTCCCTGCTACCCTATTGCAGCCATTTAAAGCAATTTGTTCACTAAGTCTCTTCTAAGTAAGAGGAAATTCATTAGCAAATAGCACAGGCTGTGTCAAGGCAACCCCACAGGGATTTTTTTTTACCTGTTTGACTCAATGGGCAGTGGCAATTTGATAGATCTCCATGCAAGCATGTCACTTGGCAGCTATTGCTCCTAGATGAAATATAATGTGGAAACAGCAAACGAAAGACCAGAGAGAGGGGAATAACCCCCCTTGCTCTTGTGGATGAGGCCAGGCACAGTGGATATGTTCTTCTCTTTTTAAGGCTGTCACCATGCTACCCTTAGGTAGCGGAGAAGAGAGTGTTTAAGAATTCAGCTCATTTAGAGTGATTTTTCAATCTCTCTTCCCAATTATTTAATCACTGAAATAGCACTGAGGATGTGTCATAAATAATGCTGTGTCTCTGTTTCTTCAAGCTAGCTGCTCTCTTCTCAGCTGTGCACACTGCAGCAAGACAGAGTTCCTTCATCTTTTATTCTGATTGATCTGAATCATGTTACCCAGTAACATTAAAGCAATCTGGGAAGGAAACCAAAGGTAACTGTTTTCCCATGTGTTAACAAACACTACTCATAGTCACCAACACGTGGACAGTAGTCACCTTGCACACCCAGATGTGCATGCACACCCAGTGCCTCCAGTAGCACTGCTCACCTCCATACAGGCTGTTTGTTACAGCACTCCGGCTTTAAGCTGAGAGAAGAATCGCTTCACTGTTTGTGTAGCAGCTGCATGGGTGTGTGCTTGTGAGATGCCTTCTGCCTGCAGAGTGCTTTCAGCTCCTTGTTGGTTACTCTCAACGTCCCTGGGAGATGAATGAGCCCTGGGGTTGGCCTCTTCCATGGTCAGCAAAATATGGGCATGACACGGTGCTCCTGCAGCGGGCTATGTGCCAGCACAGCCCTGGCATTGCATGGGTTGGGGTTTACTCTGTGCTCGTGCAAAAAATCCCTGTGTGGAGTTCTGGAAACACATCCTTGAAAGTGCCATGGGCTGGTACTTTGCTACTCTGAAGATTGCTTCCTATTTGCTTTATTTTGCTTTTCCCATGCCCTCTGCTCACCCTTGAAGTTGAAGCATGCCTTGGAGTACTGCTTCCCAGGATCCTGGGCACAGGTGAGAGCTGTGCCATGGCTGCTGCCCCCTGTTCTGCTGGGTACGGAGACTGCAGCTCTTGGAAGCCCAACCACTGAGGGTGCAGCAGGAAAAACAAATTGAAGGAAGGAGTCATTGCAAGTAAGAGATGCATGCAGGGGCTGTGCTGTGTCCCATGCACAGCAGGCAGCTCTTGCTTGTCATTTTTCTTACCCTGAGAGCTCCTTTTGCTGCTGGCTCTCACATGGTGCAGCAACAACCAAATGTAGAAAACAGTGTTTCCAGCACTGTAGTGGTGTTGCAGTGCAATCTTTGGCTCCAGGCTGGTGCCCAGCAGAGGCATTATCCAGCAGCCTGCACTTAAGGAGAAAACCATGGGCATGTCTCTGTCCCTCTGGACCCGTCCCTGAGCTCCTGGTGAGCAGCTTGAGTGAGCAGCTTCCTCCCGACTGGCTGCTGTGCCACCCAGGTGTCTGCTTTCCAGGAATGCAATTCAGCTCAAAGAGGAAAGTGTGCCAGCTTAATGGAAAGCACCTGGCACCAGTCCAGTTTTTTCTACAGTACATAATTCTCTGATAAAATGCAGTAGCCATCCCCAGTTAAGGGCGCACATTTATTTTGTCACTCCCAGCTGGATTTGTGCTGTGCTGCAACTCCCATGCTGTAGGCCCAGCTCTGGGGAGAATTGTAGCATCACAGAATCATTAAGGTTGGAAAAGAGCGCTAGGATCATGGAGTCCAGCTGCCAACCCGTCCCCAGCATGCCAATCAAACCAAAAGGCACAGACTGCTGCAGGGAGCTGTCCTGCAAAATGGGGCGACTGCTTCGCTTTGTTAATCAGTTCCTCCTGAAAATCAATTAGCTGGCAGAGGCAGCCCAGCCAGTCTTGGTAACTATGGAGACAGACTGAGGAACCGGAGGGGAAAAAGTGTGGTTTATTCATGGAAACGCCCAAAATTTGTGTTCTAGTATTTTTAACCTTTTGGAGAAAATAAGGAGCTGTTTTCGTTAGGAAAGCTGATTGTCTGCTGTGGAGTGGTGCTGCTGGGATGAGGAGCTGGCCCCCTGGCAGGTTGTCCAGCTGGGGAGAGCTGTGCTGGTTCCTGCTCTTGGAATCCAGCTGCTGCTGTGAACCCCACAGATCCTACCCTTGGGGGGGGCTTTGGGTGCCTCTGGTGCTGGTTGGGGCTGTGCTGTCCACCTGCCTCAGTGCTGCTTTCAGGCTGGGATTTATGCAGAAATGTGCTGAGTGCTTTCTGTTCCTATTAAAATAACAATATTTTTGCACTGAAAGCCAAATGAGAAAAGCTGATGATTTAAGCATGGAGCATGGTAATTAGTGCCAGACTGGCAGTGTGCTTCGCATAGGTTCCTCAAGTCCTTCTCCAGCACCTGGGTGTCTGCTGCTGCACTCCAAAGGGATCCAGCTGGGAATGTCTTGGGAGCTGGGGCAAGCCTAAAGATCCAGCTCCTGTCCATAAAATTCATGCCAGCATCCAACTGAGGCAGCAGCAAAGAAGTGACGGTAGAGGTGACACCTCAGGGTCCTGTAATCATTCAGCCAGTGATTTTTGCATCCAATCTGCCTGTTGTGCAAAGTAAAACATATTTCTTCCAGCATCTTATTTCCTGCATTTTAACCTGGCCGTGAAAAATGAAGGTATCTTATTTGCCTTTATATTCACTAGCCAGCACCATGCTAGAAGTCAGTGTCAGCTGTCTTGTGAAGGCAGGAGAGGAGCAGCGTGATGTTGGCTCTGCAGATCCTACTGCCCACATCCCTCAGTGCCGTTTTCCTGTGGCTCTGGAACAGTCCCAGGGATGGTGACCCCTCCGCACCCTGTGCAGCTGTGCTGACTCTTCTTTGGAGATGAGATTTCTCCTAACACCCCACCTGACTCTCTTCTGGCACAATGTGAGGCCATCACATCTCATCCTATCTCTAGTTACCAGGGGGAAATACTGGCTTGAACTTGCAGGAGGCGCCTTAGCACAGGGAAAAGCTTTGCTTCCCTGGACGTTTCCTAGAGGAAAAAAAAAGTGCTTGGTTGGTTTATTTTATTTTTTAGGTGTCTTAACTTGAGTATTTTAGCTGCAGCTAAGTGCTTGTGCCCATTGCAGTAGTGTTCCGGTCTGTTGCCCCCCCAGCCTTGGTGCTTCCCACTGCCAAAATCTGGGTGCTGCAGGGAAGAGAAGGGGAGAAGTTTGCTGAGCTTTGAATTGCAAAATCAAATGAATGAATAATTCTGTATAAATAAACAAAATATTTATGATGGCTTGCAGTTGGAAGGTATGGTGGTGATTTAGATTAATGCTTTTGGCAGTCTCACAGTGCTCGTGGCCAGAAATAGTCCTGCTTTATGAGCAAGAGAGAGTGGATGAAAACAGCTTGGTACAACTTTGGAGAGAGTCCTAAAATGAATTATGTGCGCCCCAGTGAAGATGACCCATTAGATGGTCGAGAGACTCCAGAAGGCAAGTAAAACACACCGAAGAGAGAGTTTGGTAATATATATGTTTTCCTCTCTTGCATCAGAGTCATAGGATATCCTAAGTTGGAAGGGATCCATAAGGATCACCGAGTTCAACTTGTGGCTCCACATGACAGTGAAGTGGAAATGGATCTGATAAACCAGAGGTTGAAGCCGTGTGGAAGGAGTGAGTCCCAGTGGTGCTGGTGCTGTGCTGGGTGCAGCCTGAGTCTTGCGAGCCGGTCTCTGTGTGTGTGCTGGGAATGATGTGGGGGAGTCACGGAGATCCAATGCGCTCTGCTCTGTTCAGGCTGAGCCCTGGGGCACATTGCAGCAGAACTTCTTTGTGTGTTGCTTTTCTTACCTGGCACGTTGGCTGTCACTGAGGTAAATTAAGAGGCCTCTTCCTGAGAGGATTTTTCAGGCTGACTGTGCAGGCTTTGGGAAGCAGCACCCAGGAGCCTGAGCTTCACTAGGTGGGTGGCATCGAGCAGGTTTTGGTCTTGCTTAAAATAATACAGTGAGCTGCTGCCATTCTGTTGCCTTCAGGTGCAGCACTGCACTTGGGACACTCATCGTATTCTTTTTTCCTCCTGTGATACATGCGGAGACTTCCTTTGCTGCCACAAACTGAAAACCTTCACTGTTGGCGTTGAGGAACCCGAGGGTGACAGCAGCAGCCGCTCCCTGTGGGGACTGCAGTGCATTTCCCTGTAGAAAAATGTCTTTTTTCTCTGCTCTCTCTGCAGTGCAGCACCTGTAAAAGCTTTCAACAGCATCCTCTGATAGAGTGCTGCTCAGCTGGGCACAGAGAAACAAGGTCTGAGGCACAGCCTGGTGCCTGAGGGTGTTTTGGTCCCTCACCCCACATCTGTAAGGGAACAGGCAGCTATAATCAAAGTCTTTCTTTCAGAAGCTTTTTAATAAAACCTGGCAGTGGCACCAGGCTTATTGGTACAATGTACCTGCATGGAGGTACAATGTTCTCCACTGTGTTTTGTGTATTTCCTCCTGTGTTTTCATATAAAATGTGCCAAGTGACAAACTGTCAGTGTTGCACGTTTACAGAAGCACTGAGCTCAGTGTTGGGGTAGCAGGGATGTGCCCTGGGTGCTGCAGCCAAGGCTTCCTTTCAGCAAAGCATCTCCAGAAGGAAGGAGGTCATCTTGTTTAGTTTAACTGCAGCAACCCCGCCTCTAATTAAAAAGAGAAATTCCTGATGGCATCCTAACAGGATCTGATGCCTTTGTTAATCTGAAGTGGCAAAGCAACTCTGTCTTTGTCAGTGTGTGATGAGGCTGGATGGTGGTTGCCCAGCTGCTGTGGCCACAGTGCTCCTTCCCCAAGTGCCTCGGACAGGGCTGGCTCCTGGTGCTCCTCTCCTTGTATGTCCTGGCAGGGAGCTGGTGTGGGTGGAGAGCTGTGTGCTAACGGAGTGCCTCGCATTTGGATCAGCCTCTGGATGCTGGGGGAGAGATGCTGTGCCTTGCTCTCGTGTCCCATGCCTGTTGGTCGCCTCCAGACCTACCATCAGTTGTGGAGGAAAAATTTTTGCTGCTGAAAGACATACCCAAAGGCAATCGGGGATTTGGGGCAATATTCTTCCGGCTCTGTGGAAAGTGGCAGGCAGGGAGGAAGCTCTTGACTTTTTGATGGAATCCTTCATTTTATGATTAGAAAAATGTTTTGAATTGAAAGTTGTCATATACAAGTATTAAATATTTGGAGGCTTTATGCTTTTGTTTTTCTTCATTCTCCTCTGGGCATGCTGAAGGTTTGAGCCCTGCTATGGGTGAGGTCCTGCAGCTGAGCTGTTAAGTGACTCTATAAAGTCTTTACCTCTGTCAGGCTCAGGATTATAGAATGATAAAATTGTTTGAGTTGGAAGGATCCTTTGAAGGCCATCTGGTCCCACTCCCAACAATGACCAGGGACACCCACAGCTCCACCAGGTGCTCAGACTCCCTCCCCTGACCTTGGGTATCTGCAGAGGTGGGGTACCACTGCCTCTCTGGTCACCCTGTGCCAATGTCTCTCCACCCTTATCACAAACAACTTCTTCCTTATATCCAATCTAAATCTCACTTGTGTCTCTACAGAGCCTTCTCTGTTCCGGGCTGCACAGCCCCAGCTCTCAGCCTGTTGTTGTAGCATCCAGCACATTGTCTCCTAGCATTTTTGGGAGCTGATAGAAACCACATCTTGCACACTCAGTACAGCTGAAGCAGTGATGGCGCTCAGACAATGCACTTCATTCAGAAGCTTTCTGGATGTCAAAATCACTCCCTATTCTCCAGCTGCTGTCAGCATAATTATTCTTGTGTCATAACTAAATCTTGACACCTGCTTTTTGCAGGGGGCATTGGAAAGGATGCAGATGATAATTCCAGAAACTGTTTTATTGCCCCCTTCAGATTATGCCCACCCAGACAGCACTCAGAGCTGCTGCCGTAGTAAAGCTCCTGGGCCCTTCTTGTCCCTTAGAGCAGATGGAAGTGTCGTCTGTATTTGAGATTTCTTGCGGTTGTACAAAAACTTTTAATTCCCCTACAGGTTTATAAGATTACAAGTATGTGGGTTTCTGGCTTGCTGGCAATAATTATCCATGCCCAGGATGCAGTTGGCCTTCTAGGTTGTAAGCACACACTGCTGGCTCATCTCCAGCATTTTGTTCACCAGGACCCCCAGGTCGTTCTCCATGGGATAGCTTTAAAGGAGTTCTTCTCCCGTTCTGTACATGTAGTTGGGATTGCACAGATCCAGCTGCAACACCTTGCACTTGGCTTTGTTGAGGTTATGTGGGCAGAACTTTTGAGTTTATTAAGGTCCCTCTGCATGGCATGCCTTCCTTCTCTTGTGTCAACTGCACCACTCTGCTTGGTATCGCCCTCAGACTGCTGAGGGTATGCTCTGTCCTACTGTCTGCGTCACTGATAAAGATGTTAAAGAGTTCCAGTCCCAAGGCAGGCTCCTAAGGGACACTGCTTGTCACCAGCTTCCACCTGGACATAGAGCCACTGACAACAACGCTCTGTGTGTGCTGCCTTTGCATGGAGCAGCATGGCATTGAATCGTGGGTGTGGTTATGTTCGGAGGGAAGATATCAGGCAGTATCTCCTACTCCTATAGCTGACTGTTTTGTAATTCCATTGCATCACAAATTTATAAGCAAATTGTATTTTGTTTTCAGAAACCCCAGGAAGAGAAGATCTGACAGTCTCCTGGGAAATGTTTTGCTATATCTGTGTAGTCCTGAAGCATCAGCGCTAAATGCTGTGAGGCTAGGCTCAATATTGTAACCCAAGCAGATCTGGCTTGCAACTCATAGGGATTTTACTGGTAAGCTTGAGAAATGCCTTCCCTCCTTGAGCAGGGGATATCTGCTTTGCAGTGGTCAGGTCCAGGGACTGGCAGAGCCCCACGAGACTGAGCTGCCACCTGTGTGCCTGCTATGGAATGTTCTTTTTGTCCCTGCTGGTCTCTGTCAGCTCCTGCTGCCCCAGTGAGGCTTTGCAGCCTGTTGTCATTTGGATTTGATAATCTTAGTGGTCTTTTCCAACCTGAGGGATTTATGATTTTGGCTGCTCTCCTACTTGGTCACGTATAAGGAAGTTCCCTCCTTTGTACCTAGAGGGAACTCTGGATGCATTGGTGCCTCTTACACCACACTGCCTCCAACAGCTGCTCGCTATGGCCTGCTCTGTGTTATAGCAGTAGCAGGAAGAAAGCCAGCAGGAGCATTTCTGTCCTGGCTCTCAGTGGCTCTTTGGGGGAGATGGGGAGAATCCGTTCTGTTTATACGCTGGTGCTCTGGTGCAGGTTCTTTGGCTCCGCCACCTCCTGTCTTGTTCTTGCCTTGCTCTGAGGACGGTGCTGCTGGTCTGTTAGTGCAGCAGGTGCATGTAGGTCTCTTCCTTCATGGAATCCCAGGATGGTTTGGGTCAGAAGGGATCCTAGAGATCATCTGGTTCCAACCCTGATTTCCCACCTCTGGGCCACATCTGCCCTCTGAGCACTGAACGTATGCTATGCAAGGAGCAGCTCGGGCAGCCTGTGCTGGGGAGGCTCCAAGGTGCTTGGGAAGATTAGGAGGATGATTAAAAAATGGAGAGCAAACCCCAAGCTGGCAGCCTTTTAGGAGGGATTTATTTGTAATTACAGAAAGAGGAAAACGAGGTCTCAGCCTGCAAAACAGGAGTCATGTTGTGGCCTGCATCCTGCTTCAGTTGGATTTCACCATCTGTAATTGAATATAATTTATCTGGGGAAGTGTCTGCCTGCTTATACTGCATTGGAGTATGAGAATATGTTGTTAGCAAACCAACCTGGAGTGTCTGCGTTTCTTTATTTCTGATGACGTGACAACTTTGATCTACCTTGTGTTATGGTGATGCAAATATCCCTGTCTCTCCATTCTGTGACTTACAGGCTGTCTGCTGTTTGTTCTGCTCATCTTCATGTAAGAGTAGCATTTATTCTGGTGGGATTTTTTTATTTTTATTTATATATATATATATATATATAAATATATAAAAAATACATTTTAAGGATTCTCAAAGGAATAGTCAGGTAGCACATCCATGATTCTTCTTCCTGGTCTTTAGTCCCAAGGCAAAGTCTTGTGTACAGGAGAGCTCTGGGCACATGACTGGGGAGGGATTGGTTGGGGAGAACACAGGCAAAGGTGCCCTTGTACCCACTTTCCTCTTGCTGATATCCAGAAATCATGCAAAGGGCCTCAGAATTCTGCTGACGTGTACATTGTAGCTTGTCACAGGTGCTGTAGAACATCACTGAGTTGTCTGAATAGCATAAAATAACTGCAAAAAATTAGAGGCTGGACACATCTGATATGTCTAGATGGGGAAAATAGAGCAGGTTTGAAAATGTTAGCATTTCCCCAGAGTGACTCATGACCAGTTAATGTATTTCTTAAAGTATCAAGTTGCATTTGCACTAGGAGAAAAATCATGTTTAAATTTCTATGAACACAGGTGTTTCCAGGTGTGCCCCACTTCTCCTCATGGGGTACTGAGAGGAAATGTGAGCGAGAGCGTAGTGGGAAGTGCTTAAGGGGGATTCTTGGTTGCCCTCAGTGTGTGCTTTGCCAACCAAGGTTAGCAGGGAGGTGTGGGCATTCTCACCTGCATTTCTGTCCCCAAACCATGACAAGTACCTGTGCAGGTAGCGTGGCATGGAAACAAAACTTGAGCTCTGCTACGAGAGAGATGTTCTGCAAAGCTGGGTACAGGAGTTGGATGTCCTCAAGGCTTAGAGGAGGTTCCTGGCTGGGATTTGGCTGCCTTGCTCCAGGGCTCTGGGACTGCAGTGTGCATTTGGGCAGCCCCCAGTCCCTGTGTAGTTGTCTGCACAGAGGTAACCATGAGGGCTTGGGGGAAGGAGGATTGTCCTGGTGGTGGCAAACCCACCATCTTCAGGTGAAATCTTTTTGTTTGTCTGATTTACATAAAATAAGGGAAAATAGGCAGGATGCAACAGGAAGGAGATGGCTCTTAAAAGCTCATGCTGAGCAGATGCTGTGTGGAAGGGGTTCACCCTCCTGAGGTGAGTGGGTGACTTGCTTGGGGCTGTACCAGGGCACCAAGTTGCCTGGTGGCTGCTGCTTGTTCCTGGGCAGCACTGGGACATCTCTGCAGCAATGCAGACTGCTGGAGTGGGTTCCTCCCACGCAAGGCTATAAATGTTGCCAGCAACCCCGCCTGCAAGAAAGATGCCGACCCAGCCTGCTGCCGTCTCTCTGCAGCATGGACGCCTCTGCATCCTGCACGGGGCTGTGGCAGTGCTGCTGGCCTTGTCCCTGTGTGGATCTCAGGGCTCTGGCATCACCACAGCCAGCTGTTGACAAGCTATTTTGACAGGGACGGGCATTGGCTATGTGAGTGTTTGTTGTTTAGGGAGGCTCAGTGTAGCAGGTCCTCAGGCTGTTGAAAAATAAGTAATTGTTCTTTCTTTTAGCTGAACAGACTGTGATCCCAAATTCCTCCTGTAAAGGATTTACTTAAAATCATAGAATTGCTCAGGTTGGAAAAGATGTTCAAAGTCATCAAGTCCAACCACAACCTAACCTTAACAAACCTCCACTAAATCTTGATACTTGACCCACTGTCTCCGGTTTTGGCAACTTACACCCCAGGGCTGTGACCCGGAGGTCACAGGCAGCACTGTGGTGTTGGGACTGGGGTGGGGGAGCACAGAGTGGAAGGTTGGGGATGAGCAATGCTACTGAGTCGGGGCTGTCACAGCCCTACCCAGCCTGCACCACTGCTGGGTGCTGCACAAGGAAATGTCCGTGTGTGCCAAGGGTTTCAAACTTCTGCTTGTGTCAAGCCCGTAAAATCCAATAACTATGGATTTCATCTGCCTTTGCTGAAATACCATTTGCCTGAATTCCAGATATTTGATTAGGTTGAATTTGATTTCATTCTTTATACTTATCTCTCCGAGGCACTAACTTTGAAAGTCAGACTTAATGACCGTCACGAAAGGAAAACAAACACTTCTGTAAGATGAGCATTAACACATTCAGCAGACACGGGTGAAGTCAGCGCCGTTCTCTTTTTAGCTCCTTTATCCCTTGTTCCATGCTCTGACAGCGCTGTTCCTTCCGCTCAGCCCAGAATAGCTGAAAGCCTCCCGGGAGCAGCCTCACCACTGTGCGTCGTGGCTCTTAATAGGAAAAGTCAATATTGCAGGAGGTTGTGCAGGGGAAAATACCTCCAGCATGCTGTCCTTGTGTGGTCCTTGCCCACCATGACCAGCTGTCTCACCTGCTGCCTTTTAGGATCACAACATCATGGAGTCATTTAAGTTGGAAGGGCCCTTTGGAGGCCATCTGGTCCCACTCCCTGCAATGAACAGGATGCCTACAGCTCCACCAGGTGCTCAGAGCTCCATCCCTGACCTTGGGTGTCTGCAGAAATGGGGCACCACTGCCTCTCTGGTCACCCCGTGCCAGTGCCTCGCTACCCTTAGCATGAAGAACTTTTTTCTTATATCCAATCCCAATCTCCCCTCTTTTAGTTTGAAACCATTTTCCTTGTCCTATCACAACATACCCTTCACTGCATTGCTTGTGCAGCAGAGGTTAAACAAATCTCAGTCTTTCTTCTCCCATCTGTACTTTGTCCCAGCTTGTGGTGATGCCACTGCAGGCAGCAGCGCAGGGCTGAGTGCTGCACAGCCCAGCCATGCTCCTTAGCACTTAGTACCAGCCATGGTGTGCCACTGGTTCTAAGTTAACATGGGTGCGTGGCCATTTGCAATGGGAAACAACAGCAGCTGTAAAGCCAACTTTCTGCCTCTGTGAGTATTTGTGAACCAAAGAGCAGAAAAGTCATTAATACTTTCTGCCAATTTTTGGAGCTTAGAATTATGTCGTTAAGCACTGAAGGAGGGCTGAGCTCCCAGTATGAAAGTGGAGCTCTAAACTTGCAAATAATTACAGAAAGCAATGTGGCCATGCTTAGTGCTTTGTAAAGTCTTTATTCACAGTACTTTTGTTTTGAAGACATCTTTTCACCAGAGCTGTTTTTCTTTTAACTTGTCCCATCCTTTGTCTCTTAGAATAGCAGTTTTAGATGCAAATCTTCATGTGTTAATAGTTGCTTTTATGCCTCCGAGTGTGTCTGCTGCCTCTGGGTGCTGCTTGGGCTCCTGCACCTCCCAGCATCTGTGCTGAGCTGCATCCAAAAGCACCACGTGCCCAGGTGTTGTGCATTTGTACTAATCCTGAATCACTGTAGCTGGTGTAGTCTCCCTGTGGGTGTTGACAGCAGCCAGAAGGGACCAAAACCCAGTGGTGTGAGCAGGAAGCAGCTCAGCCTAACATGGCCAGTGCTGAGCTGTAGCATTTGGGGCAAGAAGACTGCTGGCAGGGACATCCCAACGAGCGTTCCTGCCCTTTGCAGACATGAGTGTTGCAGGAAGGGGATTTTCCTCTGGGTGTGATCTGTCCCCAGCAGCAGCTCCACAAAGGCCCTGGGAGGTGAGGAGCGGGATGCTGGCGGGGGGCCCGGGGACCTGCAGCCGCTGGCTTGCACCCGCCCTCACACTGCCTTGTTAGATCAGCAAGCATTTGACATAATTGGTTCCCAGCGCAGACCTGGAGTTTGTAGTGCTACTGCTGTGCACGTAAACATCTTCACTGCAGCTGTGGTGTTGTGAGACTGGAAAATGTGCTCAATGGGTGAGGCTGTGCACCAGCAAGAGATCTCTGCTGACACAGGGTCTGGAACCAGCCAACCTTCCGCACTGCTGATTTATGCCTTTTGTAGGCTTTTTTCCCCCCCCCATAATTCTTATCAGCAAGATGAGTCCAAGCTGGCTGGCATCAGCACAATGGCAGTGCTGTGAGGAGGATGGCTGGGTTTGCTGCCAGTGACTGTGGCTGCCTGAAAGCTGGTGATGGTGACAACACATGGCAGCCCTCAAGAGGAAGGAGGGAAGCCGGTTGGGGAATGGTAGAGTGAAGGTGAAATACAGGAGCAGTGGTTTGCCTGGAAAGACAGCGTTTCAGAAATGTTGTTTTCTTTATCTTGACATGGCTCTTTGAAGGTTACCTGGGAAGGAGATAAGTGGTTTTGCTGCAAGCAGGTTTTATTTTTTCATCATGTCATCAAAGCATGTTATTGCAATTACCATTTCCCTAACAAACTCTTCAAATTTAATTAACACAAGTGGTGGCACTTTGGAGAGGAAAGGCTCATCCTGCTGCAAAAAAAACTTGCATAGCACGGACAGATTTCACCAGAGACCCGGGCTGGCAAGCTGCTTGCTGGACCCTCGGCGTCGTCAAAATCATCATAATTAACATCATCAATGTTTTTGTTGTCATCATCACTGTTCTCATTGCATGTGCGTGTCCCTGTATGCCGCTGCTGGTGCTCTATGGTTAGTGGCACAAAGAAGCACCTATTGACCACTACCCAAAAATACAAAGCATCAGCAACCGGACTGGGCAGAGGCTGTGGTGGGCCCTGGTCCCAGGGCTTTCCCCTGCAGCCGCTTACCTGCACCACGAGCAGTGCTATGTGTTTTGCAGACTCCTGCCCCCAAACGTGGCATGCCGTCTGCTGGTAGAACTGTGTCAGGGGGCCAACATGGAGAGAAGTTCAGTGTGTGACGAACATCCTCCACATCTGGTGTATAGGAGCTGTTGAGTGTTGCTAGCTGGATTTTAAGCTTAGATTTGCAAGTTCTCAGGGCAGGATGGCCCAGCAGTGAGCTTGCTGCCAGCTCCAGCACCTGTGTTGTGTGCTAGGAGGATTCTGGTAGCTCAGACTCAGCCCTTGCATTCCTGTCCTGCCCCTCACACCCAGACCCAAAAATGCATTTTTCAGCATTTTTTTCCTTGAAGTACTTTCTTCCTCAAAGTATTCCAAAGTTTACAGGAGGCTTTGCTGTGGTGGTGAAGTTTCTGTGATGCTGCATATTCGGAATGGCTGCTCTATAGCCAACTCACCTCTTCAAAGCATTGCTATTTGCAATGTTTCTCATGAGTGGATTTGAGTCGGTTAATTTTGCTAATAAAACACCACACAGCAGAGTGTATGTTGCTGCATAAGCGGCTGTGTCCCAAAGGTGCTGTGTGGCTTTGCATGCTCCTGCATTCCTCAGTGCCATTGCAGAGCTGTTAGCTCTCCAGTGAGCAAATCTTGCTGGTTTTCTGTCAAACTGTTGCGTGGATACCACCATCCTGTGAGAGTCGGAAATTCTGTGCTGAGTGAGGCTGCAGCCCTGCCAGGTAGTTTTGGGGATGGGGGAGCTTCACTCCTGTCCACACCGTTGCTGCAGCTCGGGGACAACTCTGTCCTAAATGCAGCTCAGAGCTGCTCATCCCCGTCCTTTCCCAGTGGCACTGATGGCTGGACTCTCCTCTTCTAAACTGAATTACTATTTCTTGCACCTCACCAGTCCCAATTTCTGCATCTATGTAAGTTTCTGTATCACGTTTCCTCTCCTCTGCCTCTGTGGTGCCCTGCCCTGCCTCTTAGCTGCCACACACAGCGGAGCAGGAAACTGTTTGCAAACAGGAACCGGTAACAAGTGTGGCCAGAGCTGTGTGGTAAAAATGCAATTGTCTCTGCTCTGTACAGAATTAAATTCCCAGTTGAAGCAATTAGCAGTATTGCTAATAATTTACTGCTCGGTTTCAAGATACTTGGAGGCTCCAGAAGTGCATTTGCTGAGTGAATTGACACCCAAGGGTTGGTTCTGTTGAGCTTGTGATGGTTTCAGGGCACGCCGCTGTCCCTCTGCATGGTCTGCAGCTGTATGCACAGAAATAAGAGCAACTACTTGAAATGCTGCAGATGGAAGCAGCAGGATGCTCACCCCTGCAGACACCAATTTTTAATTTATTTACTTATTAGTTTTATTTTAGCTAGATGCTTGCCCTTCCACCATCCCTGCTGAAGGTGCCCAGAGGAGCTACCATGAGCACAGCCATGAGCAGGCAGCAGCACCCAGCTGTGACGTGCCTTACATCCAGCTTCTGGGAGGGGAGAAGCTTCATTTTTGCCTAAAGCAGTGGCTCCCTTCTGGTTGGTGGGAACCCCTTTGCATTTCACACTCCTGTTGTGATCTCAGTGGGTGGGAGTGAGCTGCAGTGCAGTGCCCATTGCCCAGCTGGGGATGAGGGATTTAAGGTGTGTTGTAGTTCAGGTCATCGATGTGTTTAGAGATACCTCAACATAGTTTTTAGGAATAACGCGGTTTTTAAGATGGATCTGTAATGTTTTTTACTGCGGTCTCATACATTCCATTTGATTTCAAGTGAAACCTGCAAAATTTGGTTTCCACATAATGAAGTTAGAAAGTCTTACTGCAAGTTAGTAAAATCATAGGATGGCCTGGGTTGAAAAGGATCATGATGTTCATCGCATTCCAACCCCCTGCTATGTGCCAGCAGACCAGACTGCCCAGAGCCACATCCAGCCTGGCCTTGAATGCCTGCAGGGATGGGGCATCCACAGCCTCCTTGGGCAACCTGTAACAGTGCCTCACCACCCTCTGGGTGAAAAATTTCCTCCTAATATCCAACCTAATCATTAAGGCTGGAAAAGACCTCAACGATCACCACATCCAACCACTGACCCCTCACCACCATGCCCACTAAAGCCTGTCCCTAAACCACACCTTCACGTTTCTGGAGCCTGCAGTGCTTCCATTTGTTTCCCAGAATCACCTCCTCTGGCCATGTTTATGAATAAATCCTATTTCAAACATATCAAGAATTATTTTAAAATGCACATACTTTATAAAAACCGTTAATATCTTTTGAGGGATAAGAAGAAATACGAAAAATATAGTCATTAATGATTCATTTATCTTCAGCAATGCCTCCAGTTTCAACAAGCTACAGACAGAAAGTGAATGTGCAGTGGGAGGGATCTGCAGATGTGCTTGAGTTGAAGAGCTCTCTCCAAACAGCTCACGGGCTACCTACTGCCTGCAGAGCATCGTTCTGAGAGCAGGAGGGTTCCTGCAGGGGCACTGCATGTTGCTGTGGGCTGAGCCGCCCTCCCCAGCCCTGCTCACGCTCACATACAGTTCCCTGGGTAAGAGGAGCTCTCCCAACCCCCTCCTGCCCAAGGGAGCTTCGCATGCTGCAGCACGTGGTTGCCTTCTCTCCGGCTGTGTGTGGGACCGTGGGCCAATGGGAAAGCTGGCGCTGCTGGCAAGCTGCACTTACTGTGCAGGAGTAGTCATTCTTGGAGAGATCAAAAGAGATCAAAGAGTACACATGAATCTGTAAATATCCAGGTGACACAGCGTGCAGATATCTAAGAATACTACTATCTCCGGTGGGTGTGTGTTCTTCCCTAATAGCAGCTGACTTTCTTCTCCGTGAGTGCTGAAGTGGAGCTGGCTCTCCTGTGCACCAGTGCTCAGCTGCTCAAGCAGGAAAGTCAGAGTGTGTTCTGGGTGTGCTCCCTGGTGCGTCTGCAATGGAAAGCATTCAGAATTGCTGCAAATACTGTAACTTAATAACTTAATGTGTCTCAGGCACGTAGTGCAGTGCAGCAGCATTCTGTGCAGACAGAAACAAATGTAACTTCAGAGAACGCCAGCAAGGAAATGTGCCTCCATCTCCTGCAGG
>JAOWBP010004015.1:15367419-15383011 GCA_028571105.1 Tragopan temminckii
CCTTTCTTTTTCTCTGCCACATGAAGCCAGACCTGAAAGGCAAGCAGCAGGCCAGTCTCACTGGTGAGTGGACATGGTGTGGTGGGCACAGGCCCTATGTGACCCATGGTCTCGTTGAACTTACCCCCATAGTCTCATTGGACTCAAAGCAGTCCATGTAGTTGGCTCCCCAGAGGCTCCAGGAGGAGAGGAACTTGAGGAGGTTGATCTTCACCGGGGTTTCGACAAATACGATGTAGTTTGGGGTCAGGCCAAAGCTGTGGGAACACACACGGAGCACATGGAGGCTCCATGCACAGTGCAGGAGCACGGGACGCAGTACAGAGCTTAGTGCTACAGGGATACAGGCAGCCTGACGTCGGTACCAGCCCTTGCTTTAGTTGCTCATTACAAGCAAAACCAAGTCCTGCTGCCGCTCTCTAGGAGTTAGCTCTGTCAGGGAAGACTCATTTGCCAAAGCAGCTGGTTTGAGATGGCGAGCATGCTGCATGCAACAAGGAACCAGAGCGCAGTGGGTCTGCAGCTGAGCCTGGCAGGAGTTACCTGTGCACATAGGAGGGCTTAAATCTGTCACTGCAAGGGAACTGCACCACCACCTCTGACTTGTTCATTGGGTCCTCCTTGTCTGCAAAGGACAGCCACATGGTTACAGGGGAGCTTCCAGCCACATGCTGCCTGCGTTAGCAGTGCTTGCCCTGCAAAGCCTCTGCCTCTAGCACAAAGGAAGACTGTGAGCTAGAACATGTGTCCAGCTTGCTAGTTTTATGGTTTTGGTGTCTTCTTTTTCTTTTAACGCTTTAATAGAAAAAAAAAAAGGTTTTGTTATTTACGTACATTAACTATATTATGATTTATATGTGGCCCAGGACAATTCCTCTTTGCTCAGTTTGGCCCATGCAGGCCAAAAAGTTGGACACTCATAGTCTAGAATCACGTGTTAAAGATAACATTTCTACTGCTGAAAAAAAGAAGGCCAAACAAAGAAATCTGATGACAAAATGCATTTGAATAGTAAGAAGTAATTTATAGAACAAGACTTTCACGGGCTCATTTGGAGGCGTGTTGAACTGACCTGCTTGGAGGGGAGGAATCCGTATGATGTTGTAGGCCAGGGAGAAATTTTTCCCAAAGCAATTGCCAATGTTGTAAACTGTGCCATCGTTCTCCACGTGGGGGTGAGCTGTGGCCCCATTGACAGAGACGTACTTGCAGAGATCCACCTGGGGATGGAGTGTGGGGAGGTGTGGGCTGCACGGGCAGCCCTGCGCATTGTCCGTCTGTGATGAGGGTGAGCAATGTGGGAAAAGAAGTGAGGCTGCCCGTGTGTTAGGAGCTGATTGCCAAAACCTACCTGCTTAATTGTCTCTAGAGTGTCTGGGTTAATTTTGGTTATAAAGTTGGTCTCCGTACAGGCGTAGTAGTCCTCGCCAACAGGGTAGACATTAACGAGGGCATTATCGGTGACCTCCACCCCTTTAAAGTAGGAGAAAAACCTGTGTGGAGGAAGGCAGCAGGGTCAGCAGAGGCCCCATGGCACAAAGCTGCAGTGCTTGGCAGAGCCCCGATACCTGGAGAAAATGTTCTTGCATGGGTCTGGGTAGGCATAGGTACCAAATTCAGTTATCACGATCCTCTTCTCTGTCATGGCTCGCACATAAGCATCTGTCCTAATAAACCTGAGGGGGTGAAGCACATTACAGGCAGTCGCACCAACACAACAAGCAATGCAATTAAAATAAACACTAATATTTTTTGTGATGAGGCTCATGAGAGCTCAGTCCAGCCCCTGGCAGTGACCAGGTTGCATTGCAGCATGTGAAGTGCCGGAGCCCTGGACATGGCGGGCAGCTGCAACCCCCAGGAGCATGTTGTCACTGCAGCTGCAGGCAGCCCCTGCTGCCCTCATCTTCACAGAACGTTTCTGAACTGTAGAAAAAGCTGCATTTTTTGCTGAGTGTGCTGTTGTTCACAGAACTGTAGAACGGCTGGGTTAGAGGGACCTTCCATCCTGTCCAGTTCCAACCCCGTGCCACGGGCTGCTCAAGGTTCCATCCAGCCTGGCCTTGGCATCTCTGGGGATGGGGCACCCCCTCTTCTCTGCCCCAGTGCCTCACTTGGGAGAGCTCCCTGCTAGAGCTCCTCCAATGGACACAGACCCCAGAAGAACAGCAGTCCTTGGCTGCGTCCCGCACCTGCGGTGGTAGGTGACGTGTCCCTCCTTGAAGTCAAACTTGTGCAGCAGTGCCTGGCCATCGAAGAGGTGGTAGAACGGCTCTGCCCCGACCTCAAAGAGGCCAGGCCCGCATCGCAGGAGGCTGCCTCTGAGCCAGGTGGGGATCCTGCCTGCACGAGATGTAGAAGAATACTCAAAATATTTTGTCTTCTATTTTTTTAATCCTGTGTTTATTCATTTTAAAAAATGATTATTAATTAAAAACAAATCATGGATGCTTTTGTGATTCCACACAAACCTGTGACGTGGGCAGTAACGGGCGAGGACAGCTCCTCCACTGTCTCAAAGAGCTTCTTGTAGCCTCCTGCGGGATGCTCCACCCTGCAAGGAACACCAGACCTACGCTGGCAGCTTCCGAGTGGTGCTGGGAGGACAAAGCTTGCAAAAACCAATGAGGAGAACAGGGAGAAACAACAGGAAGTCTTGGGGAAACAGAGAGGGAACCAACAGCAGGACAGCAGGCACCTCATCCCCAACAAGTGGTATATGATGGGCACAAGGGACAAACCGAGGATATTTGACGCGTCAGGAAGCGGGGCACCTTTCAGTAACAAACATCCACCTTACCTCTCCCAAGTCTTGAATAGTTTTTACATTTTTAAGCAAAGTGTTTTGCACTACACAGCTGAGAATTATTTGCTAAGCTCCAATTCCTACCTGTAGCAAAGCACATGGTTTGCATGGCTTCTAACACGGACCAGCACCTCAGTGCCCCAAAACCCCCCTCGATCCCAGCCTCACCGCCCCAAGGAGCAACAACCCCCCCCAGCCCATACAGAGGAGAGCCCCGGCAGCACTCACTGGCTGTACATTGTCTCGGTGCAGGATTTGAGGCTCCTGGAGCCACATGTGGGTTTTTATGGGAGTGCAGGAAGGAGTGCTGGGAGCTGCGTGCAGCCAATGGGCTCAGTGCTGGAACAGAGGTGGCTTTCAGGCCAAAATCCTCCCGATGCCTTGCGAGGCTTTGTCTTGCTGTTCACACAAAAAGCAGCTTTGAGGGTTTTTTCAGAGACCTAAATTCTTCCCGAGCAGAAGAGATTACAAAGAAAAAAAAACAAAAAAGAGGAACTGGAGCCGCACTTCATCTCAGCTCTGCACTGCAGTCACTGCATCCCCATCCTGTGCCATGCTGAGAAACCAGGTGACACCAGTGATGGCAGGGGAGAGGTGTCACTGCCCAGCATCACCAGACACTGCTGTCTCCTCTCTCCTACAACCACAGAATCACTGAGGTTGGAAAAGCTCTCCAAGCTCCCCAGCCCACCCCCCCAGTGCCCATCCCAGTGCTCTGGAACACCCCCAGGATGGCGACTCTCACCCCAGGCAGTTGTGCAGTGCTGAGCACTCTTTGGAGAAAAAGCATCTGCAGATATCCAACCCAAGTTATCAATGAGATCTAACCAGCGTTGGAAGTGACATTCCAGCTTAACATGTTTTTCAAATAAATCTACTCCAAGTGAGCCACAACACTCAAACCCAATTAAGGGCTTTAAAAAAAGCAGACTAAACATGTTTATAGGAGTTTAATTCTCGCATGAAAACAAGTTAAAAAGCCACAGTGGATATACAGGAACACGTGGACTTTTGTAAGTGCAGAGTGGAACCTGAGAAGTAGTCCTGAGCCCTTTGCTCACACCAGCCTCCCCTCTCAGAGCAAAGGGGAACAAAGCAGAACCAAACCTTGGCTCAGCTGTGCAGCACTGAGCCCTCATTAGCAGTGTGTGTTTGTGTGTGTGTGCCAGTACAGCCACACCAAAACATTTTTTTCCCCCCCCACTGTGAATGCAAGACAATCATGAATCCTTCCTCCTATCATTGTTCTTAGATCAAAGCTATACTCCAAGCAACAGATAATCCTGTTACACTGCATTAATAGGCTACAGCCAATTGTGATTTCATGCCTGATGAGCTGCTCCCCAAACAGAATTACAGATATGCAAAAGAAAAAAAAATGGTTAAAAGCTCACTCAAGACAAAAAGCTAGATTTTTAATGTAGGCCTTTCTTAGCTATTTCCATCTGTGGAAACGTCCCATTGCTGGTCAGCTTCGGTTTATTATTTAAGTTTTTAAGTTTGTTAAAACCTGAGAAGGGAACATTAAATAATCAAACAACATTAAATAACGTGGATCAAGGACTCTGAATAACGAGGGCAAGCTGTTGAGAGGCAAGTCCTAAGAAATGAGCCTAGTAAGTTGCTTAATTAGAACACAACTAACTAACTAATGCATTTATGAAACACTTAACAGTCCAAGGAGCAGAAGCAAATTTATGCAGGTGTAGGATGCTTAGCAGTTGTCCACAGGCATTACAAACCATGCATGTCCATCAGCTGTGTAAGCACCAGGGTACCCACAGGACAGTGAGGTGGGACTAATATTGGCTGAAACTGGGAGGTCCTTGGCTTACAAAGTGTTCACCCTTAAAGGACAAAACCACATAGTAATGATGTACAACGTAGAAGTGACAATCTTCAGCTAAGAGCCTTATGAATAACACTAAAGTATGTGTGTATATATATATAGATAGATATAAATGTTAAGTTGGAACCTTATTTATGAAAACACTTTAAGCTGCTCTCTCACAGAAACACTAACACAGATCCACTTCTTACTTCTGGAAAGAAAATAGGGAAACTCAGTGTGTTAGGATTCTGTTCATTGTCCCATCACATATTACCCAGTGCTGTTTGAGAAATACATCATTACATCCAAAATAAGCATTCCAGGAAAACATCAGAAATATACAGAACGCTTTTAATATAAATAAATATTCTAAAAAGTGTTTCAGATGAGAGGAAACAAGTATTTTAAGGAGCCAGATAATTCCTTTCTGGCCCCCTTAGAAATAACAAAAACAAGTTTTAATTTAGTTCCAAACTGAACTTTGCTTTCTCAAAACGTTTGTCTTTAAACAAAACAAGGCAGGCACTTATTCACACCAAGCAAACGATTAGGAGTGCACACAAACTATAATTCATGGCACCAACTCCTGAATAAACATTAAAAACGTTACAATATGCATATCATTAGTTTCCCATATGAAAACCATATATAAATTTTTGGTAATTAGTAGCTTCATCTCCACACTTATTTTGCTGAGCACAATATATTGATTAATTTGTAAACAGTTAAATAACTTCTAGGAAAATAAATATTTATAAGTAACTTCTGAAAAAACAAGTTATTTTGGCACTTGTCAGCATAGTGTTCATGTAAACATTTCTTCCTTCTACATGCACAGCCACTGCAGACTTCCATTCCAAGCAACCCTTGGTCAGCCATTCTCTCTCTCTTTCTCTCTCCCCCTCACACACACACACACAAAACACGCAGCTGACATTAATATCTCAGGCTGCGAAATTTGGGTTTTCTTAGGCTGAGCATGGGTTGTTTGATGGTAGGTTTGTTCTCAAACAGCATTGCTTCATTTTCTGTGGTTGGAAATCTGTTCTGGTATATCAGAGGATATTCCTTCTGGAACTAGAAGATACACAAGAAAATATTAAATCAGACTCCACAAAAAAAAAAAGGCAACAAAAACACATGCAAGCCAGCTATGCAGGACACTAGCATGAATGACTGCATACAGATACACGTCAGCAGGAAGTGCAAGGTCAGTTTGTAAGTACCTCTGCTGGGACACTTGACCAAAGCTTTGTGCTTATAAGCTCAACTGATAAACAATGAATGAGAAGTTCTGTCAGACCTTCACCTTCAGTTGAAGCATGAAAAATCATTTTATTCTCATGGTTTTCAGCTGTTGTAACCAGCATAGCCCTTCCAACAGACACCACACCATTCCATCTCCAACCAGTGACCACCTCTCTCATCTCCATTTGAGATGACAGTTACTTACAATGATGTTGAACAACTGAATAAAAGTTAACACAGCTTATTGCTTCTGTCACCAACCATTTAATTCTGAATAGTATTGACCAGTGTTTACCCTGTAAGTAAGACTTAATAGTCACCATTTGAAGGCATGCTGTCAACACGGGTTTGTATTTTGCTTATGCTTGGACAAGTGTCTTTCAAAGAAAAAAAAGAATCACAATGATGAATAGGTTTCACCAAAAAGAAGTTAGGATTCAGAAGATTTCTGAAGGCATTCTCTCAAGAGAGATAACTACTTCACCAGAGGACTTGTTTTTCAGTTCCTGCAGGGACAGGGATGGATAGAAATTTCTGGCTTCAGAGATATTTTGGTTGTATCCTTTGTTTTCTTTTGAAAGGTTGATTAGCAGTCTTAAGTAGAATTCACAGCCTACTGAAAATTATTACATCATTTGTAATTTTGATGTTGATGTAAGTTGGATGTAACCCCCTACGAAGTGGCATGCATTTGGCTTTTCCTAATCAAAGCACCAAAACTGTATGATCACTGCGAAGAGTTGAGGTTTATCACGCTGCTCACTATCCCAGCACAGCTAGCATGACTACAATACAGCTATCATACAGTTTGACACAAACGCTGCTAGCACATGGCCCTTACAGTATAAGCTGCTTTTGGATTTTGGTGGGAGCTCACAAAAATGTGAGCATATACTTCAAATTTTACTATTAGACTATTTTAGTTTATTTCCTTCCTTCCTACTTCACCTGCTCCAAGTGCTGCCATGCATCGCTTCTTACTGCTTGCTTACTCAGAAGTTTGGGTTTAAGTCAGCTGTAATTAACTACTCTTCTTTACACGCAGGAAGCTTCCATGAACTTGAACAACAGGCCAGGCTTCTGAAGTTGTGTTTTGGGAGCTTCATTTTTCCAGGACCAATACGGAAGTCACTGTTGCAGAGGCTTGTGGTGGGAAGGGCATCAGAACAAACATGCTTGCTTTGGAAAGCTGCTTTTTCAAATTTGAGTCACAAGACTTGCTTAAGAGATTCTAGGACAAGTACAATACTATTCAATTGGTCAGAAACACTTGCCAAAGGTTTTCTTAAAAAGAAAAAAAACTCCAGTATTAAATCCTGCTAGAATTGCTGCACTTCAGCATTAGTATTAGGCAGCATGTTAGTAGGCCATAGAAATGCCAGATAATCTTGAGCAATATACATGTTACAAAACAAAGCTAATGCCACAGAAAAGAATGCTTCAGAGTTGTGAATAGATTGAGTTTGACCTTTTAAAGGAAGAAAAAAGCCACCATTTGTCTCCTCTTAACTTTATGTCCATTTACATCATTTTTAATGACAGTCTGTGTAGTTAGTAAAACATTTAATAGAGATTCTAAAAAAGTTTTCTGTTTTGAATCATTGAACATCACTGTTGCTAGACAGCATCAAATGCTATTTTAGACATTGTTCTTAAAATAGAATCATCCCATACAACCCAAAAAACCACTAAACATCACTTAGTGCTCCTTGTAAAACAGGCATTTTCTCTATAGTCTTCTCATGCTCTGATAGCAGTGTCTCATGACTGAGCTCTTCTCCTCACAAGTGTTTTCAGAATTGCTTAAATATCCAATAAGTTCCTCACCTGTTTTAACTTCTTCTTTTTCTCTTTCACAGATAAGTTCTTATCTTTGATGATGTTCTCTAACAGCTCTGCCACAGCAGCTTGAGAAGTAGAAACCTTTTGTTCTTCGAACTCCTGAGGCGTTATTTGTTCACAGTACGAATAGGTTGGTAATATGGCACAAATTTCTTCCCCTGGATATTTGCACTGAAATAAAAAAAATAATAAAAAAATCAAAGAAAGGGTCTTCTAAAGTCAAATGATGTCCTGTTTTGGTAAGAAGCTACCATATTTAACATCCAAGCATATTAACTTGCAGCCACATCACAAGTTGCAAGGGATTACAAAGTAGCTGATGTCTATGCTTGCACCAACAGCTTAATACAAGTTTGCATTTATTATACTGTGGCTTGATTTGCAGTTGTCATCCACCCCATATAAGTAAGAAATATCTGCAGTCAGCAATGGTACTTAAACTTCTGTTATGCCACCAACCTGAGCTATCTTCATGTATTCTATGTGATCTTGCACTGCAACCTGCAGGTAAGTTGGTACTTTAAATATTTCCTGTTGATGGTCCATTAGAAATGAAACTAATCGTGTAGAAAGCAGCTCATCAAGATCCACTTCTTCTGCACAGCACAACACACATCGAGAAAAAGTCTGTACCATCTACAAGTGTTTAGCAGATCGTTAGTATGTGCAATTGAGGGATTTGTCTTCCATTCTACACAGTGGCACAATGAATTCTCCAATGACAGCTTTCACTGCAATCTCTCTTGCCCATGCTGACTGGTCAAGAGAGGAGAAAAACTGATTATTTCAGATGAGGAAACAAGAAACCCACAAAACATTGTTCAATACAGAAGAGTACAAGCCCTACAGTAATATTTTTAAGAAATATATTTTAAAGATGGTAATAAGTCTTCCCTCCAATAGAAAAGTGTGCCTACTCTATTAGTTGTCTTGAGCCACTGGGATGGCAGAAGGCTAGGCTGACTCTAAAGGTGTTCGAGATGTAATGCATATCAACAATCAGTTTGAAATAGCTTTTGGAAACATTTTTACAGTTTTCTTCTTTCCAGCTTTCAGTAGTCTTACTTAGCACGTGTAGATAACATTGTTTAATCTTATTTGGTGCAAGTATTACTAACAACTTGAATCATTCCAGTAAAAGCTTACTTTCTGACCTAGAAGCTAGCCTACAAGCTCACTAGGCAAAGTCTTCCTTTTTCTCTAGAATGGATTATGTCATAACTTAACTACACAAATATTTAGCCCAAGAAAGGTCATCCACAAACACTGCTGCCAACAGTTTTTAATCTGAGATGGCAGTGGATTGAGAAATCGGACTGAACAATCATACCTATTTTTTGGGGGAAATTTACCTTCTTCTCCCAAAACAAGCAAAAGCAACATCAGTATTTGCAACATATCAGTATGGGACAAGGAAATGCTTGCCTCAAGTTAGATTTCTGTAGATGTTTTAGAGATCAAAGATCTGTCCATTAATCACTATTTAATTACAGTAAACCAGTTACACTTAAGTCCTGATTACTGCTAGTATTGTCAGCATTCCTTCAGCAATATTTTTAGAACACAGATACACAGCAGTCACAATTCTCTTACCAAAGAACGTGTGCCCATGGCATCGTGCAGTCGTGGCATGTCGACGTTCTCACTGATCCGAGAGATCATTCTCATCAGGAGCTGCATCTTCCTGCGGTTTGGTGGTGGAAGCAGCAAGCAGCAGATCTGTAGTGCTTCAACAGCAATCCTTTCTAAGTGAGGCTGAAGGAGACCTGCAAGTTGATTGCAATACAGTTGTCATTAAGACTTGAACAAGCTTTCCAGATTTTTATTCAGTAAAATAATTTCCCCCCTCTAATGAAGACAATCTGTGTTTGTTTCATGATCCATGTTTCATTTTCATAGCAATCAATCAGCTGGAATGCTGTAGATCAATGTTACGTGTTTTTTTTGTGTGGGGGTCCCTAATTCACTTCATTATTATAAACTGCTTGTGCAATTAGGGCCATAGTACAGTTGAGATAATACCCTAATGCTATTTCTGAGAGCATTCCCAGAAAGCACGTTTCAAAGGTTCTAAAAAGATATCTCCAAAGGGCAGGTCTGTGTGAGTTCTTCTCCAGATGATGTTGAGGTCAGAAGCATCACTGCTTACCTGGACAGGAAGGTTCTGACAGATCCAATTTGAGAAGCCAAAGGTAACGCTACTGTTTGTTAACTGAGCTATGAAAATAGTTTTAAATGCTACAACTTCACAACTCTTTCAAACCCTTGTGTGATATAGATATAAAAAAAACAACACTAGTAACCATGTCAAAGAAAGTAAGGAAGCAGAGATTAGTTAGTCAACACAATAAGCCAATACAACATGCTTTGTAAAGCCATCTTACTTTGCGTGCCAGTCAGCATATAAGAGTGAGTGAAAGAGCATTCTGAAAGTTCTATGGTACTTCTGCAGAGTCTCTTACTGACGGTGATATCAGAAACCTCAGTCCTGATGCCCACTGAAGCAGCCACTGAGGTATTTGGTCTTCCTTGTCCACAAAGCTGAGACCTCGGCTTTATTGTGATTTCAGCAACTGGGACATTGATGCTAGTGCAACTTCTGGAGTTCCTGCTCCCAAGTAAACTCTGAGACCTGCATATTTGTTTTGATTTAAGATTTTCTTTAAGTAGCTCTCTATCCTGAAGAATTGAGGCAGACACTCTCTTTGAACCATCAGTTTGTTTTTGGTATGCGTTTTCAAGACCAAACTCCAACACGGACTCAGCCTTAGACACATATGGTAGCCATTGTTCCTCATTTCTTGTGCTTAAGACATTAGTTTTCCTGAGGGAATCTGATTCTCCTTTATTATGTACTCTTGAGGCAGTGTTTCCAATTCTTTCCAAAGAGTAACATCTCATCTTAAGCTTTAGAGATGGATCTTGTTCATTCCTGAAACCTGAAAGATTCTGACAACTTCCTCCTATGAGATTGTCAGCACTGCCTTGTTTACTTGTCAGCTTACACTGCTGCAGTTTCTTTGCACGCTGTGTCTGAACAGCTAACTCTTCTGAAGAGGACTTCCAGGAAGCTTCATACTCCTTTTTTTCCTTTGGCTCCTTGCGAAGTAGGCTTAGAAGAAGACATTCAGTTGACTTGAAAGAGTTCAAGTGAAGAATTTTTGAAGGCTGTGGGTCACAGGTCTCATCTCGGACTGAATGTTTTCCATTGCAAATATTTGGAATTGTGATGAAGCCACACATAACTATCAGAAAATGAAATATAAATTAAGATGCAAGTGGTATGAAAGCAAACAAGTTCAGAAAGAAATGTAGTCGCTAACTGAACAGAGGACAACAAATAAGACACTAAGTAGTTAGTAAAATAAGGAAAAAAAGTGAACTCAAACCCCAAGCAATCAATTGCAACCAACATGCAAGAATAAAGAATGCCAATAGACTGCAAAAGTGAGGGACAAAGATGAGCACATGTTTTTGAATTATTGTTACTGAACATTTAGAAAGTTATCTCAGATGGTAATTTGCACAGAATGAGATACAATTGCATTTCAGTTAATGATGTAATACAGAATGGCAGCATTGAAGACAAGCCTCAGATTCAAGCTGCCACACAGACTAATAGGGTCATGATTCACTTCGAGTTACAGATATATTCTTCCCCCCAGTTGATATAAACTTATAGCTTGTCCTGTTATTTCTAAATTCATACATACCCAAAATATTAACAAAAAGTTCATAGTATTCAAAAGTAAGCAATGGTTCAGGAAGATTGACAAAATAATCAGCAACTGTTCTGAAGACATCCCGTTCAAACCCACTGTAAGTTGGCTGGCTCATATCATTGTTTCTAGGCCCTAAAGAGAGGTGAAGAAAGGAAATTCAGTATTTATTAAAAAAAAATCCTCAATGTAAATAGAATTGTGAAAGCTTGTTCCTGTAGGATTAACTGTTTCACAAGAGAAGAATCATGCCAGCAATATGACGTAAATTGTTTAGTTCAGCACTGTATCATTTGTAAGCAGAAGTAGCATAAAATATTTTCTGTACCCACTGAGAAGTTCTGCTCACTTTCAACAGGCTGTTCTGCCCCACTCCAGTAAGTGAAAACTCAGTTATGCCCTTTATATATTCCTCATCAAAACAGTCACAAATGCTTAACATTTTCCTTCATCTCTGAACTACAATAACGCTGATCTTCCCACAGAGTTTGAAAATGAAATTCACAATTGATCTTAACATACTGGAATATTTCACTTTCAACTCTCACAATAAGTTTCTGGAACTTAGAAGCTCTTCCATTACTTACAGTAGGCGAGGCACTTCATAGCTGACAACACCCAGTGAGGGAGGTCTTCTAAAATAAATAAGTGCATTTGTTATACTAAAATACTAAAGACTTGATACAAACAATAACATGCAGGTTTTAAATACAGTAACCATGTTAGTTTGAAATCGAGTCTACTTTTAAATATTACTATGCATATGTATTACTTACAAATTAATGTAGTACACTTACAAAATTTTCTAGACAAACAAATTGAAGTGTATTCTAATTTAGAGAAAGAAATGTAAAAGCCTCACTGTGAAATATATTACCATAGTCAATTCCTACCTTTGTTGTAATTACACAACCCAGAAACTTTAAGCAAAGCTAGGAAAATCTTACCTGATTTGTTCTGCAAAATTACAACACCGTGTTTGCTTATGTGTGTCATATTGTATATGACATACTCAGGAACTATCTGCGTTGGCTGCAAAACTTCTTCCAAGGATGGGAGGCCTAAGATGGTTTGCAAACTGTAGAGAGGAAGAAAACAGATGCTGTTTAAGAAGTCTGTTATTAAAAAAAAAAACAAAAAACCAAAAGTCAAGATCTTAGCATCTATTCAAACAAGAGTTGCCTGGTAAGTTGATTTGCGGTTTAATGGAATCTCTCTTACAGAAGAAGAGTTTGTGGGCACGCTTGTTCTTGAGACAAGCACCAAAAAACAATGAACAGGGAGAAAAAAAAACAGCTGTTGGGTTAAAACATAACTCAAAACAAGCAATAAGTTCAAAAGCTAATGTTAGAAGATACATTGGAAAGCATATATAAATAATAGTAAATATTTGCCTTTATTCTTTAAAAGTTCAAAAGAGTTTGCAAGTCAAACCCTTCACTGGACCATTATAAAGAGAATGCATACACACAGGAAGAGAAGGTACTTTTTGCAGTTTCTTACTTACTGTATTAGAATGATATTTCTCCACGTTTCTTGCACGTATTCCTGGCTTACTTCCTTCCTACACAGTGCATCCTCTTCATTATCTGCTGTTTTATCCAGCTTTGTTTTCTCCACATTTTCCTGAAAGTGAGTGGTTCATGTATGTTATACAGAAAGAAAAGAAGTCCCTAAGAGACATAAACACCAGTCTTTGTGAAGAATTAAATTCCAAAATACAATTCAGCAAATAACCTTAATCATGTCAGCACTGAAATGCAAGCATATGCACTTAGAAAGCCAAAACCAACACTGTGCATAAAGACCTCGTGTGCAAGCCCTTCAGGAGACAGTAATTTAAAGGACAGAAACACATCAAATTTAAGTATATTAGTTAGCAGAGTCTGTCTTTAGGACCACAAA
Organism: Tragopan temminckii; assembly: GCA_028571105.1. Taxonomy (NCBI): domain Eukaryota; kingdom Metazoa; phylum Chordata; class Aves; order Galliformes; family Phasianidae; genus Tragopan; species Tragopan temminckii. The sequence continues at coordinate 15,380,771 of JAOWBP010004015.1, forward strand.
GTATGTGCACTAAATAACCTGAAAAAAAAAAAAAAGGCCAAACACATTCAATCTTTTCTCAAAAAGCAAGCAGAAAGCAGAATAGTTAGCAAATTTGTGCCTTTTATTTGTCCTAAATGAAAAAAACAAATGTAAAGTTTCACTGAGAACATACTGTGCTGCTCATTTCTAGAGCTCCACATTCCAGCATTCCCAATGCTTTGAAATATTATAAGCAGGGATAATTCTGCACTGAACGAGCCAAAATGAAGAATCAATAGGAAAACAAAAAGCTTCCCATATTGATGGGATTGGATGCTCGAATAGATGCTTGCACATAAACTCAATTAAAACTCCACTTAATGCCAGATCATTCAAAAACAGTTCCAAGACTGCGACTGGGGGGTGAAGGTGGCAAGTCATTTTTCTTTGCATTTAGATTACACGTCAGCATTAAGAACACTCTCCTCACATTTTCCTCCCAACAAACCTAGTGCCATTAAATTGAGGAAAAGACAGCTTCGTGTAAGGAGTATTTAAATTTCTTCTGCCAAAAGCACAATCCCTTTTACTTGAACCCCGCATTTCAGAAATGCTGCGTTACAATTGTGCCTACTTTACATACCTTACGTTTCTGCATGTTTTACATAGGAATTTTGCTTGAAAATTTATCGATTGTTTAACACAATCTTTTTGTACATGCAAGAAAAATAGCACACATAATCAAACCATTACAAAACAGAACTGCATCTTTCTATCAAACCTATATGAATGTTCCATTCTGTTGTCCAGAAGAACCTACCAAGTTATTCCTGCAGTTACATGGGAATGAGACACAACCGCATCCCTAGAGGATGCCTGCTACTAGCAGTATGGGTATTTTGTTTTGTTTTTAAAAGACAAAGGAGATGCGTGGTAACTAAGGTTAGGTAAGAAACGTATTACTACCAGAGGTGTCAGCAATTCGTATTTTTTTGGAGTTCTCCTTGATAAATGTGGCAGCTTAAGAAGTCTATCTCTAGAGAAGTTTTCATTTTGGCGACATGAAGCTGGTAGAGGTTTAACTGGAGAGGTTGAAGGAAACCTGGAATTAATAGGAAAGATATTAAGTGCATTTAGAATACATTAAAAAAATATAAACAGTCATTTACCTGAAGCCATGCCTTACCAGCATGATTTGATAAGATTCTGAGAAGATTCAGGGAATTAAAGTTGCTGAATTAAAATTCAGGGGATTAAATTAAATTTTTTTTCCTCCTTAGAACACTGATTAACATAATCATTTTATAAAGTATACTTTGGCCTATTCTTAATTCCAAAGTCAATGTGGAGATGGCTGAGCCACTTATACAGCACTAAGATCAGACTCAGAAGTGAGAGCAATCAGTATGCAGCATGGAGCTACTAGAATATATTTGCCTTTGGTTACCTCTGAAGCCCTTCCATGTAGCACCCATGTCAAGGAAAAAACTGGACAGACAGAAGCACGAACACAGCTTTCAGTAAGCAGAATATATACTCAACAAGACAGTTGAGGAAAATTCTGTTAATAATTGCTTTTGACTCAACTGGTCAACCTGAAGTGAGGTATTTTTTAAAATTCTGAACACTGAATAAAATTCTTTCCCAAGGAGGCTGTGGATGCCCCATCCCTGCAGGCATTCGAGGCCAGGCTGGATGTGGCTCTGGGCAGCCTGGTCTGCTGGTTGGCGACCTGCACATAGCAGGGGGTTGGAACTGGATGAGCATTGTGGTCCTTTTCAACCCAGGCCATTCTGTGATTCCATGATTTTCATTTCAGTACCTGTAGAGCGCACCATTGTCTTCTAGGTTTTCTGACCCCCACCTTCCTTTAATATCTTCAATCACATGATTCTTGAGGAACTTCCTTAACAGCTGGACAGTCTGCTGCCTGCTCACTTCAGGCCCGAAGTTACTGTTGCTCCTCAGTGCTTCATGCAGCCAATCTGCAGCTTCGGAGGCGGTGAAACAGCTGCCGTGCTTTTTGAAGTGCTGCCTGTGCGTCCTCAGCGGCATGCCAGCTCGGAAATACCTGGTGATTTCATTCCACTGCACAGGAGACAAAACGACGAGGGACAGAAGGTTAAAGCTGAAAGTTGATAACAACAAACAGCGATAAGACAAAGCGGTAGGAACAACCATAGGAGCAAAAAAAAAAAAAAAAGTCTGGTATTAACTAGCCTAGGATTAAATGGCGAGGCCGGTGGCCCTGCACGTGGCAGGGGGGTTGGAGATTTATGA
>JAOWBP010004015.1:15409176-15423166 GCA_028571105.1 Tragopan temminckii
AACCCGATGCCAAGCGCGAGGAGGGAGCTGCGGTGCGGGAGGGTGCTGGAGGCTCGTGGTTATTTAAAATTCATGAATTTACTCTTTTGCAATCCAGCAGGGCCTGGGAGCACTGCCCTCCCTTCGGCTCCTCCCCGAGCCTCGGAGCAGTGCTCAGCAGGGAGCTCCCCTGCAAGGCGCTGTGTTATCTGGGCAGCTCCTGCTGCAGTGGTTGTGATTTTGAACTCAAATCCTTTCTTACCAAGTTTTCCATTGTTTCCCAAGCATACGGGAAACTTTTATTTCCCATCTTGAAGGCAGCAATCACGTAATTTAGTCAGTGCAGCATCCCTCAGCCGTCCTGAGCACAGTTTGCCTCCTGTGGGAAGGCTGTGCTGCTTGTACCAAGCACATACCTGCTGGAGGCACCTGGAGCAAGCCAAAAGGCACACTGATCATCCACACTCACAGCTGTTGCCAGAAGGGTTGGAATTTTACCCCATGCCTGGAGCCTTCCTGGGGTGCAGGGGAACAGCCCCGAGCAGTGGGCACTCGGAATATGGAACACAGCAGCAATGGAGGTGGGCACACAGACCTCGAGGCCGTGGTGGAGCCTGAAGGAAAACCAGTGGTGCAGACATGCTCCCATCCCATGCTCTGCGTCCTCTCCAGCCCCAGGGCTGTATCCTCTGCAGCAGGAACTTGGCAGGCCCTACAGAAACCAGGGAGAATCAGTGCTGCCAATGACTGCTCCTGAAGCAGAGAGCTGCAGGACAAAAAGCCATTGGCACTGCAGCCCAAAGTGTCTGAAAAATGATGCAAGAGAATCATTCAAGTGAGTCACAGAATCATAGAATGGTTTGGTTGGGAGGGCCAAATGTTTTCCCAGCACCACGCTGCACAGCTGCTGCCTGCAGTGAGAGCCAAACGCAAGGAGCAACTCCAGTGGGAAGACTGCAGCCAGTGACCAGGCCTGCAAAAACCACAATATTGTATATTTTATTTAAATTAACAAATCTACGTGTTTTCCAGGTTGCTTAAAAGCATTCTGTAAAAAGTGAACTCAACCTAAACAAAAAAAGGATATACTTTAATAAGATCCAGGGACTATTTCTGAGACATACGAGTAGGGCTTAGGAAGTAAGAAATAAAAAAGGAGACACACACACACACACGCACACAAAGCTCACACACACACACGCCCCGTAAACAAGTTGTTAGTGTTTGACACAAAATTTGGTTTTAAAGCTGCAATGCCCCATTTGTAAAGAGCCTTTACAAAAATGCAATGCTGTACTACACTGTAAAAGAAACCATGGACACATCTATGGGAACAACATAAATATCACATAAGAACCCAGCCTAAGAAGAACATTAAAGTTGCAAAGTCGAGCTCTCAGCCGAGGGAATTGCAGGAGCTGGGGCTGCGTGCGTACATTTAACTCACTTTGTGTGACAGATCTGCTGCCACACATCTTGCTTGCTCTGCCTAGCACTTGTTTCCTTCAGCACACGGCTCATGAGCTTCACTCTGCCACCCGTGCTGAAGGCCCCAGCACTTGCACTAGGAGCACAGGAGCACCAGCATCCCACCTCACAAAAACACAGACTTAGAAAAACGGTTAGTGTTCCAGTTCAAGTATCCAAACCCATCCAAAGGGACTTCTGTAAGTAGCATTCAGCACTTCTGTGCTACAGTGATTTCAGTCATTCATACATAGCAGCACACAAGTGCCTTCATCTGGAGCGGGGCATCCAACGTCGCCCACAGCTCAGCTCAATGAGGACTGGGGCAGGAACACACACACTTCTCCTGCAATCTGGTTTTCACATTCCCCTGGATTTAACAAACAGCTGTGAAGCCCACTGATGGAGCACAGAGGTTCTTCTTCTAGAACTTAAACATCACAGCCTACCCTCTGCCCCAGCTGTGTCTCATCCAAGTGGCAGAGGATTGCTGAGGAGCTGCAGGGGGAAACACAGACCTCAAACATGGTTCACTGTGATTGTAGATGGCTGAAAAAGGCAGCCTCTTTTTTTTTTTTTTAATGTTTTACTGGGTGTGGTGGGGATGGGTCAACGGTTGGACCTGATGAGTTTTTCCAACCTTAATGATTCTATGAAAAATGAGGCCAGCCCGAGCCCTTGTTTGAAGTCACACACAAGGAGAAGAGCAGAAGTGCTCACCAACTCACCGTCAGCACCAGCTTTGTGCTGCCCAACAAAAACTTGAGGTCAGGTCTGCCACCTCCTAACATCTGAATGTGCGACTTTGCGACATTAATGCTTTTCTAGCAGATATTTATGTGCTTGAGAGTAACACAATATACACAGCCCTCCCCCCAGAAATAACTACACCATATTAAAGTTTACAAATGTTCTGCTCGGTGTCACTGCTCTGTGGAAATACACAAGCTGTGGTGCTCAAAAGGCAAGGTACATCAGACACGGCTCCTGCAGGAGGGCATTGCGTCGTCCTGTGCCCGCCACTGCACCTGATGTCTTGGTGTCACTCCTGAGCCTCCTTGCGAGCCAGCTTATAAACCTCTGTGGGGCCATCCACGTGGGTGATGGTGGTGGTGAGCTGGAGCTCCTCCCCGCTGCTCACCCCCAGGTCACCTGCAAAACACAGCGATGCCATCAGATGGTCCTCACAATGCACCGTTGCGCAGTTCCAAGGCAAAAGATCTCTTTTACTCACTCTGGGCTCTCAGGAATTACCTGAGCCACGGGCTATTCTACGAACCAGGGGATTCGAACTAGGTGATTTTTGAGGGGCCTTCCAACCCCTGCCATTCTGTGCTTGTGTGAACACTTATCTGAGGCCATTACAATGCCAGCGTGTTGGCAGAGGAAGATCTCAGTGCTACTGTAAGTCACTGAAAGACAAACAAGAGCACTGCCACTCTCCACTTGCCCAAGTTTCTGTTCCCTTTATTTTGGAGCTATGTGGTTACAACTGGGCAACACCAAAAAGTACAAAAAACCAAGCTACAAGGTTTTAGACAGCTATGTCTGAATACTTAAACCTATCTAACCTAGTCAATAATTAAGATGTCTGCTAAAACAACAGTGCTCTGAAGAACAAGCTGTCATTTGCACAACATTTCAGTGTGCTGAACGTGCAACTTTGGCAATAAAGATGCACAAAAAGCATCATCCACTTTACATCTTTCCTCCAATGTAACGTTTGCAAACAGACCACTCAGAGCCACTTACCATTCGACTGATCCTCCCCGTAGTTCTTGTGCGACGGTGCATACAGGAACATGAGTGCAAAGACATAGAGGTTCCACATCCCGTAGATGCCGGTGAAGAAGGCACTGTTCACCTGTATCGTAATGTCCCCCCACTTCCAGTGGCCTTCTGTCACCTGCCCATGAGAAAGCAGTCAGTTAGCTGAGTTAGCTGAGCTCTGAATTCATCCTGCTAAACTGCAGATGTGGCTGCTACAGCTCCAGCTTGGAGAAAAGCAATGAGAAAAGTGTCAGTTCCGTGAGACCACGGCTCTAGATACATAGCAGTGCAGCTAGGCTAGAATTCTCTGCTTCAGCTCCCGTCTGCAAGGAAAAAACACTGCTTACAATGGGACTGCATCAGGCTTTCTTTAGTTTACCATTCTTAAATGTGATTAGATCCCTCGCGTTCTGCAGTACGTGGCTGCCACAGCTGATGTGTTCAGCAAAGGCCGCCACAAAAAGGGCAGTACCTCAGAGGGAACCACTTACATCTGAGAACATGAGACGCCTATAAATAGACCTTCTATACAAGGGGAAGTGGCATGAATAATGCCAAGAGCTGATGTGCTGGGTGCCTTCTTGCTGCCTCTCTCTTATGAGGCCCAGGCTGACTGCAGCAGCCCTCAACATGCAGGGATTTGTCAGGATTTACCCAACCATAACCAATGCTAATATTACATGGACCATTCACACTGAAATGCTGTCTTTCCATTAAAGAAAATGACATGTGACAGTAGCATGCCTTCTCCTGATATGAAAATGACAGGACATTCTGCTCCAAAGAGAAGCCACAGCAGCACAACCTTGCCTTCAGGGGAAGACAAAAGCTCACCTTGAAAAGAGCTGCTGCACAAGAGCCTTTGTGTTATATCTAAAGTCACTGACACTCAGTGATGAACCAAATCACCAACTGGCACTGGTAAAGACTGCTTCAGCCTAGCAGGTTTTTAAGAACAAAATCCTTTGCTACTGTGTTTTCCACTGGGACCCACCATGTACCCACAGCATAAGCAGTGCAGTGAAAGAGAACCTACTCCTTACAGGGATAATTCCGTTGTATTGAATTTGCAAGGCTGTGCACCACTGTTCTCCTGAACTACAAGCTGCTTATGCTTAGGAACAGCCATAAATGGCAGCTTTGAAACAGATGCAATCTTAACTACAAACTGTTACTTGAAGTAAACCATCAAAGTATATTTAAACAGCTATATAAGCTCATGCATGCAGAGAGACTGCATCATAGCTCAGAATAAGTAGGTATATATCCTGCTAGAAACAACAGGGTTGTAAAGTCAGAGCCCGGAAAGACCGAATTCTGGCATTTCTTTGTGGGTATAGAAAGCCACCAGATTCTTTTAATGTGAACAGAACATTTTTGCTCTTGCTGAGTTCTCAGAAATGGCTGATATTTCAAAAAACACAGACCCTGCGAGCCAAAGGCCTCGGGGGAAGTTTCAGCTGAAGCAATTTCATGGCAGTGTTTCAAATACATGAAAACAATTTCTTTAAAAGTGACTTATTACCAAACGTGCCTATAAGATGCACACCTGGTCTCTCTGAGCCTCAAGTGACTCCACCTCGTCAGCCACTGGAGAAAGTGGGGGTGATATTCCCCAACGCAGCTGGGTTTTGTCACACTCACCTGGCTCACGATGAAGAAAATGACTGTCATAGCTGCACAAGCCAGGGTGATGAGCATCAGGAACTTGAACCGAAAGATCAGCCCCTATTTGGAGAGAAATGTCACCGGTCACATTAACAGAATCCACAAAAACACGTTCTTGTTTTTAGCATGTAAAGGACACAAGGATTAAAAAAAAAAAAAAGGAAGAAAGAAAGAAAGAAAAAAGAAAAAAAGGGTCCAACCCACGAAACCCCAAACCAAAACAACCTCCACCCACTCCTCTGCGCTACATTCATGACAGCCAATATTCTCCGCTCCCCACACGTCTGCATTCCTCCCCAATGCTCCGAGCGGGCTGTGCGTGTCCGGACAGCTCTTGCTTTCCATTACAGCTGCTTTTGGGACTGATTGACGAAGAGTTAACGTGGGAGAGGAGGCAGGGCAGGCTGAGCTATGGGTTCCATCCACCGGACAGCCTACCTGAGGGCTCCCAATTTTTGTTAAGCAAAGACTGCGCAGTATTCAGGTTTTTGCACGACAACAGGACACAGAACTGTGATGGCAGGGGTCTGCACGGGCTAATTCCCACCCCAGAGCCTGCAGGAAGCTGCAGCAGTGCTGAACGCTTGCCAGAATTACAATTTACATTCTTCCGCAATGCAAAAAGTAAGACGAACTATTTAAGGCTCTCAGCTGGGAATCCTACCATATTCTGTATTTGCTTTTGCTAGTTAAGTTTTTGCTTTAAGAATATTTGTATTTTTTAAACAACTTCTGGAATTTTGATGGTAATGTCTGTGCGTACGTAATTACTGGGCTATAGAGTAACAATAAATGACCATTAGTTTTACTTTCCCAGACCAGGCTCGTGCTTGCCAGATGGTTCTACTTACAGCACGGCCGCAACAGCTCTGTAACAAAATCTAACATCCTCTGCCTCTTGCTAAAGGGAAAGATGGAAAAAATGCTAAATGTCTTGTGCAAATTCTTTCAAGTGCCATTTTCTATTTTTCACGTGCATTCCTGATGAGCGATAACCAACCTGCTGAAAGCTGACCATACTATACAGAATGATGCTGGTGACAGATGTTTACAGAGCCGTGAAAACAACAGGCTCTCTCAGCTCAAGCACCTGAAGTGAGCTGCTCATGCTGTGCAGCAGGTAAAGAGCTAGGACAGAAACAACATTCAGGGGCTACAAAGGGGGGAAAATGAGCTGAATACATCTGATTTTGACCCTAGTGTGACAGTTTCCCTCCTACACTTTGGTTAGGAAAAGACAACCCCATAAATCTGAATTCATGCCATTAAAAAAACAAGGTGGTGTCGGTACTGTTTTCCATAGTAATAATAATAATAATTAATTAATTATTATATAATAATAATGTATATATATATATAATGTAATATATATAATTAATAATAATAACATAATAATTAATGTTAGACAAGGAGAAACCAGGGAGCACTTTCATCACTTTAAGTGGGGGTATGGGCAATTTTATTCTACCCCCCAACAGAGTTCAGCAAGCTGGGAGACAACCACCACTGAAAAACCAAGAGCTGGTTTACATACCCTCCTGAGAGATTAAAACAATCACAGCCAGAGACCCCAAGAAAGAAAAAAGATGTGATGGCAGCCAAAGGGAACAAAAAGGCAGCTGGGAGATTTGAGCAGATAAGAAAACCAATGAGGATCAAACCTCCCAGCTCAGGTCTGCAGTAACAGTGAAGGTTTCAGTAGAGCCCTCAGGTGAAAAGACATTTTAAAAACAAAAGCTCCATGCAGCAAGGAGTGACTACCTCGTAATGCAGGCGGCGGGCCTTGCTCATTGCTGGCAGGCTGGACTGCTTTCCACTGATGTTTCTGAACACTTGGAAGACCATAAAACACAGGAAGAGAAAATAGAGGCACAAACAGATTCCTGCGACTATAATAAAGGCCATCTGAGTGGCAGAGTCAAAAGAAAATGGCATGAAATAACAGAATAGATCATTTGGGTAATTCACTACTTCTAACATGATCCCAACAGTCATCATTAACCTGCTGGTGGGAAGTTTGTGTTAACACCAGGATCTAGACCCCCTGTGCTGCCTCACAGATCTCGCTGTCCCCATGCACACCACCAGTCCCAGCATCTGGCACCAAACCTCCCACTACGGCTTTGCTGTCCACCAACTGACCCTGCAGTGCCCCAGCCCTGGCCAGCCAGGAGGAAGAAGGCCTCCTATGGCTGCAGCTATCAGGCAGCAGCACCCACAGGGCAAGCCCACCTCCCTCAGCCACCAACAACGTGTGCTGGGCCTGCCTGGACCGGGTAGAAGGATACAGCCAGCTCTGTGCCAACCTCGGTGGTCCAGATGCTGTAGAAGGGATTTTTCAGCTGCACTCCCCTGCAAAGAGAAGACACAGAGCTGCCATAGAACCCAAGAGGCTCACAAAGAACCCCACATCTGCTCTGCAGCCTGCAGAGAGCTGCCCCTGCTGCTTGTCCCTGTGGGGGAGGAGGACACAGAGGTGGGAGGCATGTCCTTCTGGCCCTACAGGACAAGAAGCACAGGTGTGAGGTGTCTAAAAGCCTCAGCATCTTCACTAGGCGTCTACTCCCTCCTCATGAGACAGGGCTGCACACCAACCCACACGGGTCAAGCTCCTTGCTCCCCAAGGCACCGTAAACCCATGTGCTTGAAGTCAGCCACCAACCTCTGCCCACTGCTCAGGGAAGGCTCCTGGGGCACGTGGCTGGAGGGCAGTGACACCTACCTCTCACACATGTCAAAGATGAAGAGGCAGAAGGAGCCAACAGCTATGGGTCCAACCTGCTTCCAGTACCCCGAGAGGCGGTTCCGCTCGTTCTGGTCCTAATGGAAGGATGGGGAGGAGAAGAAGTGAGAAAGAACAAGTTAGCCTGCAGTCCTCTCGCCTGGAACAAGTCCCCAGAGCACCGTTTGCAATGTCCACCAAGGGATTCTGGTATCGCTACAAGGGGGCGTTGAAACTGCCTTCTGTCCTGTCATACCCACCATCATGTGCTCTCCACAGAAGATGATCCAAAACGACAGCAGCATGGCATAGAAAATGCCCTGTCGAATGTCTCCAAAGAGCAACATCCAAGTCCAGTCAAATCCGATGGAAAACCACTCCACCGGGATGTTAATGAATGTCATGGAAATTCCCAGAGCAAAGATGACCCTGCAGAAACAGAAACACCATCTGTTTCCAGTTGGCAGGGAGGGGACCCGGAGCCACAGAAGTCAGAGCTGTTCCCAGCAAGTGACAAGAAAACCCCACACTGGGCAGCGGCAGCAGATTTTCAAGGAGGGACTCAGCACCTCTGGGGTAAATGCAGCTATTCCTTTTCTGGGGGGTTTATGTAACAGAAGAAAGATGCTATGGATGCCTACTGGTGGAGGGAGTGGACAGGAGGGAGAAGAGACAGTTCCTGATTCTCAGCTGTTTGCCCTGCCTGGCACACTGACTGGCACGGTCAGGACCTGCTCAGCATGGATCTCCTTCGCCTCAGGGCCACCTTTCCCAGCGCAGTGCCCTTACTCACTTCTCCAGCAGAACAGGAGCGCGCGTCATCAGCGTGATCCGCCTCCAGTACCACACCATGATGATCAAAATGCTGGGGGTGAGGAAGGTCTTCATGGCAAACCACACTTTTGTAAAGCCTCCGTTTTGGTGGATACCCTGAGGAGAAACAAGGTGCAGTGTGACATCTGTACGAGTTTTGATATCATGACTGTTTCTGCTTACAGAAGCTGGCAGGAGAGGCGTGAATTTATTGTGCAAGCTCACGTAGATGCAAGCACCATTTGAAAGACGTGGTCCGGCCAAGGCAGGAAGGGAGCAGCTGCCTGCTTAGCACCCAGACCATCCGAGGAGGCCTCAGAAGTCCCGGAAACAAAAACCAAAACCCACAGCTTCCATCATGAGGCAGAAAGCGGTCAGAGAGGCACTTCTGACACAGCGTGGAAAAAAACGGACAGGACTGCTCTCAGACAAGTAACAAGATACTCATGAAGCTAAGTCACCACGGGTGGGAAAAGCAGAGGCCAAATTAATGCAGCTCTCCAGACACAAGTCCTCCCACCGCCGTCTGCAGCCACCACCAGCAGCCGGCTCACCACCAGGCGGATGTCCTTGATTTCCCCGATGCCCACATTAATGCCCTTCCTCTCGTTCACGGGCAGGCGGATGTTGATGAGGTAGTACTTGTGAGCCACGCTGCCGATCTCCATGAAGGGAAGGAAGTCGCAGTCGTAGTGACGGCCCTCAGACTCCAGGGTCTAAAGAAAGGGAGGTGGGAGCACAGTCAGCTGCGTCCTGCACAGCGCGCGGCCACACGAGCCCCAGCAGTGAACTGAGCATCACCGGCAGAGATCACCTGCTCATTCCCATCCTATCCTAAGGCCTGGGGAGAGCCTCAGGACGCAGCAGTTTGAGGACACGGGGATCTTTTCTCTTTAATTTTTGTGTTGTTTTGGGTCATTGAGTCGATAGCATTCAAACTCAAACAGGTTCACATTTCAGGCTCCTAAATCCAACTTCAAGTAAGTGCAGCCTTTCAAGATGAAAGATTACTTTGGGACCCAAATTCCACCAGCAAATACAGCTTGAGCCAAAACAAATCTGCAACCTCTCCCACACGTTTAAATTTGGAGTGTCTGCAGTCCTGTTTTACCAGCAGTATTCTCCTCCACACCTTACACTTATTTACTGTGCACGTATGGCTCTATGGAAGAGTAAAGGTGTTACTGGAGGTAGAGGTGATCTTCTGAGAGGAACTATGAGACAGGAGAACAAGGCATAGGGCTGAAAAGCATGCTGAAGACACCAGATTGATTTCAGCACAGGAATTACAGTCTGCAGCATGAAAAGAAATACATATTCAAACAAGATGCTCTGTTCTCACTGCTCGCTGTGCTTGTTATTCATAAGCTTTGTAGCTTTTATGCATAAGCTTTGTAGCTTGAGGCACTAAGAAGTTATTTTAAGAAACTCCCACCCTGCTACACTCTGTGAGTGCTGCAGTATGTTTCTTCGCCACTCCTGAATAACAAGGTTTTGTGCATCACAGAAGCACGAGACAGAAAGGTCTAAATGCTTCAGAGCAGTGTGGGGTACACAGATCCTAAAGCCTCCGACTCTGCCTGTAGCTGGATCTATGCACTGACCTCACACCTCTCTTACCTACTGTCTGACTTCATCTCTTATATCACCAAATAGAACCAGAATGCATGTGGAGCTCATTCGATTTTTAAAGTTTTGGAGCCAAAAGAAGGCAACAAGCTTGAAAGCTACAGGTGAACAATTCTAAGAAACACCAGAAAGAAAAGGAAGAGAACAATTCCCACTGCTCTCCCGCACCTCCCCACCTCCATCACCACTAGAACAGCTTACTTTTGGGGAGCCAAAGGTGCACTTCAGCTTCCTGATCTCCATTGCATGTGCTATTTCTTCCCAATCATTAAACATGTCATCACGATACGCTAAGGACACGTCCAGGGTAATTTCTGCATTTTCTTCTGCAAGAGAGAGGAAACACAGAGATTCTTACGAGTGGTACAGAACACCACAAAGGTAGGAGAGCCTCTGCATATTGAAAGGACCTATGAGAGGCACACAGTTACAAAGGATGGAAATTTCTGCATTCCAAATGTCACAGTTCAAAATGACCTTTACCAAAATATTTATCTCCTCTATGGTAGAGAAGAAAGAACCTGATTTTTACCAGTCACGAAGCTCTGGCATCTTGCTGACATACCATGACATAGCTGTCTATGGTTGTGGGCGAAGAGCATTACTTATTCATGCAGCATTAGGAGCAATAATCTGGAATCCAGACGGTTGCAGAGACAGACAGGCAGCCAGCCAGCCATCAGCAGCCCTCGCTGCGGGCTGGCAGGGGGACAGGAGGACGGGCTGGCACACACTGCTGCTGCAGGTAGCACAGGGGTACACAACAGCTCCTTCCACATCAGGACGTGGCAGACTGCATCACAGCATTTACTTCCATTTGACACCGAAGCAGCATTTGCTTACAGAAAGCCATAAAATAAGATGAACCATACAACTGTATGTGCTGTACATGGTTAGATGAACTGTATAAAGGAGAAACCATGCAACTAATGGTACACTTTGTTCATTTGGACGTGATAGCATTAGTCATCCATCAGTGTAATGCTGGGTTTCTGCTGGATGTAGATCACCTGCCATAAACATTAAGGCCCAACACCTTAAATAAAAAGGCCTGGAATACGCTCCTTAAAACACGTGTTTTCTGCCAGAGATCTTAAATGGAAGAATAAAAGGGTTGCAGTGGTCCTTGGATGGGGAGGGGGACATGGAGATACTGCTGGAGAGTCACAATGCACCACAAGCACAAACCACTTAAAATTGCCCATAACTGCTCTCAGAAAGTAAATCAGGGTTCTTGGAATGATATGAAAACATCACCCCAAGAACCTTAAAAAAAAGAGTAAGGAAAAAAGAGAAAAATTGCAACATAGCTACATTGTCCTTGCTGGAAAAAGGAAAGGCTACAACCTCAGAAATGACTCCTACACACACCATGTAAGCGAAGCCTTTCTACATCAGGATTTTGAGGTCCCCCCACCCCAGCACTGACTGCTTTCTTCCTGCACAGAGGCACCAGGCTGCACATCAAACACACACAGAGCTGATGCATCCAGCTACAGAACCACACAGCATGTTCATACTCTCCCATACCTGCAGGGAAAACTACGGGGCAAATAATGAATTAGGAGGGGAGCGTTCCTGGGTTTCACATCTCTCCTGGACCTCTTCCTAGGAAGAATATTGGGAACATGGGGCATACCTGCCTTTAAAAATGCTCTTGCTAGGATCTTGCTGTAAGGAAGAAATGAGGCTAGAACACTTACTGAGGGACTCCGAGCGAGTCAGCTCATGAAACTGAAAGAGTTACAGCTGAAGTCTGCCAAGCAGCAATGCAAACAGCTTAAAAACCCAAGGCAAGCCTGTACCAGCTCCACCAGATGTAAAATCCTCCTCTTTACCAGGCACGGCTCCAAGGGAAGGCTCTGAAAGAGGCACGCGTTCTGCAGCATGTGCGTGCTACAACCTAGCCTGCTTCCATCCATCAGCAGCCCCTCAGAGAGCTGCTGGAGCTTCACGTGCACTGCTGCTCGCTGTGCCGGGGCCCAAACACTGCTCTTGCTGCAAGCTGCTCACGCTCTCACTGCTGCTAATTGCTCACACTCGCAGGTCCCTGGAAACATGCAGCAGCACGCCTGTGGCTCCAGGCCAGCAGCCTGTGGGTGAGCTCACACACACACACACTCACACACAGACACTCACACACAGACACACCTCCTGTCGCCCTATGCAGGGGGATGAGGAAGGTGTGCAAAGCTGTGGGCACCAACCAGAGCTTCCTGAATAAGGGCCGTGCACAGGAATGGGCTGCATCGAAACACGAGCACTTGGTGAACTCTGAAGTACAGCACAGAATGCTCTGCTGCTCCAAAAAAATCTGGCCTTCGTAATGCTGCAGGAGACCCTTTCGTGCCCACAAGGGACTCTGTGTATGGGATATGCATGTCCCATATATTTGTCATCTTTTTCAGTCATATTTGTGTAGGGACTACATGGTGGCATACTCATCCAAAATGATGGGAAGGGCCGTGGATGGGATCGGCGGTTTCAGCTTGCTATTTATACAGCGTTTGGAGGTGGTTCTGTTAGGCCTTAATGTGGATGCAACTAGATTTTTCTGAGCATTTTTTTTGCACACATGTGATCTATACCATCTTGACTGATATCGAGCTCCTTCCCACAGGCACTGGTTAGGTTTCCATGAAACATGCATTTGCCATCTCAGATCCGCTATTTAGAAGACCAGTGAAAACAGATAAATGGGAACATAAGGTTGAACTTGGCCCAATTAAAAAGAACTGCAAACTCCATTTCAGAAGCCATAAAACCAACTGGAATGCTTGGGACTAAATCCAACAAAAACAGCTTTCGTTATTTCATCTCTGTAATCCAAGTGTTGCTGCTGCCACTGCAGATGAAAACCAGACAGCAGAAAATATATGCCAGCATATGTTTGTGAAATAATGAATTATCATCCATGCCTGAATTTCCATCATTCTCTACATCAGGGTAACATCTCCCCTTAGATTAGAGTTTGGTGTGAATACCCTCCAGGGGGATCAACACAGGGTACATACATCTCTGTAGGGGAATAACCAAGGACCATGACTTGCTGTTTAGCTGAAACTGAATGAGGCAGAATCCCTATTGCTGTACTCCACTCTTCCACGGAGGTATTCACCTCCGGGCACCTCTGGCATCTTCATCCCCATCACACAAACAGTTCTGGGACCAGAAAGCATGAGAGCAGCCACATCCCAAGAGATCTCTGGCCAGCGGTACAGGGTGAGCATTACCACCTTTCCGATAGATAAGCAAACAATTTGTTATTTTGTTTAAAAAAAGAAAAAAAAAAGTGAATTCAGGCTGAGAACAGACTCAGAAAAGCAGGGACAGAGTGCAGTGTTTTAATTATTCAAGGCTGAGGCACAGCAGGAGGGGAAGAACCGCAGAAGGAGGGAGGAGGACAAGCTGGCAGGCACCTTCGCTCCGCCTTTCAGATGCTAAGGCATTCAAGGAAAGTCATTGCTTGGTTCCTCCATGCATGCCAAACAAGATCCTCCAGAAATTCCCAAAACAAAAGATATGAATATGCAGACAGAAATCTGCCTTATCCAGCACCAGAAGCCAGAGCTGTGTGTGTCAGGCCTGGTGCAGTGCAAAGCCTCAGCAATCCTGGCCAGCACAGAGCATGGAGATAGTGCCTGTGTCATCCACAACCTGGCAAACCAGCTCTGGTGCTGGAAGCAGAGTGACAACCTCACCAGCATCACAGGTTTATCTGAAAACACTTCCCAAGCTTGTCTGTGTTCATTTTGTGATGTGTTTGGTTGGTCTTGCTATCTGCGTGTTCCAGGGATGGCCAATCATGAGAAGATGCCATCCTGCTGGGGCTCCCAGCCCATAGATCTGACACCCCCATCACAGGACTGTTAGGAAACAACTCTTCTCCAATGAGTGCTCAGCACTGCACAGCTACCCAGGTGTGGGGGGGAATCACTGTCC
>JAOWBP010004015.1:15428472-15452345 GCA_028571105.1 Tragopan temminckii
AACCCCCTGCTATGTGCAGGTCACCAACCAGCAGACCAGGCTGCCCAGAGCCACATCCAGCCTGGCCTTGGATGCCTCCCATCGTTGGTCACTGATCCAAACCAGGACTACAGCAGCAATATTCTTTATCTTAGATAGCTTCAAGGTTACAATTAGAGTGCTGCTGTTATTCCAGTTAGTCCTCCCCACATAGTCTTGGTGCTGTGCCTCCCAGGGTTTTAAATCCCTGCTCCCAAGCAAGCAGGAAAAAAAATAGCACATTCATGCCATTACTTTGTAGTCTGCTTTGAGAAAGGGAAACGTTAATTACTGTCACTCTTCCATAACCCACGTTACGTGCTGGGGATAGATCTGAGCAGGTGAATATTTTAGCCATAACTGTAAATATTTTCATGGGATAATTATTTATGTTTCTTCATTTAGAGCACATAGAAGATAATGTGTGCTATCACATTAGTGTGTTTGCACTGTATCGGGACAGAGCTGGGCAAGTGAAATCAGTGAGGGGATACTCAAGAGAAAAAGGTAACTGCAGTAATACTCTTTCAGATCGTTTAAAGCCAGCTGAAACTGCTCAGCATTAAAAGCTGTATGTTACGTTATGTTTTGTAGCACCATCAGCTGGGCCACAAGTGTACACAAAGCCACAGACAAACGGCATCTTGGTTTGGTGGGAAGAAATCCCTTCCCACCAGCAGATGGGCTGCATCACGCAGTACAATATATACCTGCAAAAAAAGAACAGTAATGTGGATCCTTATGTCTACGGTAGGAGCCTGGTGAAAAACAATGTGATGTGCAAGTGCTGTTTATTGAGGGAGGAGGGGTGGTGAAGAAAGAGGCTTCAGGAAGGAGCCCCAGGCAGCTCACCTAGCAGCAAGATCCAGATCCAGTTCTCTGCTACAGCTGTTCACGAACAAGGCTGCATTTTTATACTCACATATTAAGTTAGACAATTTTCAGTTATTCTGAATGAAAAATATTCTCCCCCACTTTTTTTTTCTTTTTGTTATTTTCATAAATCCTAGCCCTGTAATTGTCAGCAGGGTACAAATAACAGATTTTCTGAGAGCTGTATCCAACCAATGTCAGCACGTTGAGACACACGGCAGGTAACACACACTGTGCTCCACTTGGATGCCTTCCCCATGCGTGGCCTTTTACTCCACACGTGTACCTCCCATCCTTCCGTCCAGGACAAGAAACACTTTTTCTTCTCTTACTCAGGAGCTGCACGACAGCTTTTAATGGATGTTTCACAGTTCCACCATGCAAACCTCATTTTAGATTTAGACGCTAGTTTACCAAACTGCAATAGTCACAGGACAGGGCAGCCAACGCTGTGCAGCATCTGTTCTACTCTGTGCAGTGGGACAGGTCTCAGAACAGCCTCCATGGCCTGAGCTCTCCTACAGCCCTTCCAAGGACTCAGTGACACAGACAAGGAGGTTACTTACAGCAATAGAGAACTTCTGCACGTTCCAGCTTCTGGAAACACAATTCTTCATAGAGCTAAATGCAGTAAGAATACATGCTAGGATTTTTAAGTGCTTTTCCCTCTTTCTCTTTTAGCCATTTGTAATACGACATCCCAGCATTCGTTTTACATCACAGCTCTGCAGCGTGGGGAGTATTATGTCCTGTGGATGACAGCACTGACAGATGCTGGAGAAAGCCCCTGGGGAAACAGCGAGCTGGTCTGCTTGGAAAGTAAGGAGCCTGCTGGGGCAGAGGGACCAAGTGAGTCCTGTGTGTGGTCCCTGCTTCTGTGCTGTCCAAGGGCTGCAAAAACAAATCTGTGCTCTGTGTCAATGGAGGTGCAGCACTAGAAGGACAGCAATCACCTATTCTGGATTATGGACTGCCTATCTCAAGAGGCAGTTGTGGACATTCTAACGTCATTAAGTACTGTTGTGCTCAAATGTCGTTGCTTCATTCAGTTCCCTGATTTAAAACCTAAACACTTCTGGCGTTCTTTACAAGTGCAAACTATGAGTATTGCCCAGTTTGAACTAGAATAAACTCTTTCTCATTAAAACAAGGTTAAAATGTCTGTTCCATGTTCCAGGTGCTGTGGACTGGATTATTGTGCTCACCTGCAGCTTCTTCATTCTCTCAGCCTGTATTTGCTCCCTGCGTCCTGCAAGAAAACTGTGAGTGGATCAATGCATTCCAGTAACACATGGGAGTTTTGCTAGAGGGCACATTAACACGCTCTCGGGACATCTTGGGGAACAGGGAGGATTGTTTTGAACAAAGGTTTTGGATAATGTGAGTGGTGAGAACACCGCATTGTGCTTAGGAAACAGCTATAGCTCATGTCATGAATTCGTAACCGAGATCTTAAGGCCTGCTTCCACTGAACCCGAGCTGGTACAAACCTCGGTCACTTCTTGAGAGGGAAGTCAGACCCTGGGACAAAAAGCCCTTTTTCTTTAAAGCAACACAAACACGTCCCCAACCAGATTTTCCAGGGCCGAGTTCAGGGCCGTGCCGAGCACGCTCTGCTGTTAGTCATGCACGCCTAACGAGGGCTGGCTGCAGGACGGTGCTGTGCTGCATTGGTTTTTGCTAAGTCAGTACTTGCTCAGTGTTACCTCACTGCTGGCTTTGCACCTGGGAAATAGAAGCACCTGCAACAGCCAAAACGAACACGCTAAAGACTACAGACCAGCGGGGAGGGCAATAATATATACTCATAACGTGGTGTCCTGGCCAGAAGCATTTGAAAAAGTGGAAACCCAAAGCTGTGCAGTCCAGTCAGCCAAAATTGCTGTGTCCTCAAAAACTTGGGCAGGCTCTGCCAGTCCCACCCAGCCTGAGTTTCTGCTATTCTATAGTAACGCAGACTTACACAGAATTCTTCAGTAATTGCACACACAAACAGCACGCTCCAGCTCAGCAGAACTTGCAGGTATTGGCATTTGTGCTTTTAACTTCACTTGTTCCATCTGCAGATTACTCTTGCTCTTTTCTGCCACTGTACCTCAGTGGTACAGCAAAGCCATTCCAGATCCAGCTAACGCAACATGGGCTAAGAACGACAGGTCTATGAAGGTAAATGAGACCTTTTTTTTTTTTTTTCTTCTAACCCCACCATCTTCAGCAGAAAAAGCAGTCGGAGCTATGCAAATCAGTCACCTCTTAACAGAGCAAATCCCGCACTTTCTAGCACGGAAGCAGCTCCGTTCTGTATTGTGTTACACATAGCCTGCATCGGGCACAGTGACTGCAGAACTGTGCAGGTTATTTCCCGTTTAGCAGTGGTGGCTGCTGCGTGGAGATGCCTGCATTTTGGGGGTGGGTGGGAGAGCACGAGGCACCGAGTGCAGAATTAACGAGCGCTGCCGTACGCGTGCCCCCAGCAGGGAGAGCTGAGCGTGCCTTCCAGTCTGCTCTTGCACAACACCAGCAGTTTCGAAGAGCCTGAAACAACAGAAGTAGAGGAAAGCTTTGTGCAGACGGACTGCCAGGTTTTCCAGGACAGGCTCATCTTCAGCAGCAGCAGGCATTATGACTGGCAACTGGAAAGCAGCTTTGAGAAGCAGGAGTCAGAGTACAGGCCTCTACCCAGCACCACAGATGGAGACAGTTACGAGCATCAGCTTCCCGACTTGTACAAGAAGATGGTGCTGGAGGTGACAGAGCAAACACAAGCCGTTTCTGAGTACATCGCCAATCCAGTTACAGACAGAGCTACAGCTTACCTGCCCTCAGCCATCTCACCACTTGTCACAGACCCTACTGAAGAAGACCCTGAACTGGAGTACAATCCCATCTCTGTCTTCCCGACAACTCTTTTGCCACCAGAATTTTCCTACGGAGGGAAAATTAATTTGGATACGGTGAGACTGAACTGCAGCTCTTTCACCAGGTAGGCTGTCAGGGTGGCACAGCAGCCTGGCCTGAACGTTTGCACTTTAGCCAAGTATTGCAGTGTGTTCCATTGCAGCTAGGACAGCGACTTGCACACCTCACCTTCAGCTAACACAACCCAACTCACAAACCTTTCCAGGTTCTAAGTCACGCCTTACTTTACAGTGTAGCAGCTCTTCACCCAGAGCACGCTTAGGCAGAATTAAAGACAAAAATCCAGATCGCTGGGGCTGTCAGCAGGCTCCTTGAGATTAACTGCTCAGGCTGCCCGGAGAGAGCCAGAGCTGCCTCGGGTTCCTGCCCCCCTGCCTGAACACAAGGTTGGTTTGAACTACACCAGACAAGCTAAAAATCATCCAAAACAATGCTTGCCAAGGAACAGCAAGGAGGTATTTCAGTGAGGTCAGACCTCAGCAGCTGACCAGGTCACAGTTGCACTGTGCACACAGCAGGCCAGAAACGCACCATTTGAGAATCTTTTGCTAACTTACATGCTCAGTACCCAGCAGACAGCATTCCTCACTACTGCCTTAATACAGGCACACCTTTCGGCCCCAATGACAATGGTGCCACAGCCCCATGTGGGCTCTGAAGGATCCCTAACTCGATTGAGCTTTTCAGCCCTGCTGCAAAACCAGTCAGAGCAAGCCTGCCTTCAGGGCTTAGCACAGAAGGGATCCTCACCAGAAATAAAGAAGCAGGCACCAGGCGTACACAGTAAGTCAGATGGGCTGCTGAGAATTTTAATGATTTATTGAAGTATTCTAATTACAGGCTTGAAGTATGTGTTACACATTTAATGACTTTGTTTACCGCGTGTGTATATTATTTATAAATAGAATGTTGGAAACCTGAAATTTGTTTGTTGTTGTTTTCTCTGGTCAAGCTCAAGTGCTAGGCTGCAGGCAGGCACAGAATAAAGCACCTTTAATGACAAAGCTGGAGGTTTGTGGCTGGAGAAGGTAGTCCAGATTTGAGCTCATCTGGAGCAGAATGCTTTGCCTCCTCCCTTGAGGATTCAGGTGGCTGCTCCTACCCACAGCTGGCCGGTTGAACAAGCTGATAAGCAGTGGCATAAACTCAAGACAGAAGCCTTGCATGACACTCAGTGCACCTCTACTAAAAGAGCCACGAGGAGATGACCCTTAGCAGCCTGCAAACATCACCTTTTTAAGCTGCAACACAAACATACCTGCATCATGAGGCTGCTGCTTCGAGACATCTTTTCCCACTACATTTCACTTGAAATAACTAAGTAAACCGAAGCATTAGGGAGATCTCTACTTGCCATTTTCTTCTACAGGAGGTCCACAAACTCCTGTGATCCAAATCCAAAGATTCAGCACGATACGGCTGTGATATTTAACACCTGAACACACTGCCTTCTAATTTGGTGCCAAAAAACAAAGGATTATTAACATCACTAAGTTATGGGTTCTCTACCTCTGTACTGCAGCGGTGCCTGTGCAGCCGGGCACCCACAGAGAGGCAGTGCATGTGCCCAGCACCTGCATTGTGCCAGAGGCCATGCACCGCATCACAGTGCTCCCCTGGGAAGTGGCTTGGTGATAAGAAACAGAGGAATACGGAAATGCTGAATACAATTCCTGCCCACAATGCTTCCCAAAGCAAAGCAAAGGGCGCTGCTGGGAGAGCCCAAGGAGTAACACTGCAGGTACTAGCAAATGGGACAGGCTGCACGAGCACCAGCATGCTGCCCTCTGGCAACCTTGTGCTGCTCCAGGGCTCCTCTATGGCACAGACACCACTTCTGAAGCGTTCCTGGCAGTGTTCGCCTGGTCTGCCTGTGCTCAGTGTGTGCTGCTGCTTGCTGCTGCCTCTCAGCACTGCTCCGGCACCCACCGCTATGCCCACCTGCAGCAGGATGCAGTGAAGCCCCTTTGCAGACATGGCAAGGGATTGCTCTCACACCAGGGCTGTGGCAAAACCCATTCTTCCCATCAATTACCTCAGCGGTCCTCTGTGGATGGGGATACTTACCTTCGCTGTCCAACCATGTGACACGGGCTCACCACGCTCATGGCAGGTGTTGTGCACTGAAAAGGTGATTTCCAGATGTAGCAACAGATGCTCACAGCCAGGCCTCTTGTCCAGGAGCAGCACACGCACATCCTTGTCAGGACAGCCCCCCAAGTCTGCCCCACCACAGCACCAACACAAGGCATACGCTTCTCCCTCTCCCACCCACAATTTCCACAGGGGTGCCAGAACAGGATTCGTTGATGTGCAGACTTGCAAATCAGATGCAAGGAAGCTTCACAGCAGCTCCTGCAGTGCAGCCCATGTCACAGAATTATCAGAGGGTCAGTTTTGAGCTGTATTTCAGAATGGTATTTCCTCTTTGGTACTTACTCATAGCTCACTGCTGCCTCCCTGCTGGCCAGGAGCTCTGGGCTCAGCTGCTCATGGCCATGCTCACACAGCACAGCAGGGGGAAGATGCGCTTCCATAGGAAAAATGGCTTTCAGCAGTGGCCCAGAAGCAATCTGCAGAGCAGCTGCCCCCACTTGGCATCTTCATCCCAACCCAGTAACGTGCACCGCCACCCATCACTGAACAAAACTGCTGCATGCAGGCAGCAATGGCCGTCCCATCCAGCCTGCACTGCTGTCACCCCACAGCAAGCTGCAGCCCGTGTCACACACCCTCACTGAGCCGGACCCTCAGCTGCTGCTTCTTCATAGAACAGAAGCAACACTTCTACTTGTTCTCTGTGCAAGACAGTAGGAATCCTATTTCCTCACCTCTAACTCAGTGCTACGGCTCAGAGCCAAGACCAAGGAGCCTGCTTAGCAGGATCTACAGATCACTTCTCACACTGTTACGCTGAACTCCTGCCCGCAGAACAGAGTAGCCTCATCTCACACCTATCTGTCCACACCTGAGCACCAGCACTGCCCAGCTCCGCTCCTGCAGCATGCCCAGCTGTCCCCCGCTGACAGGGGCACAGCCCAACAGCCACACCGCCACCAGAACAGACAGCAGAGGTACCAATCGTACCACCTCCGAGCAGAAGGCAGCTTTATCAGCAAAAGCTTAGCAGAAAGGGAGAACAGCTTTGGTACTCCACATCCTCCTCATTCCTCACTATCAGGTATTTCACCTGTGAAAATAACATGCAAGGTGGGCAAGGAAACCACACGCAGAAAGGCCTCCACCAAGGCAACAAAGCACAGCTCCCCACCTCTGCACAAGGCTGCTCACCTGGGTAGCACGCAGGGTTTTATCATTTTTTTGCATGTTACCAGCTCCACAATTACACTTTTTGGGTCTGGCAGCTCGTTCCAAGTTCTGGTTCCCAGCCTGGTGCCCAGACATCTCCCACCTGGGAAGGCTGCCTGTGTGCCAGCCGCGAGCACACTGCTAGTACGTGGGTCACACCTCCTCAGCACCAGAGCAGCACTGCCACGCTCTCCATACTCCATCTGGCAGCAACCCTTGCAAATACACTCGGGTGCCCATCACAGCAGACTGCTATCTCAAGACAGTTGCACAAAAGCACAACAGATAACCAGAACTGAAAGAAGCTATGTTTAAAAACCACTGTCTTATCACTCACCTAATCCTGCACACAGACCCTCAGACACAGCCAGATGATCCTCACATTTATTAATACAAACTGAACACCAGGATTCATTGCTAGGATTCATTTTCTTCATTCTTAAAGTAGGTAACTCAACATGGGACTCCCTGGGAAGACTTAGTCCAGTTGGAGACAAGCACTACCAGCAGCAGGGACTGAGCCTGAGCTCCTTCCCCCTCCCCCCCCCTCCCGCAGCCTCCTCAGGAGAGGCCACACCATCAGCTTTCTCCATCAGCTTCAAGCTCCCCAGCAAAGCACCACAACAGGCTTTTCCAGCCCCAAACGTGATACGCCAATGTCCCAGGGCGCTCAGCCCCAGCTCGAGTGTATGGAGGGCCTGGAACAGCAGAGCAGAGCACGGGCATGAAACAAAGGCAACAAGGTCCTTATGAGGACAGTAGAAAAGAAGCAGGTTAGCAAATGCTGCAAGTGTCAGCTTCAGGCATATGTCCTGCATTTATTAAAACAAGAGGTGAGGCTACGCAAACCAATCTCAATGGGCAAAACCGTTACAGTTAAGAGTGGTCTCAGCTCTTCCAACTGCAGACACCACCGTATATTCACACATTCTTATGTTTCATTTTCCTCAAAAATTGCCCGTTCCCACACAGCTAACACCTGCATTTATTGATCAGTCTCCCTTCCTCCCAGCATCAATCTGTAAGATGAACTTTCATGCTCAAACCTCGCCATTGTTACATTCATAAGCCAATTTGCACCACGTGCTTTTCTCCCTCTCCAGCTTTTCTGCTGGCCACCTGTTGACAAACTGCTCAGATTTCAACAGGTGTAGTCCTCTGGATTTGGTGTGACAGCAAAAGTGGCAAGCAAGAGAATAGAAGTCAGAAGTCACTACAGAGCAAGCTCACTCATCAGAAATGAGCTACTCAACTCAGAGGGAGACGTTTTCCCAAAGCAAAGTCTGATCCCAGCAATGGAAGTGGCACCATCACCATAGTAAGATCTGGACCACCTGGGTCAGAACCTAGATGAGACACTAATCTCAGTGGTTTCACCTCCATGGGTTTTCATGACATTTTTAAAAGAGCATGAAAATAAACCTTTATTTCAGTTAACACCCACCAATATTAAAGATATATGTTCACAGTTTTAGTTCTTGACACGAATGGACTGAAAGAGGCAAATTTACATCTATCAGAACAGCAGACAGACCAAAATTAAGTACAAGCTGCCTTGAGCACCGTACGTGACGTGCCGTTCCGGGAACTGCTCTATTCTCTAAAGCAGAAGGGAAAGCTTCTGGCCAGCCTGGCCCCAAATGACCAACTGGACAGCCCAGAAGGCATCTGGAAAAAAGCAGAGTGACAACTGAAACAGCAGATACACAGTCTGGAAATGGGGAAGGCTTATGTTACAGAGAAAGCTTTTCTGTGTTTCTGCATGTCAAGGCAATTAGTTGTATTACTCAAGGTGTCCCAAAACTGAAACTGCAGCACATTCTACCAACTCACAGCGGGAGACGGAAGAGAAACACTCAGTGCTGGAAGGAGTGCAGCCCCTGCACCGAGCACCTGCCTGTCTGCTTAGTCGGGAGAAACGAACCAAGAGCTATCACCATCCACCAGCTGAAAACTTGCCTCCTCCTCCCAGCCTGGTGCTTCGAACTGGCAGGTGAGAACACTAGGAAGTCTGATCTGATGGTATTAACAGTGGTTTACAACAAACACATCTGTAGAAAATAGTTCAGGGAAATCAAGCCAGCCAACGCCACGGTTAAGGAGTTCGGTATTACATAGTCAAAGGTCTCCCATACTTTTTGCCTGTCCTGTACAGCTTTTAAAAAAATAGGGCATTACCATTTGTTTTCTATCTACCTAGTTAAGAAACTACAAATGTTTTAAGCTGTTCAAAGTGTAAAACATTAAATAAAATGAGAATCCTGCTTCTAGACTCCTACTAAATGCTGCAGATAAAAACCCTACGAAACCCTCCTTATTTATCATTCTCTGAACTGCTTTTGGGTACTGAAGTGGTAAGGTCCCCATTGGAGGGGGTTAAATTAAACCTACAAGTTACTACAGGGATCCGAAGGATTTCTTACAATCGCTCTCTGGAAAACATTCATTTGTCAACCAGCAGTCCAACCTCAAACAGCACGCAGATGCAGAACGAAATTTAGACTAAAGGTGAAGCGCTGGGGTTTTGTCCTGCACCTTTTTGCATCACACACAGACTGCAGTGCCCCGAGCCCTCCTGCCAGAGCTGCCTCTTCAGCAAAGCTATGGGTGTGTGCTGTGAGCACATGGGATTCCGCTGTCCTGGGGCACTGTGCCACAGCCCTAGAGGAGCACCAGAACTGCAGCTGCCACCTCCCCCCCAGCCCTGCACAGGAGGAGAGGTGGCTCAGCTACAGGGCACCCTCCTATAGGAAAAACAGAGGTAATTTAAAAGCTTTTTTTTTTTTTTTCTTCCTTTTTGCCAACAAAGCTTCTTGTTCTGTTGAAGGAGGGAATAAAAAGGTAAGAAGGGTGAATGAAAAGTGTCGCACTAATTTTAAAACCTGTTTAGACCAAAGATCCACGTATCGCTGCTGGATACACGGCTACGGAACCAGAACCCAATGTGCTTTGAGTATTTTTCAAGTATCTGGTAACAATTCTGTATAAAGCTTTTGTGTAAACAAACTACCAAGCAGATGAAAAATGACTGTTTTTCCAAGTTTGAAATTAAGCATTAAAACCGAAGTAACTCCAGGAGTAGGTATTTCAGACAGCACTCAGTCTGCCAAAT
The DNA here is from genome assembly GCA_028571105.1 of Tragopan temminckii. Taxonomy (NCBI): domain Eukaryota; kingdom Metazoa; phylum Chordata; class Aves; order Galliformes; family Phasianidae; genus Tragopan; species Tragopan temminckii. The sequence goes on from JAOWBP010004015.1 coordinate 15,438,704, forward strand.
TAAAATGCCACATATTCCAAAAGACCACGGGCGGATAAAAACCTGCTAAGCAGGAGCTAAGGGAACACAAGTAGTGTGCAAGGATTCAAATCCAGCTCGCAGTTAGGGGAAGATCTCTAAAATCCTGAATTAAAAAAAACACAAATGAAGTGAAAGCTTTTAACTGGTACACACTGTTCACACCTATATTTCAAGTTTGGAAACGCATATTTTCAAGCAGCAATACAAAAAAGTATCCATGAAGAATGCATAATCTCTGAAAAAATTATGAAAACATCCCTGCTACCATTACATTTCTAAATACAAAACTGACTACCATATTGTTGCTTCTGTGTAGCGAGAGAAGTTCATTTTCGAAACAGATAAAATTCAGTCTTTAGGTGTGAATGGTATGAATGACAGTCTCTTTTTTTTTTTTTTTTTTTTTTTTTAAATTTGTTAGTTGTTTAGGATCCTTAAGCATTCAAGCCTCGGAGAGGAAGGCCCGACGAGGGCAGGGTTGGCTTATGACATCCAGTTTAGGACAGAGCTGGGAAAGCCTCTGGGTCATCTACATCAGGAGCAGAAGCACTTGACTGAAAGAGAAACATCAGAAAGTTATCACCTGCAGCAGCACACAGCCCTCCTGTTCCCATCCCTTACCCAGCACCGTGCCAGCAGCCAAGCAGGGCAGTATGAGGCACTGCTGACACAACTGTGCCATGGCACTGTGGACATGGGGCAAGGCCAAGCCCTCCCCTGCAGAGAGAACCTGGGTGCCACCCCAGCAGCTGGGCACACAGTGGGACTCCCACCTTCTTTCTACAAGCTATGCTGAACCCTACTTGGTACACTGTACCCCACAGAACTCTGAGTTTCCAAGAGGCAAGAAGCACAGCAGTCTTCAGCAGGTCAGTACTGGGGAAAGAATTACTACAAAAGCAACTTCCCATCTTCCCCCATGACAGGCAGTAAGTTTTTGTTGGTCCCCCTTGCCCCGGGGTCTAGACAGCTTCCTCAATGACTTCTTACATTAACACTATCTTTGGAGGCACCAGAGGCACTAAGCAGACCAGAGCTGCACATGCCTAGAGCAGTAGCTTACAGCTTCTTTCCATTCTTAATCTGAGTGCACTCCACGTGGCTGCCACTGTTGCAGCAGCACACAACCACCAGCTCTAAACAAGAGAACGACTGAAGCACTACAGAACAGTGTTACCAGCTCAGAGTACAGCTCAACCTTCACACATTTAACTTCCCCTGTTCACAAACTGTTTGTTAATAAAAAAAAAAAAAAAAGACATAGTGCCAATCTATTCCTAAGAAGTCAGACCCATCAGCAAAAAGCTTCTTCCATCCTCACAGAGTATTTTTTTCCCCAAAAGGCTCTCTATTGTGCCTAAAAAAGCACTGTAATAAAATCCAAAAAGAAGGGACTTCGGAGTAACCTTCACTTTCTGCATGAGAAATGTGGTGGGAAAGAAGAGTAGAAAGCATTTCTAGACAGGAACTGTGGAAGTTCCTGCAAGCATCTACACGTATCAAGGAGGAAGTGAAACGTAAAGCCATTCCACGAAGAGCTGCAGCAACATGTGCAGGTAAGACACACACTGCAGAATTGCCCATGCCACAAACAGAGTTAAGAAATAATAACAGGGCCTTCTGCATCCAGCCTACGCATCTGCAGGTACTGAAGCACAAAGCAGGAGGGCAGGCAGGATGGGCAGCGTGCTGCAGAAGGGAGGGGAGCTCCCTACTCTGGAGAAGGCAGAGGCTGCAAAGATCACCCACCTGGTTGGGCGTGTGGATCACATCAAACTCCTTAACCAACTGGAAGGAAACAGAAAGTCAGCATCAAACAAGCTGCAGATCTCAAAGTACTTCCCCACCTCACGGCAGCATTCTTCTAGATGTTCTATTAGTGAAGTGACTCAGAGCAAAATCCACCATAATTTTCATATCAATTCCTTATAATTTTTCTTACATTGCTGCCAGGAAAGAATTTTCCAACTAATAAACCTAAGCATTTAAAAAGATGCAGTGAAAAGAGAAAGTCAGCATCCCACAAAGGAAAGAACAAGCCAGACCAGTTTACATGACAAAAAGTCATACCACAGCCCAAACTCATCTTCTACCAATCTGAGTATGTTTACAGCAAAAAAGTGATCTGTATTAAGTCAAACTTTGCTACAGCTACACAGCTGTACTTCAGCTTCACACTTCTGCCCCAGGCAGTGCTTTTGCTAATTATTTCCTCAGGGCTTTAGTACTACAGGTAGAAAAAAAATTCCTGCACATTAAGAAAAAAGCATGTTTTATTTCCGTATGAATCCCCCCCAAATCCCTCAAACTGAAGACACATCATGCAGCCACAAACTTGTTTTCTTTCCCTCCCAGAGGTAACAGTGCAGATATTCTGTCCTCAGAGACTGACAGTACACTCAGATAAATCCAAGGAGTCATTTTTCAGGCTTAGATACAGCTGAAAAGAACTGTTTTTTGTTGTGTTTTTTTTTTTTTTCCAATAGTAACCTACTCCCTACCTCTGGTTTTGTGCTTAGTTAGAACACGGCTGAACACTTATCCGTTTGTCCTAACAGTAACCTAATTTTAAAGCAAACCTGCAAGAACAGACCTTTCACTTGGCTTTAAATGGAGCTTGCTTTCTGAACAATCCCCCCCCAGAACAAGAGTGTATACGGAAGGGAAAGTTTGAGCGCCACAAGCTCAGCAGCCTCACAGCCGAGAGCTCCAGCTGCTCACCTTGTCAGTCCTGCTCACCTTGTCAGTCCTGCCCCCACGGCTGGCCCTGCCTCCACGTCCTCGGCCACCCCGGCCCCCTCGACCACCGCGTCCGGGGCGGCCAAGGTCTCCAAAGTTGATCTCCAGCTGGGATGTGATGTCGTTGGCGGGCTTACGGAAGTGATGATCCATTACCGAGTCCTCAGCGTGAGCCTGCAACAAACCATTTTTTCCTGAGTAATCAGATCACCGCAGAAGCGTTTTCATCTGCAGTTGCACTCTTAGTGACACAGCACCTGAGCTCACCTCCAAACGCACACCCTGAGTGTGAGATACAGCAGGAACTGCCGTGAATCAATTGTATCACTTCTGCAGACACTATACAGAGAGCAAACACTGACTGCTGTGATCTTAACTTCGTTCAGGTGCTGGAACTTATTTTATATCCCCGAGACAATTCAGGGAAGCTCTGGCATTGTCATGTTAACAAGTCTAAGCTTAGTTGGGCCCCAACCATTCCAATACAGAACTTTGTTTTCCAGCATTTCACTTCCTCTTGTTTCATACCTGAGGAACCTTAAAGTTCTATTCATTCATTCAAGTCTTGTGCAACATGCACTCAATAAGCCATCTTTATTTTGCTCCATGAGTGCTTTACATGTCCTCATTTTCTTCGTTTCGTGTTAAGCACTTCAAGCACTGGAAACCAAAAGAATCCCACCTTGGTATTCAGCCACAGCAAACAGTGGAAGAGGCATAAGCACAGTTCAGTCAGAATGTAAGGTAACTAACACAATTAAGGCTAAAAGAGAACCCACCTCACAAATCCCACTGAAGAAGGACTCCTACCAGCACTGCCATGACAAAACAATCTCTCACAGCTTGCTGGTGCATTCAGTGAGAAATCTCAAGACTTAACACCCTGCATCCTACTGTGCAGAACAGGCCAAGTATTTCAAGTCATTATACACCAAACATAACAAGCAACAGGTGTTTTTGTTTCCCCTACTCCGCATAATTAATTTTCTATATAAGCAACCCGTTTTTGGCACCTACAATGACGTGCAGAATGTAGAATTGACCACAGTGGATCAGACCAGTGCTGTCTCTTAAAAAGCCCAACCGTCGTACTTTGGAAACATGACCATCCATGACTCCCTAACACCCCAACTTCTGGCTGAGCAATAGTTTGCTTTCTTCCCAACGTGTAGGTGTCACATGCAAGCTCAGGCATTCTGACCGTAAGTTACTTTTCTTGTGGTGTAGTTACACAATATACTGACTTTCTGACTTTCAAAGGCAACATACTATGCAATTAAGTGCAACACCTCTTAATTACCTGTTGTGGATCCTTCACAGAGCAGCCAATGGATACACAGAGAGCTGAAGTCAAAGGGCAGAAAGTTGCTTTTGGGGATGCCTCGAGTCAATCACAAGCATCAGAATGCACAGAGCCACCAAGTGTGCTCCCCCCACACTAATGACCCCTTCCAAGCCCAGCTGGACATGTGGCCTCCACAGCACCCACAGCTTAATTAGGCACATTGAGAAGTATTGCCCCATGCTGGTTTACTCCAAACATGTTTCACTGGGATGTGTTCTGTGCAGCAGCTGCTCCTTAAGAGACTTCTGGTTTTAGTGATCTGAACCGCATTCTCATCCCTCAGATCTCTTCTCTATGCTCCTGAAGCTGGCTTCAGTAGATACTTTTTGGACAAGAGTCATTCCACATCTCTACCTGACAGCACAAGCAGAACGACAATACTAAAGCAGAAGTACATCAGTGATTCAAATAGCAAGCAACACCTCCCATTACGGTTTTGATTCTTTTCCTATTGATGGTGTTTCACCTACTGTTTCAATCACTGCAGGGTACAGAGATGTTATTTCCAACTTTCCAGCAGTCAAGAGACTCTCTTCTGAGAGGCAGAAGCAGTAGTTCTGTGTATCTACTTCCCTGCGCTGCTACTGCTTAAAAGAGAAACTCTACGGTCTACCAAAATACTGTATTTTTCCCAACTGAACCACTAAAGCCAGCAAGTAGCAAGTTCTGCGTATAACGTGAGGATTTCTTTACCCAAAATAACTCTAGCTAATTTAAAACACCGATAGAAGACTTGGCACATTCTCCTCCTGTGCTTCGGTGGTAGAAGACATACCACACAGATTGTCTGTTCCGAATCATCTTTGGAAGCACTTCATTTGTATGTACTGGCAACTCTCGATAGCGCTCTGATCTAAAAGATAGCTGCTTGAAGGCACTGCTACACTTGTGGATCTTGGGAAAGGCTGTCCAAAGCTTTAAGAACAAGTCACTAATGGGAAGTGAGCCAAAGCAGACAGCAAGATACGGAAAACCAGCAACAGAAAATAAGAGACTCATGATGGAAGTGTTTATGGGATGATCAAGAAGGAGAAAAGGCACTAATTATGGAGGGCCCTACACTGTGCAGTGAGACAACAGGCATGGACAGAAAAGCTCCATTTTCTCTGCGTTTGTTGTTTCTTTATATCAAAGCCCTTCATTCCAGAAGGGGCTCAGATCAAAAACATGTATCACCAGTTAGATAGAAAGGATCAGTACCTCATTTGACTCCAGCAGACTCCCCTGCATTTCTGTCATCGCCTTTGTCTGATGAAAGTTGCGTGTCCACACCAAAGTGACAAAAGGAACAAAGGGAGAAAACAAAAGGAAGAAATGAGACTCAACTACATATAGAAACAACACGTAATAAGGTCACATGAACTTGCTGGATACAGATGGCACTGAGCACACGAAGCAGCAAAAGGATGGGAGCAGAAGTTGTGCAAGCATCCAGAAGGAGCAGAGGATGGATTTATACCAGGAGGCGAAGAGAAATCTTGGATTGAAAATAAGAAGTTGTTTAATATGAGCTGTTGGGAACTCCACACGCAGACCGATCTCCTGCACCTCACTACATTGGCCACACAGACCTGCATAGATAGATGGCACAGGTTGAGTGCAGTTTCAAGTAATTACTCTCAATGAAAAAAGAGTTTCTGCAAGTCTGGATTTGAGTGATTCCTACACACTTTGCAAAGATGACTGAGTGTGTTCCAATACTTGCTTCTCAGTCTTCCATTGTGATCTCCTCTCTAAGAAAGTGATGAGAGTACAAGAAAAGTTTAAAGGCACAAGGAAAAGGCATAGCACAACAGATATGTTGAGCAGGAACTCATTCACTGGTGGACGAAACTCTCCAGGAGTTGTTCTGAACAACTGGAACAAGTCCTAAGATCTCTTCACAACTTAACTTCCCATTATTTGTTCAGTAGGACTTGAAGTACTCAATCACTAAGTCAGCTGCAGGGAAGGAAAAAGATCTCTTTTGGCATAACCCAGCCTCCTGGAAAGATTCTCATCAGACGAGGGCTGCCAATACATGTGGATTTCATATTAAACCAGCAAGAATCCGAGAGAGTACGAAGAGTTCATTGTACAGCACATGGGACAGATGGGAAAGACCTGAGATACAGCCAAGCACTTCAGTCTTCTCTGAAGAACATGAGGAGGAGGAGAGCCTTGTGAAGGAGATAGGGCAGATGAGGAGCCCTGGGTCCTCGCATGCTTCCTTTACCAAAGTTTCCTAGGACACTCCCAGGAGTTCTGAGAAGGTGGCCCTTGTGACACTTCAACTTCTCAGAAAAATCTGCACGTGCACGTTGTCATTATTCAGCCCTAAGGGTTAGGAAGATGTGGGTCTGAAACCCAGAATTTACCTATAACCAAGTCACTTTCACAGACCAACACTTTCACTACCCAGCACAGAAACCTTCCACCAACCTCGTGACTCAGAAGAATGTCCAAGACAACAGAGGGAGCAAGAACAGCAGGTGGTGAGCAGCTTTGTTCACAACTCCTAGTTATTCTACCTTCTCTACCTGTTCACAAAGGAACTGCAGGGAAAGCTTGCCCAACACCTGTATTTTAAGAACAGTTCTGCTATAATACTTAGGAAAAGAAAAACACTTTCCCAAGAGATCAGCGAACAATGAAAAAAACAAAACGAGACACTTGCTGGACAAGTTCAGAAGCGTCTATTAACGGCACTTTTGTTCATATCCCCCTTCTGTGCTCATACAGCACGGAATGGTTACCTCCCAAATGGTTACCCTACCAAATCAGAAGTATCTGATTTGTTTATTTCAAGAGAAATCAGTTAAACACACCTCAGAAAGAGCAATCCACTCATGTCAGCAGTTTCATGAGAGAATTCTGATGTAAGAAAGAAGTTTAAAAAGTAGAATAAACTACTACTTCACTTTTCAAAAGGAAAATAAGAGCAAAGAGCTTTCCAGCTTCTTAATTACTCAGGAATACAAACATCTCATCACACTATCATACATTCAGATATGTCTGGGGAAAAAATATTCCATCTACCACTGACACTTTGTCACATATCTTTGCTCTGGGGAGATTGGAGTGGGGGAGGAAGACGTCCTGATATGCTCAATGACTACAGGTGTGTTACATCTACATATCCTGCTTGGTACATCTCTTCAACCTTCCTCTAAGCAATTCTTAGTCTAACTTAAGTTCTGTTTCCTATGCAAGCTAGAGAAAGTAGCAGAGTAGGAAAATTTCAAACACTGAGCAGCTTAAGGAAAATAAAAAGAACCAATCTACTTTACACAGCCAGAAAAATAAATGGCATGATTGTGTCTTAAACTCATTCCAAGTTCAATGAATTAGAAATGGAGTTCTCATGGTAAGTGATGAACAGTGTTCCCCCAGCTGTATGGCATGCCCCATCTTAGAAGAGAGAAAATGACAAGGTGTGAAAAGCAGAAAAACACATTAGAAGATCAAACAGCGTACTGCACACTACTTCATTACTTCAAAAGGAGTCAGAACCATCTGCTGCACAGGGCTGAAGGCCACTGATTAACAATGTTAAAACCAAAGATTTAATGGTCCTGTCAGTTTCTGAAACTGAATCCAGCTACTAGAGCCCAGCCCTAGGAAACAAAGCTCTCTGCACTGCTCTCCTCCCTGAAGTGGGACAATGTGTTTCTCTGCCACACTCACTCTTTTAAAAGAACCTGGTTGTTATTACAAAGCACTTGAGAAATCACAATTTTAAAGTGATTCTACAGAACTGTGTTGAATCACTGACACATACAAGCTCAATTCACCTCGTTTCTAAAAAACATCAGAGGCACTTGGCTGGGTAACCTTACAAAATTACAAGTTACCTAGGTTAAAACTTCTGACCAGGTGTAGGCATAACCCACATTTTTTCAGTCCTACACAGAATTTAGCAAGCACAATCAGTGTGCTGAGCCAAGACCAACACAGTGATACAACAAATTCCTATTAAAAAAAAAATGGAAAAAAATGTTCATGTTCCCACCAAGAGACAGTCCTTACAAAGCTCCCTGCCCAGCTGCAGTATTCCAGTCTTCTCTCTTAGTGGTCAGGTTATAACACAGTATACGTCAGCTTAAGAATACAGAACAACTGTGAAAACTAACCATAGGAAGAACAGCAACTAACACTACTGTACAGCCACAGTTTTCTGTAAGAGAAGTTGTTCTCACTTTATGAACTTTGATAGAAAGGTCAGCTTGCCAAAGAACAGAGCTTACACTCCAAGAAGTGCATATCATTAGAAAAACCTATACAGTCTGGACACTAGCAAATATCAAAAATCACTTTACCTCCTCGCTCTTTGACTTGTGAAGAACAAATCCTTTTTTCCATTGCCCATCAGCACCCTCATTTGGTTTACGGATGTTGAACTCAACCTTTGCACGATCCTTACTTTGAATAGCTTTCCATTCGTCCAGGGTCATTTCCTTAGGACCTTCCTCCTTAACTTCTTCAACCTCATTTTCCCTGCAGTAAATTCATGGATATTACTTACGATGATGGCTTAGAACCCATCCCCTATACACAGTGAATTCAAAAGCAGCTCTAATCAGCACCAGATTATAATAAACATTATATATATATATATATACATACACACACACTGTAATGCTATTATTTTGTTCAGACTTATGTATTAAAAACTCAATTCCAACACTCAACAAGCACACATGAAAATATATCTCCTTTAGCTACATGAAAACTGCTAAAAATCACAGCCAGACACCTTTTAAAACATAGATGGTGACCACAGCAACGTTTTAAAATTAACATTGATTCTTGCTGTCTATTTTCAGTATTAATGGCAATTGTCCTTGCAAATATAGAAGCCTATTTTTTCTATGAGACTTGTTTGGAGCTGTTCTCCCCTCCTCCAAGAGACCTGCCTCCCCATGTGCCCAGTCGGGCAGTGAGATGGCGCTCGCTCTTACCATAATCCTCGAGATTCTGTTGTTTTCGTTGTTGCACAGTCTGCTTCTTTTACTTGATTAAAAGCAGCTATTAGTATTCCAGGTAACCAAAACAATTTCTACTTTTGGCTAACTTGAAAAAACAACTGCATAAAAACGTAGTTCCTTGGTAGATGCATCACCTCATTGTAAAGTTCTGGCACCCCAGCTTCTGCCAAAGAGCTATTTTTAAGTAAAATGCACAACCACTATGTTCAGTAACAGATCATGTTCCAGCTGCTCAGGCAGTCAATCCTCCAGTCATTCTTTGGTGTGTTTATGCAACTCTATTTGATTTATGAGCTACTCTGACATTATAGACAAGCAGTGCCATGTATGCGTAGCAAAAACATCGTGAATGCATCAACTCAAGAGAAAAGGTCTTTTCTGTAGCCACGAGTTGATGTAATAATGCAGAGGGTTTATGTCAAAATTAGTTTATTTCATTTTACTCAACGTAGGAGAGAATGACTTTTTTCAAGTGATACCTGCAGAGCCATGCTTACTGCTCATTGCAAAGGCACTGCCCCCTGGCATTCTCCTTATTCTGTAAAGCATCCTACAGCTCCACTGAAACATTTAGAGATCCAAAACAGACAACTTGGAAGCAAAGCCACGTAAGGATGCTTCCTTGGAAAAATGACTGATGGACTGCAACAAGAGTTGTATACTCAAAGCAAAATACATCTTCTGAAGACTTCCAGAAGGAAACCACCCACGCAGACAGCCTGCAGAATGCTGCAGATACTGACCTACCCTTGTGCAGATCAGTAACCTGGTCAAGCAGCAGGCACCACTTCTACTAAAAAGCCAGGAAATACTGCTCACTCAGAAAATCTGATAGTCACAGAATGGTGTGGGTTGAAATGGACTCCAAAGAGGACCCGGTTCCAGCCCCCTTAATGTGGGCACAGAGATGTGCAGTACTCTTTTTTTCTTCCAACACAAGCTACATGCATTTTCTTGACCACTGCTGCAGCTCTAATTCCTTAAAACTGCTCAGGTTCTTTCTGTTCACAAGGCAACCTTCACCACGGGCATCTACAACCTTGCAGGAGTGATGGCACTTAACTAGTAGTTAAAGCACATCCCTGTCTTACTCTCCTCTCAGTCACTGCTTCACCAGTAACCAAAGCTACTAGTGAGGAAATCAAGCCGCAGAGGATTCCACATTAGAAATCTTTGGCAAACAAGCATTTAAAAGAAATGTTTTCTATTGTTTGCCATTTTCTTTTGAATCCATCAGAGCACATGCACTCATTAAAATACTGCATTTCCATAAAAACCTGTATCCCTCCAAATCAACTCCAAGTAACTAAGTAACGGTTGTGGGAATTATTCCATTCACTGACTAGTTGCTTTATTTCCCCTTAACAGTGTCCAAGAGAAAACAGAAGCAATGGAGAAACAGAAGCAATGGAGTTAACTTCTTTAAGAACTGCACACATGCACAAAAGATGGAAAAAGACAACCTTTCTTCTACAGGCCAGCCACACAGCCTCAGCGGTTCTGAGAAACTAAGTGCCTCCCATTGGCAGAACATTCCGTCCCCTGGCTGTTCTGGGTAGTTATGAGCATGGTTGCTTTTGGATTTGGTACTTACAGTTGTAATCCTGAGATTACACACTACAACAGGTTATTAATAACTAAATCTGAAAGCGACCTAAGAGCTTTCAATACACTAACTCATAGCTTAAAACTTGACATCTAGAAGTTATCTTTAAAGAGCTCTTCAGCAGCATCATGACTGATTTTGTATCCACTGAAGGACATATAAACTGAATATGACAAAACAGAAGTAGAAAAACTATCAGGGAGTAAAAGCAAAGCAGTGATACCTTTGAGGCAACCAGAGAACACGACAGAAGGGGACATACTCACTTGTTTTCAGAATCAGCAGGCGGATGTTCCTCTCCCTCTGGCGTTTCCTCAGTTACAGCAGACTGATCCAATTCGCTGTAATTACAGTTGGGTTTTGTTTGTTTTGCTGTTTAAGTTCATGCCTATTTAAAACTATGCAAGATGAATGCCTAAGTTCTAAAGCACGTTTACACAGCTTACTGTTCTTTAAAAAGAACTACTTCACTAAGAATTGGTGCTCCCCCTGCTTTTAAAACTGAGCTTTCTTTCTTTCCATTTCTCCCCAACACTGAGTCATACCCATTCTGAATGTCTCACATCAAACCTTGAGACAAAACACATCTGGATATTAAAAACAGTGCATTCAATGTGATACGTGGGAAAAAAGCCAGCTTAGTTTGATCAGCAATGTTAAACCTGTTGTTTAATTTTTAGTAAAATAAGGATTGTTCAAAGAACAGCAGGAAACAGTTCCCTGTTTTAAACTTCCCCAGTATTCTAGTTTTAGAAATGGAAGCCATCTCATCTATCTGTAATTCACTACATTCTGCAGTCATTGGTTTCTTTCGTAGCATACCACAAACCCCCAAAATCTAAAGGAAAAAAGGCCACCAAATCTTTATATTTTGCAAGCTGTGAGAGTTAGGATTTAACATTCTGATAGATCTGTGAGCAATCAGTGATTACTAACGTGAGTTCGTCTTTGACGGTTCCCCAGTTGTGTGATCCACTGCCACCTCGCTTGTCCTCGTGCTTTAGGCCGCTGAAATGCGAATGTGAAACAGAACTAACAAAACTGAGTTAACATTATAGTGTCCAGATACAGAAATTCAAAGACATTTTGAGCCATATATTAATAGTAAAGAATAGCTAAGGAAGCTCTAGGAAAAGCTAAAGACTTACGATCTATCGCTGCCACTATGTCTGTCAAATTCACGTTTGCCACGAGAGTCAAACCCATCTCCTCTGCCCATCCCACGACCACGGCCACGGCCTCTTCCAAGTCCACCACGTCCACGCATCGGTCGGTCCAGGATGGGTCTACAAGAAAAGGTTACACGTCAGTACTCCCACCCCCAAGCTTACAACACAGCTTTCAAGCTTTTCTTATCATGAGAATGTGGTTCACTTTTCCTTTTATTATTACTCATTCTGTTGGCACTTCAAGTTCTCAGGAAAAATCTCTTGACCACAAAGGTGGTCACAAACACTGGAACAGGCTTCTGAGCAAGGTGCTTAGCACCCACTCCTCTCAGCACTCCAGGAGCACCAGAACACCACCCCAATTTGGCTAGCCCTGCAGCCACGCACCTGGATTTGAGGATCTCTGTAGATTTCTCCCTTACAACTGAACTAATTCTAGCTATGTACAGTCTAATTTCAATGCTGAACTATAGGATTGGAGAAAAACCATATGTAATGCTGCTCTCCACATTTCAGGAACTAAACAAATGCTTTGTTTGTATCTCCTGCCCACCGTTCCCAAATTCAGCCTTTCTGTTGCATTATGTCACTTGATGCTACAATCTCATGTTCAGCCACCTTACTTTTAAAAGCATTTCAACGCCGACCATCAAAATGCTAACATTTGAAGACAGTTTTCAAAACTCTTGAATTCCAGACCCAACACTCGGTTCCCTTCAGCCACGAGCTGGCTTCAGTACTTCCACACCTTAAGCCACTGGAGCCAAGGAAGCGTGAACACCTCCATGGACAAACCAACATTGGCTTGAGGTTAACTGTACAAGTGAAGCAACAGCTGTAACAGCAAACGGATCTCATCCTGCAGGCAAGAGCTACACTTCAGTTCCTCTTCTGACCTCTGGGCTGTGGATGTTCAGAAATACACCAAGGATCTTACTGATTTTCACCATGCTTTTTGTCAAACTAATGAACTGTTCACACTATGTGGCTCCTGGTAAAAACTTGAGCCATGCTTGTAAATGAAATCACACAATGGGAAAGTACTCCATGATGACGCAGGTGAGTCTTTTGATCGACAAATGGCATTTCATTACTTTAATTCTGATTCTAACAGTTTTTGTTTGGCTTTTAAGCTTAGTAGCAGAAGAAAGGACAGCTCCACTCCAGGGCATCACCACATTCTGCATCATGCAAGGCACATTCTTACTTATCAACAGAGAATTCTCCTCCTTCGCCCTTCTCATCGGCAGGTTTATCAAATCGGCGCTCGCGAGGAGGTCGTCTCTCAGGTCTCCTGTCAATGGGTTTGCCTTCGCCCTGCTGCTGCTGCTGCTGATCAGGCCTCCTGCCAATGCGCCTTATCCCTGCAACAGGAGCAAAACACACCAACGGAATGCAGAGCTGCTCCGGGACAGATACTGCTGGCAGCACTGTCAAACAAACTTGAACGTGAGCTGGAATTCAGGCTTTTCTTCTAACCCTGTGACCACACAATCTTAGACACAATATCTTTATAAGAAGGTCACTGCAGATCATTTGACCCTAATTGACGTTTTTACGCAGCCTTTCAATCAAACTGCATTTTGTCCAAGCATGTGCTCTTAAACTACTGTGGGAAACAAGACCTGTCAGAGCGCACAAACACCACAGATCTGTGTTCAAACGATCAGCTTTCAAAGAAGGATCAAGATAAGCAAGTTCTGTGTTCTTTCTCCAAAGGGCATTTTTCAGGTAGAACATGTGCTTTCTATTTGATGTGCACCGAAACAAGGCCAGCAGCTTCCCCAGAACCAAG
>JAOWBP010004015.1:15452445-15466340 GCA_028571105.1 Tragopan temminckii
CTGGCCTTGAATGCCTGCAGGGATGGGGCATCCACAGCCTCCTTGGGCAACCTGTAACAGTGCCTCACCACCCTCTGAAAGAGCTCAATGATCAGAATGTTACTTGTGCAATCCACAGCAGTTGCCACTCACTTAAATGTAAAGTAATTAAATTTCAAGGCACTATAGATCCTGATACACAGATGTACCACGGTGCTGTTTCTCATTGCTGTTCAAATCAACCTCAGTGAAAAGGATTTTTCATATGGCAGAAGAGAATAAACGAAAAAGGAATATGAAAATGAAAAGCAGCCTTTTCAAAGCTTGAACAGGCTCTGACCACAGCAAAGCCATTCATTGCTAGCTCTTATCTCCAGCCCATCGTGTCAGCGTAGGGTGTATCAAGTGTGAACTTCTACCAGTGTAAATTGAGATGGAAGAGTTACTGACGCTGCCCCTCTGTGACTTGTTGCACACTGTCACCCCCCAGAAAGTATGCTTGAAACAAAACGTATGGCAAGTTATGCATTAAAAATGCAGAACTGGCTACAATTTTTAATCATGTATGCTGCTGCACAGCCACCATACCATGCATTCTCCTGGAGAACACAGCGTTCTGTCTGCAACTGGAGCACAAAGGAGATGGCTGCTGCTCTCAGCTCAGCTGCTGGCTGTGTGACTTTCAACAAGGTACATCGCCTCAGCTTCTTACTCACAAAGCCTGGACAGCAATAATTACTATTTCTAATAAGGCCTCTAGAATTCAAACACGCCATGTGGCATCCAGTAGTTGCAACAGTACAAGAATATGAAGATAATGGAAATGTTCCATGAGTAATCTTGTGCTGCTCATTGTATTCTGCACATGCATTTGCCTGACTACTCCATACTGAAAGGTTTACAAACATTTGTCTGTCTGTAAGCTGAGAGATTTAGCTACAGATATGCCACAGAGACTAAAACTGGATTGTAAACTGGAGTTAAAGGCTCACAAAGCTAAATAACAGCTGTAAACTGGGGATTTCTGGATGCAAAGACAGAAGACCGAAGCCCAGGTTATGATCAGGACCTGCAAACAACGCTATGAACAAATGCCCCAATCAGCAAAATCATTCTGAAAACAAGCTGAAAAAAGCCAGCAGGTAAAATGACCATATGAACATTCAATTAAAAATATTCTGTTTGGAGCGTCTCATCACTGTTAGCCTTCAAGAGGATCCATTCTTTAAGAGGGAAGAGTAGTTTTTCAAAGAGTAGGAGGACCGAGCACAGCAGCAGAGACTGAAACTAAATGTGAATTTTGTAGAAGAGGATGTGAGAAGCGAGGCTGTGGTTTTACATCTTCAATGGCTTCAGTGAATGTTAGCTTCACAAAGTCAAATCCTTTAGAAATAATACTTGTAAAACAATGGGAGCAGCACTGCGATAAAAGATCAAAGCAAGCATTAAATACAGTGGATATAACAGAAATTATAGAAGTGATCTATCAAAGGAGATTTCAAGACTGATATTTACCAAAAAAGCCAAGTCCTTCCTTAAGAGAAGGGAATTAATCTTGCCACAAGAATATTGGAAACAGTAACAACAAAACCTCATCATTCTTAACTTCATAGAAGATGCAGTATGACACTGCATCCTCCATAGCATTCTCTAGAATTGCCCTGTTGGACTCATACTCTGAGTGAATTCAGCCACACTTCGCTTGGTTTCAAGGAGGCAGAGCAGCTGTACTTGCAGAACTCAGTAACCAATTTCATTCTGCTAGGCAAAGGCAAATGCAGGCTCATTGGCGTGGACAACAGTTGCAAACCCAGCACACAGACTGCCTGGAACACTGAAGAAACAGACACACAAGTCATCATTACCCCACGTACTGCTGTAGCAGCTGCTTCAACATTACCCTTGCACAGTGGGCAAAACCTGACGTGTGAGCAGCTGAAGCTCACTGAAGGTATGGCGGCCAGAAAGGCAGATGGGATGAGTGGACCCAGCCCAGGGCAGCACACGCTTCAGCCATGGTTTGACATGGGTCTCCTCAACCACATTTAGGGTTTCCTCTTCTACTATGACATAAGTTGTGGTCTTGCACAGAAAGCTGGATTGCTCTCCAGCCAGGTGTTTTCCTGCTTTGAATCACCCAGCTAACACCAGCACAGTGGCCTCCATCACCAGGGTGGGAGCTGCACAAACTGGAGGTGTTGCCAGAAAAGAGATCACTGAATGGGGCCCTGAAGGAAACTTTTAGAAATGATTGGCTGGAGAAAAGCATTTAAACGAAAGGGCAGGGAAACCTATTGCTAATGTGGGAACTGGGAGGCCAGTGAGCAAAGCTGACCAAGAGGCCTAAAGAGAAAAGGGAAGGAAGGAGGCTGTGATGTGCACACAATGTGCTGAAACGTGGAGCCTGAAGGAGAGCGCTGCTTCTAATCTGTAACGAGCTCAAACCATTCCACTAATCATAATTACAATACCAATATTTGTGCTTCTCAAGCATTACGACTGCCTTGGTGTTGCCTCATGCACCACTTGGATGTGCAGAAGCACATGCAAAAAAAGCAACCATTACATGAAACCAACACATGAAAAAAAGCAACCATTTACCTTTCATGACTGATCACTGATGGCAGTCACAGCAGATTCTGGGGGTCGACTCCCATTGTCTCTCATGATTTTTCAAGCATTCAGTACTTAACTCGCAGCGAGCCGTCACTCCTCACTTATCATTTCATTGTTGATGACTCAGTACCTTTCCTTCACAATTACTCTTTCTCAAGGTTATTTCCAGATCTACAACTCGACATAACCAGAGTGTGATGTCTGCACCTGCTGATTTCACTTTTGACTTTGAATGCTCTAGCAATAACTTTAACACAAGCCCTTGTCTGTACTCTGACCCAGCTCCAGTCTTCTTCCATCATCAGCTCTAACTTTCTCCAATTCTCATTAAAATATTTGGGAAAGAGGAGGCTTTTCAATATTTGGAACTTACTGCATTTTTAGATAGCTTTTTTTTTTTACCTTACAAACCCAGCATAGGCACTGGCTGAGTAAGCCCTTCTCAGCTCTCTGTTTTGCATTGCTTTGCTTTGCAAGTCTCCTTTTATACATAACTTGATCCCAGATAAATTATTCCATCTTTCACTTCCAGCACTTGAGCAGGAATTGCCAGAGACATACATTCAAATGTCATTGTATCATTTATACCCAATTCCCTCCCCCAACCACCACCATATTCAGGAAAATCCATATTCTTTGCTCACACTTTTTCTCTAACTCCAGCATTCATTGGATTATAAAAGTGAGCTGAAGCATACAGCACCTTGACCTCAACACATTATTTACAACTAATGGTGATTCCTTTCAGATTTATATCTCTGGAAGCTTGGCAGCAGCAGGCCTGTGACTCATATCCCACCTGTGAGAGAAGCCCTCCCTTCCCCTGTTCCTGTAATCACCACAATTTGTTTTAGGCAGTAAATATCTGATACAACACAGTTCGTAATTCTCCCCCTGCAAGTAAGCTTGCACTCAACAGGTTACCTTATGTCTTGCACGTACAGCTCTGCTTCGGCACATTCTCATTTTGATCATACAAACTTCACCCCCGAGAACTGACTCAGTGGAAGAGCGGCTCTGCTGCTCAGCCCTGGCAGCTGTGGGTCTCAGAAGGCACAGCTTTGCCTGGACTGTAAGAGCTGACACTGCAACCATCAATAGTGCTGTGTTAGAACCTTTTCCTTTGGCCTCTTCTGCCGCAGCCCTCTCTGCTTTCTACAAATACTCCACACCATCACCACCAAACATCACCTTCTGTCAGCCACTGATGGTGCTTTCCCAAGCTGCATTTTAGAACTGCAGATACCACCTCAGCTCAGAGAACTGATGACTCTGAACTTCCCTTGACATCACCTGCTGCCCCAGGAAGCCCTGGCAGCGCAGGCAGGTTGGTACAGAGCTCAGCACACGATATCTCCATCTGCAGCAGGGGCTGTGCCCTTTCGATCTTATTTTTGCAGTCAAGCACAAGGTTAAGCTTTGGGTGAGCGTTTGCTCGTGCAGCACTGTGCCTTTATTCAGACTTGAGAGAGATGACACAGAGTTACTTTGGGCTCAGCTTTGTTCCCTTGCCTTGGAGAAATGCCCTGCACATGAAGACCTTCACAACCAACAGCAAAGTAAATCAGATTCTGGAATCCAGTAACAGTTGGAATGAGAATAATACTTAGCAAATCCTTAATAATTCTGTGATTCTATGAAATACTCCATATAAAAGCCTCATAGAAAAGCTGAGGGTTTATACTACACCTGGCATATTAATGACTGCTCCACGACAGCTCTTGGAAACATACGCTCTATTTCAACACAACTCAGTGAGAAAAAACTGTATGAAAAAGCAGAGTTTGCTGCTGAACCTCGGGCAGAAGGAACAAAGAAAGCAACTGCATTTCATGATGGGCAGTGGATTGGCGTTTCTCAGTTCAGTGGCTGCCATTGTGACACAGAGTTCTGATGGCTTGGGCCACCTGAGGGGCACCTTCCCTGCAGCGCATCACCCACAAGTATCACAGAATCACAGAATCACAGAACTGTAGGGGTTGGAAGGGACCTAAGAGATCATCAAGTCTAACCCCCCTGCCAAAGCAGGTTCCCTACACCAGGTAAGGTAAAGTAAGATGCTGCCCAAGCCTTGCTACTGCCAGCTGAGCACGGCGCGTGGCTGCTGCTGCCAAGCCTTCTGGAAATGGAAGCTAAAGGCACTCAGCGAGGTGGAGCAATGAATGAGGCGTCGATGAGAGACGAGAGATATGATCCCATGTAAACTCCTATTGGAGTCTTATTTTAAAATACACCAACCCTGGTTTTACAGTGTGCAATCGGAGGGTATAAACGTAGCGTGAACCAAAAGAAGGTAGAGGGGAAATAAGACAGACATATAAAAGGAAACTGGTGGTATTTGGAGCCTCGCAGGGCACGGGCACACAGCGCACGGGGGGTAGACGGTGAGCTTTGTCAGCATTTCCTTCTGTCTATAAAAAAAAGGTGAATATTATGGTGTGATTCGGGAGCGGGGCACTGCGGCCTGGAGGCTCGCACACGGCTGTGGCCCCGCAGACCCTCACTCTGCTCAACGTTCAGCGCGGCAAAAGTCGGTCTTTAAGCAAGTGATGGTCACCCACATCCAGCCAAGAGAAAAACAAGTATCAAGGGGCCTCCTTCACTAGGAGCTCTTTCAGACGCGGCGCTAGCCGTTAACAGCGTGAGAAATGAGAATCCAGCCCCACGTCCCCGTGCCCCGGCCGCTCTGGGGAGGGCTGTGCGAGCTCGGGCTGCCAGCGCTACGGCCGCGGGGCTCTGCAGCCGCTGCTGCGCGGTTCCTTGCGCGGCTGGGGGCGGGGCGGTGCCGGTACGGCCGCGTGCGGCGTGGGACGCGCGGAGCCCAGCGGCGCCCGGTGCCCCGGAGCGCGCAGCGATGCTCCGAGCGCCGAGCGGAGCGGGGCGGGGCGGCGGGGCTCCTTGAACGGCCGCTTACCTCAGCCGGGCGGCGTTTCGCTGCTGGCAGCCCCGGTAAACGCAGCTCCTGACCTCGGTGCTACCGACGGCCTCCCGTCAGCCCGTTTTGACTTCGGGCGTAAGGCAGCGGCGCTGCGCGCTCCTCGTTGTGCCGGTAGGGCGGCGGCGGGCGCGAGGAGGGCGCTTCCCTGGCGATCCGCCGCCGTACGAGGGCTGCGTGAGGAGCTGCTGGGTTTGACTCGGGCGTTTGGGGCACGGTTTTGCCGGCAGCGAAGCCTGAAGGATGTTTACCCAGTCAAAGTGGCAATTTCAGTTTATTGGAAGGCAGAGCGTTTATCTGAAGAACCGCGGGGCTGCGATTGCTCATCCCGGCACTTACGACTCACCTACAGACTTGGCTGCTGTCAGCGTGCTGGTGTGAAACTGAGGTGCTGCAGCGAAACGTTTCCATCCCAAGGACCCGAGGATTTAAAGGAAATGTCTGTATGAACCTATAGGAAGTCTCGGCTCAGGTCAGTGGAAGAGAACCGCGTCCTCGATAACGGGAGCGCTGCATCCTCCCGTCCGCGCTGTGGACGTCAGATCTGGCTCTGGATCCTCAGCAGGGTTTCCCTGCACTGCAGACCCGCTCCATCTCTCCTCGCTGTTCACTGATGTGTCCTTAACTCCATCTCCTTGGTACCCTCACAGCTGTAGGCTGCCCCATCCGAATGTGTGCCGCAGCTGAAGAGGTGAGAGAATCCACCTGCAGAAGGTGAGGAAAGTGTCAGCGTCGGGCTCTGGAAGCCCCAGGCATTTCCATCCTGTCTCTTACCCCTCCCTTCTTCTTCATTCCTTTCTTCATCTCCGTTTCCCAAAGAAACAGATCCTGTTGTGCACAGTATGATGTTTGCTTCGAGGTGACAAAGCTAGAAGGCAGATGGGACCAAGGGTGGTGAAACAGGCTGGGGTGACACCCATGTGAGGTGGCTGGTTGGTTTCAGCAGCGTCAGAAACCCCGGGTAGGCAGCAGCAGTGGGCAGACAGCAGGCTGGGCGTGCAGGCAGCCCGAGCTGTGTGCCCTGGGCTGCACCAGCACCTCTGCAGGCCGCCTGGCTGGCAGGAGCAGTTGGGGAGCTCATGCTGGAAAAGAGGAGCAGGACTTCAGACCAGTGACTGCTGCTGGAATGTGGCAAGCAAAAAGGCATCTTGGGGAGAAATAGCACGTGTTCTTATTCCTTGAGAAGAAAATGAAGAGGCTTGAGAATTGCTGCTTCTGTATACTGATTGCTCAAGCTTCCTTGGTATGGCGTGTCCTTTCTGCTTCAGCTTCTGCTAACTTTTAGCTGTCACAAGGAGTTGAGAAGTTTACTGTAAAATTGCAAATGTGCAGCGCAGGAGGTATAAGAGCAGAAATGAATGAGAAAAACCTCTGTCCTTTGCATGGGGGGTACTGAGCGTCTGTTCTGGTTCTCTTTTGCAGCAAGGTTTTTGGTTCTGGGCTTACAGAGCATCTTTGGGAGGGAAAGGAGGAAGTACGTCTCTCCTTGAAGCACAGTGTCAAAGTATCTGTGGCTCTAAGCTGTGTGCCAGTCTGCAGGGAGAGCCAGTGTAACATCCAGCTGCTGCTTAGGATTGCATCTTGTGCCACAATTCAGCAGTGTTAGCAAGGAGAGTTAATTAGAAAGGAGTGATGAAGTAAGGATTTTGAATTTTCTGAAGTTATGAAATGATTTTTTCCCATTTTTTAGGAACTGGTAAAAGGTGATCATTTCTGTGTAGGGAACAAAATGCAATTTGCATGGATTGTACCTGCCACAGTTTGTTTGTTGATGTACTTCACAGCAGGTAAGATTTTGTTTTTATGTATATAGCGATTATCACTTAAAAGAAGCACTGGGTAAATAGTGTTTTCTTTCAGGCACACCAGTAAACATCTTTCTTATTACAGAAAGTAAAATTTGATGCTCCGTTAGGTTTACACTGTGCTTTCCTTAAGAGCTCATTGATGCACTGCTACCATTGAGTGTCTTCCCATTCTTCATGGCAGCATCCATTAAACAGCAGTGAAAAAAGCAATTCTGATGAGTAGATTTTGCCTTGGGGGCTCTTTGGTGTGATCACTGGTAGTTAGGCTTTGGTTTCTGATCTCCATTTAATCCCATCAGTGAAGGCTGGACAGTAATACATTGTGAGTTACAACTCAGAGACAAGAATCCTTATCCTTACATGATAAATCTGGCACGACTGTCTTCCCAGAGGCAGCATGTTTTATGAGATAAGCAATACATCCATTTTAAAGGTTTGTTTTCCCATTCTGTTGCAGAAGCATGCTATAAAGGAAATGTGCCTGCCAGCAAACTTCCCCACGGTGTTGCAGAAATATGCGAAAAAGGAAATATGACTGCTAACACTGCTGCTCATGTCCAGCCTGGAACCAACATTACCCTCTCATGCCAGCTAAAACAACTGAAATACAGCGAGCAGTGCAAGATAGCTCTTTTCTTTAACGGTTCTGAACTGACTAGCAATTACGGCACTTCAGTAAGCAACACATTTCCAGTCAATACGTATGGCAAACACATGTTTACCTGCAAAATAGATTGTGAATACAAGAAAAAACTCATTTGTGGAATTGATATAGAGTCTGGAAGTAAGGAGAGTTTCATCATTCCTTGTTCTTTCTGGTGTTCTGGGGTGCCTCTGAAGCAGAGGTCAGGAGCTCAGAGGGGGTGGCCTTTTCTAGAGAAAGTGCTATGTTGTATTGCTTTTCTATCTGAAATACTGCTGGCTGGAGCTATGCAACACGACAGAGGCCTTTCACACCCTGATTCCCAGCTCCCCATGGGGATGTGGGCATCTGGAGGGCTCTGTGTGATGTCTGTCTCACTGCACCCACTGTCTCTCACCTCTGACAAACCTATCCTGCTGCTTTATATGTAGTGGCAACGTTTGCATGTCAGCAGCTTGCTGCTCTCAACGTTTTAAAGGAAGAAACTGATCAGAATATCTGCTTAAGATCCCCCAGACCAGCCAAGAAATGTGTCATGTATCCAGTATGGGACAGATGGCAACCTTACCTGCACCTGGGACAAAGGAAGGCTTACGCACATGAACACTACATATGTGATACAGTAAGCAACACAGGGAAGCGGGTTCTCTAAAGCCTATAATCACATCTTAGAGGGCTTTTTATGTTAGTTTTAGGTTGTTTGTTACAGATTTACCCTTTATCAACTCACACAAGAGCTGCGTTCTGAGTAAGTCAGTACAAGGCTGCCATGACCACAAAAGACCTTTTCTGCTTACAGCTGCACAGCAGTAGTTCAGTTCCTTCTGGGAACTTCTTAGCCTTCTGGCTAAGAGAATATGCCAATTCATGGCTCCTTTATTGTAAAGGGAAGTTCAATAGTAGAAGTAGCCTTAAATTGGCTGCTGTTTTCCCATCGTGGATCTTCTCTACGTAGAGATGTTGTGATTAGCAATGCCAGCACCAGCACACCTCAGTCCTGAGCCTCTCACTGTGCCTCAGGGTTCAGCTAAGGAGATGGAGAGAGAACTTTTCCAGACTGTTATTTTTGCTTCCTCTTAAAGAACCAACAGTGTTGTAGCTCTCTCTGGTTTCGCTGAGCTTCCCCTGAAATAGAGTGCAGACCTCTGCAGCAAGCTATGAGCAAGGAACAAACGGATTTATCTCCCACAGTGTACGAAAAGGTATTAACCAGGAGCTTTCCTTCTATTCTAGGCTATCAGATGGGACTGACACCTTGTGCTTTTCAGAAGAAAGTCTGAGTAACAAGTTTGGCTCGCTGGTTCTGAGCACAAAGTTGAATTTTGAATCTACTTACAGACTTGTGGTTGTCGCCTCCAACAAACTAGGAAGTGCTTTTTCACAGCCACTTAAGTTCATGCTAATAGACATAGGTAAATGCCTTGCTTACCTTCTTTCAGTTAGCACTGGCTATTTAGAGAAAGTGCAAACGGAGCACTCTATCTTTGTTGTTTAAACAGGCAGAGAAGGTATCCATCCATCCATCCCAGTCGCCCAATCTATTTACCTAACCCTCCATTACTTGCTGTGATCCACATCTGAGTGCTGTTTCTTTGTTTTGTTTCTGTTTTTGCTGCCAGTGAAACCACATCCTCCAAACTTTTTAGTGGAATTTGAAAATTCTGCAACAAATTGCACGTTGTTCTGGCACAGTGAAGTCCAAGGGCAGCACTGCAGAGTGAGATACCGTCCACTCAGCAGTTCCACCTGGAACACGGTAATCCTTTTCTGAAGAATAAATTAAATTATGATCCTTGGATGCTCCTTTAATATTGTTATTTCTCTCTCAGGTCTGCTCTGTAGCATCTTATTTAAGAAAAAGTATTGCCTGCTCCTCAAAGCCTCTATTGCTGGTCTGATACTGAATGAAGGTGGAACGCTTAGCATGAAAAAACTAAACACAAAAAGCTCTGCGTGCGTGCATAGTTCCCCATATATCAAGTATAATGCACAACAAACCAGAGCTTATGTTTGGCATAGCACTACTAAAACGTGGTCATTTCTGCTCATTGCAGCTCAAGGGTCTGGGTGTACATTTTCCAAATGCCTGTGTCTTCTTTAATGCTGGTTGTAATCCTTAGCTTGTATTTTAAGTGCTAAAACGAAGGAACTGCTTGAAGTTGAGTAAAATATATGAACATAGAACTCCTTATTAACTGTGTTTCCCTGTGAGTTTAATGTTATACGTCCTTTATCTTCATTGAAGGTTGAAAGTTTAGATAGTGAAAAATGCAGTCTTCATGGTCTGGAGCCTCATACAGAGTATGAATTTCAAGTGAGCTGTAAAATTCATCCTGAGAGGGGACTGTGGAGTAACTGGAGCGCATTCCAATCCCAGACTCCAGAAGCAGGTAATATGATTTGTTATACTAAGCCTACGTCTAAAGTTTACATAGAAGCATAAACTTCAGCTAATGAATTCATAGAATGGCCTGGGTTGCAAAGGACCACAGTGCTCATCCAGTTCCAACCCCTGCTATGTGCAGGTCACCAACCAGCAGACCAGGCTGCCCAGAGCCACATCCAGCCTGGCCTTGAATGCCTGCAGGGATGGGGCATCCACAGCCTCCTTGGGCAACCTGTAACAGTGCCTCATCGCCCTCCGGGTGAATTCAAAACACTTTGCTTTTTGCTCCTGGCTAGAATCTGTAAATCCAGAAACAAAGCCAACAGGGAAGTAAACTTCTGTAACAGAACAGGTCTTTTTTGTGAACAGAAAACAATCAGTTCACGTTTCTGATGAAACAGCAATTCCGAGAGATCACTGAGAAATCCTGAAGGATATATTCTTTTGACATGATTGAAGGTTGGAGGAATTTTCTGTGCGTTGCCCGGAGGATTTGCAGCCTGCCACACTGCTGCACATCTGGAAAAGCCAGAGAAATCTGTGCTGCTTAGCTGGGAAAAGGAAAACGTTTCGTATTGGTTTTTATCAAAGCATTTACAGAATTACTGCAGCAATCCCATACAAAAGGCAGCACGGCTGACAGGGCACACTCGGTCCCTGAGGAACATCACATTTGGGAAACGCGCTGGGTTCTCGAGCCTGCTGGGCACTTTGCTGAGGAGCTGGATGGACGGGCCCAGAAAACTGCCTCTTCTGGCTCAGTACAGTTGCAGGCTGTGACAAAACGGTTTGAATTTGCTGATTCATCTTTTTCTGAGTCAAAAAAATATTTCATTTGGACAATGGCCAGCTAGCTCTCTCCTCTAAGCAGTGCAGTCAGTGGAGAGCTCTGCAGTGAGAACTTGGCCAGGCATTTCACAGTGCTATCCCATCATGAAGGAGAACACGAGAACAGAGCATTTCTGCTTGCTGGGACTGCACAGCAGAGTCCAGGGGGTGCAGCACAGACACGAGCTCAGTTCTCCTCTTTTATACCAGTTCTAATACCAGAAGCCCTCAGTTAGCTGCAGGGTCCCCATCTGCACGCCCAACTTCTGCGTGTTCTTATGAAAGAAGAAAGCTTCTCAAGAAGAATCTCAGCAGAGATGCGTTGGCTTCTTTGGCATCCCCTCCTTTCATCTCGTGGTTGGCTTTCATTGCTCTTTTTTTGTGAATTACTATAAGCTCTCCAGACTCCCGCATCTGTTACTCATGCTGTTTACCACTTCTGCCAGCAACAGTTTCTGTAAGAAGCATTGATTGATGCAAAAGGTGTGAACTTCTTCCCTCCCCCACCTTCCTCTCAACAGTTTTCTTAACCTTCTGAACGCAGGCAGCGTTGCTATGGTGTCTGTGGTCATCACCCCTCTTTCCCCAGCCAGTGCTGCAGAATAAGACTTTCCTCAGCCGCTCAGGGAATAGTTCTGATGAGTGAGGTGAGGCTGCAGATGATGAGCAACACAAACGTAACTCTTGCTCTTCTTCAAAGTAGCTGAAGTTTTCACACTACTGTGGCCTTCAGGGAATTCAGGACTGCACCTTTTACACTTAGAAGCTGTTCCCCTCCCCCCCCCCCATGTTTCTCCAGGCCACAAAACTTGCTTTCTGCAAGCACTTTAGTGAAGCGAGCCTTTCTTTTCCACCTAATTTGTGTGGTTCCTGTGTGAAAAGAACCTTAAAATCTGGGCTGCTGTTCAACAGATGCAATCTGCTTTTCTTTTTGTTTTTCCCTCCTGCTTTGAACTCGCCCCTTGCTCACAGTGAGTGCATTCTGGTTGCATTTCTTCTGTGCATCCCGTGGTTTCATAGAATCACAGAATCGTGAGGTTGGAAATGACCTGCGAGATCAAGGCTTGTTTGTTTTCTGTTGTTTTCTTTCTTTTTTAGTCCATTTCCAGTCACTATTCTAAGCGGGACAAATAGTTCTTAACATTGCTGGTGCTGAGGACTTTTCCTGTCTTTGCATTTAAGAAATAGCAGACGGCCTCAGCCCCAGTCTAGGCAGGGCTGTGCATCAGTTGCCTGCTGTTAGGTTATTAGAAACACTTCTTTGATTCTGATGAGTTGACTGTGCTCAAGGACCTCGAGGAGCCAAGCTTTGTCACGCTGCCTTTCTTCGTATCTCTTTATCTGATTCTGAATAGTTGGAGCACGTTGTTAATTAGCTTTTGCAGTCAAAAACAGTGGGGTTCAGTGAGTATTATTTGAAATATCGAGGGTTTTCAGGAAGCATCTTCCTTGGACCTTAATTCACCTCAACTTTTATGCAAAGATGAGAGCTAATACTGTCCTTTTGATTTATAGGCTTTCTTGGAAGTCAGTGGTTACCGAGTGCAAAATAAAGTCTCAGGCAGAACATAACTCCTCTTACTGAGATGGTTTGTTCTTTGTGACTACAGGCATTGGGCAGTCGTCACTGCAGCTGAACTCTAGCTGTAATAGCAAATAGAAGCTTAAAATACAAAACAATACTTTCAGGACTACAGCACTTACATGATTTCCGAGGTTCCAAACCTTAAATATGAGTTGTTTCAGGATTATTACTTCTGTAGCCTATTTGATGTCTTGTTTGCTTCAAAATACCGTCATTAATTCTGTTTCTTTTCTTTCCCAACCAGTGCCTACTGGGCTCTTAGATGTCTGGTACAGAAAGCAGGATATAGACTCTCAAATGCAGAACATTTCTCTTTTTTGGAAGGTAAGTTAAGGAAAACTTAGCGTATGCAGAAACAGTGAGCAGCTTTGGAGGGAGAACCCTATGTTATGTATTTGCAGGAAAGGACTTAAACCAGGGCACAGCAGTGCTTTGTCCAGAGATACGTAATAACTCAGAATAACTCTACTACCCAAGACTTTCCTCATTTTCTACCTTATTGTATACATCAGAACACAAATTATTGCAGCAAAGGGGGATGCTGTGCCCCACGTGATCAGTAGGCATCTACATCATATGTGTGCCTTTGACTCTGAACTCCTTTCAGAGGAGCTTCTGCTCTGAGATGAAGAACAGGGTGATGAAGAACGGGGGCGATGGAGGAGCTGAGTCATTCTAATTGGCTCTCCCTTAAGGTAGCCAAATTCTATAAAGCTTTTAAAAAGCTGGATATAGCCTGGGTAATTTCAACTGCTCTGTCAGCTGAATCCCTTGTTATACTGCAATAGTAGAAAGAAAACATGCCTCTGTACAGGTGTGAATCAGGCGATGGGCACACACAGAATAGTTGGCTAATGATACAGCTGTAGATCTGAAACTGGACGAGCTCAGAGCAAGTATTTTCATACAGAAAGGGCAGAGCTTTCAGAAAGCTGGTGAATGAGGCCCTATAAGAAAGTGACTTTTTCCTTATCATAAAACCATAGAATGGCTTGGGTTGGAAGGGACTCCAAGGATCACCAAGTTCCAACCCCCCCACTGCAGGCAGGGCCACCAACCTCCACATTTCATAGCAGCCCAGGCTGCCCAGGGCCCCATCCAACCTGGCCTTGAAC
>JAOWBP010004015.1:15476684-15507350 GCA_028571105.1 Tragopan temminckii
GGAAGGAGGGCTGTGGGGGAAGAGCAGGGAATGGCGGAAAGCTTCCTGAGCCCCTCGCGGGTCCGTGCGGGGTGACTGATGTGCACGATGTCCATCGCGGTGGGATTGGGAAGAGCAGCGCTTTGGTGTCCCAGCAGGCGAGTTAGGATAGCTGAGTTGATGTTCTGTCAAGTTTCCTTCGGATTATCCTAAGATCCCGATTTCAAGGTAATTTAGAATCACGGAATCAATTTGCTGCTTGAATAGTGTTGACAAACAAATTAGAAATGCTTGCTTGGAAGGTATGCTATTAACAGATTCTTCCCAGGATGGACGTTTCTTCCAGCTACGTTTGCGGGGGAGAGGAATCTGTGTTTAAAATTATCCTGTATGTGATTATTCTTCCTTGTTCCCTTGAAATTTCTGAATATATGTGAATTCTTATTTGGAGCTATTTTTTCAGCTATAATGTAGCATTACCTCCTGCTTTTGTTACTAAATGTAACAATGTAAGCTGTCTTTACACAAGTTAATAAAGTTGTTTTTCTTCTGCGTCTTGAGAGGCAGAGAATCCCAGGTCTGAGCCCTGAGACAATGTGGCTGCTAACTCCTGTCTCCATGAAGCCAGAAGCAGGGACTGGGGCAACGCACAGTGCAGGGGTTTGGTCTCAAGTTTCGCCAGCTGCTGATAAGTTTTGTTAATGTAGCCCAGTGTTATTGTGAAATACCCCCAGAGCTCCGTTCTGGGAGAGCCGAGGCTCGCCATGTTGCTGGGAGCCACAGTCAGAGCTGCACTACTTCCTATTTGGTACAGTCACGTACTTCTATTGACGTTGCAGCAGGAACGGGGCTGAGAGTTGCAGGGGATGCGTGCTGCAGAGAGCAATAAAGCCATGGGGTATGGAGGGCAGGCAGGCATTGTTTTTTTTCACTTTATGGATGTTGTTCCAAAGAGAAAGGCTTTTGTTACTTGTTGGCTTTGATATTTTACTAAGAAAGGAAGAGGATATATTTTTTCCCCCCGTTTAGTATTTTGAAGAAAAGCTCTGATGAGTTCTTTGTTGCGTCAGGGTTGCTTTATCTCTGGATACGGGGCAGGAGCAGCACAAAGAGGCTCTGGAAGCCTCGATCCACCTGTGGGACAAACTCAGAGGCAGCAGCAGCAACACGCTTGGCTGACATTTGTTTGCATCCACCGAACTGTTTGTGCAAACGGCTTTATGCCTGCACTGCCTTCTAGATATGGAAACCAATCAAAATTAGGAATAAAAAACTCTCAGCACACTGCTCCTAGCTTAAATCACAGAATATGATGGCTCCCAGTGCAGCTCGTGACTTCTGTAGGGGGTGGAATGAAGTCTTCTTAGCATAGCTGTGCCTGGAGGAGCTGCACGATAACAGTAATAAGGATGGAGCTTCTGGAAATTGACAGGGAAGTTCTTCAGACAGGAGCTCTGAGCCTGCTTAGTGAGTCCAGAAAGTGAAACTAAATTAAGAAAATCCCGTTTCACTTTTGTAGAAATGTATTGATTTGAATGCAGGACAGAGCAGAGGGGAAACAATAGTTTGAATGTATATTATGCAGGGTTTAGATTTGGGATTAATAACCCGTTTTAGGGTTTTGTTCTACTTCAAAGCATGCTCATGTGCTGGGTTTGAGTGCTAATGCTCCCAAATATTAGAAGATTGTTCAAGGCATAGTCAGAAAGAAAGCATCTCTAACTTAAGATCAGCTCAGGCTTTGTGTATATTACAGAATTGTGCTTTAAGCAGCTTATTTAGTCTTTGTGGTGGAGTGAACGCTAAGTTTTTTTTTTTCCCTACTATAAAAATTTTAATGTCTATTGAGAGGAGAAGATTTTGACTTAAAAGCATGATTAGTAGTTGAAAGAATGCTTCTTTGTTGTCGTTTGTTTATCCATTATAATGTTTGAATAAAATGTGAGAATGAGATCTTCTGATTGCAAAAACTCGAGGAGATGGGATCAGGCTATCTGCTGGCAAGTTACAAAGCTAAATACCTGCTATGATTTCCAGAAGTGCTGAGCTCCTGCTTTTTTGTTGTTTTGCTCTGTAATAGCTTGCACCAGTCAGGTTGCTACAGGCACAACTGGGGGTAAATGCAGAGAGTTTTTTTGTTTGAGGTGTTGTTTTGTTTTTGTTTTCTCCCCCCCTACATCACTGAAGAGTAAGAGAGGTACCAGGCCTGCACATTCCTGTCCACTGGAGAGGATGCTTGTGTTTCATCAGGGATGGGCTGGGCAAGTTGGGGGTGCAAATCCCCGAGCCAGACTGGCACAGCTTTGTTTGGGTTTCCGCATGTGGGTGGGAGAGGATGGACAGCAGCTGGGCGGTCAAGCAGCTGCCAGAAAGAGATGGCTCTGCTCTCCTGCTGCTTCTGCATTGATGGGTGCTCCCTGACCTGTGCTGTGGGCTGGCTCAGCTTGTAGCTGAGGAGGAATGAAATGTTTCCTGCAGGGCAGCCGGTGGCATCAGCTAATGCACAGATCTAGGGGCTGCTGGAGCTGGGATGGCAGAACCAAACGTGGGGATCAGCAAGGGAGTAGTGTCTTCCTCCTTCCAAAGATGACAAGCCATGAGGTTGGTTCAGCTTATCATTGTGCAGTGTGTTTGTCTTGAGCAGTTCCGGATGCTCACTTGTGCTAGAAAATGCGGTCCTGTTGGCATCCTTTGCACCAGCTCAGGGTGTTCCTTGTCCTGCGGTGAGATGATTCTGCTTACTGACTGCTGGAATAAAGAGCTTAACCTTTGCTGTTTCTGGGGGGTTAACAGCTTGAATGGGCTTCCAATGGTCTCAGCCAACGATGGGAAGAAGCAGGAGCTGTATGGGAGAGGAGCAGGACCGGCTCTCTTCCAGAATCAGCGGACAGTTGAACTGAGTCCCGGTGACTTCTTTGAATGCACTTTGGTGTTGTTTGCATTTCTGGAAGTTTGGTTGCTTTTGGTCAGAAAATCAGTTTATTAATGTTGTGTGGAAGTGCTTTAATAACCCCTCTTTAAATCTGTAATATCTGGCAAGATTTTTCTCCTGGTTGCTGTTCTTCTTTAAGTTGAAGAGTTTTAAACTTCTTTGTGAATCAGAATTCTAGTTTTCCTATGCATCTTGAAACAAGTGCAGAAATAGTGCTTAAGAAATATGTGTTCTAATAACCATTTCTAATAACTCTTTTTCATGTCCTTAAGCTTTCTATTTTTATTATGCTATGCTATTGCTTTAAAATAATATGAGTAAGTGAGTATAGCCTCCCCTGCAGGCAGCAGCAGTAAAGTTAGCGTGATTGCTGATGTGATTCCAAGTTGAGGTGTTCTGGCAGTTGGGACAGAGCTTTTGACTGATGCTTGGATACAAAGTAAGGTCAGAACAACTTAAAGTGAGGTTTCCTGCTGATGAAAATTGGTGATTCACATCAGTCCATCGTGGTGAGCAGTACTTTTGTTTGCTCTCGTTAGATGCGCACATTAAACTGATGCTGTTTGTGTGTCTTGCTTTGGAGCAGTTTTGGCAGGGTAACTCACAGAGATATCTGAACTCAGTGCAGATCTGAGGGTTCCATCCTGGCATCCCTGGTAAGCCTGTCATCTCCAAGCAGTTGGTTACATTCACTGCTTGTATTCCCTCTGCTTTTCTTACAAGCTATTGAAGAGAAAACAATAGCATTTAGTGTTCTTCATTTCTAGAATAGGAAAAGAGTGGTTTTTTTTTCCTGTCATAATGGAAGAATTTTGTGGATTTCTGTCCATGTATGATAGAATACTGCTGCTTGTGGGTTTCCTGCTTGAGTTCTTTCTAATGCAATGTAGGGATTTTAGGTAAATAGTGGAATTGTTGAAAAGTTTGGTTTCATTTTGTGCTTTTTCCTGGCCAGCAGCTCCAGTCTGGATTAATATTTCAATGTTAATCTATTCATGTCACAAATTGTGCACAAAATTGTTTTTTTGTGGAGCTTGGCCTGTGGTGGTGTCTGGTTTCTCTGAAATGCTACTGCAGGATGTGATGGCTCCGTGGGCTTCCAGTTTCTCTTTGTGAGAAATTTCAGGGTATTGCAACAAGTCGAGACTGCTGCTTACTTCGTAATGGACGTGAGTAATAAGTTTGTTAGGACCAATAGAAAATGTGTGCTTTAGATAAGACGGGGACGGTGTTCTGAGCAGCT
Organism: Tragopan temminckii; assembly: GCA_028571105.1. Classification (NCBI taxonomy): domain Eukaryota; kingdom Metazoa; phylum Chordata; class Aves; order Galliformes; family Phasianidae; genus Tragopan; species Tragopan temminckii. Next base: position 15,480,839 of record JAOWBP010004015.1, read on the forward strand.
GTGCTCATGCTTTGTAATGCTCCTTGAGGAAGGAAGATCTTCTGCTGGAGTTGCAGTGAGCGTGCTGTCCTGTTGTTCCCTCTGGCTGTAGCTCTTTCTGCCTGCTGTTCTCCTGCTGTAGCCTTGCAGCACCCACCCCACTGCAAGCACACGGCATTTGCGTGCGAGCTCAGCAGCTGATCCAGCAGCAGCACAGTCGTGGGCCGTCAGATGGGTCCTGCTTTCACTACCCTAAAGATTGCTCTCTCCTTTTGGCTTAGAGCTAGGAAAAACATAGGAAAATGGTCTTAAACTGAGACAGGGGAGATTTAGGTTAGATATTAGGAGGAATTTTTTCACCCGGAGGGTGGTGAGGCACTGTTACAGGTTGCCCAAGGAGGCTGTGGATGCCCCAGCCCTGGAGGCATTCAAGGCCAGGCTGGATGTGGCTCTGGGCAGCCTGGTCTGCTGGTTGGCGACCTGCACATAGCAGGGGGTTGGAACCAGATGAGCACTGTGGTCCTTTTCAACCCAGGCCATTCTGTGATTCTGTGATTCTATGATCTGCTCTTTGGTGCTTCTCACAGAGGTCTGTGTTGTGCTCACCTGTGTGTGCTCAGGCTGGCAGGGCAGTTAGTTCCTCTAGGAAATCTTGGGGTGATCAGCACTGCCCTGACTGTCTCAAGGTGCACCTGTAAGGTGCTGCTTTCTCTTGCTGCAGGCAGGAAGGGAAGCACAGTGGCATAGCTCTGGAACTCGCCTGTTAGTACAGATTCACTCTGGTTCTATCTTTGCTTTGCTTCTGCCGTGGTGTGATAACATTTGACAGAAGGCTGAAGCAGATAGCAGGCTGGAGGAAGCTCTGTCACCTCAGGGAGCATCGTCAGCTGACACCTTTCAGCCTTCTGTGTTTCTCTTCAATCACTGCTTTAAAAATTTATATTTTTTTAAGTAACAGCTCTCGCTTTTGTTAACAGTGCAGCTGAATTATCTTTCTGCTTAAGAAATATCACTCATGTTTATATTATTCTGTTTCTCCAGAAAAACTGTGGGCTTTTTGATGTTTTTTTTTAATGAAGTATCAATAGACAGAAACAAACCAGTATGCAGTGCTTGGCTGGTCTTGAAGGAAAGGTCATCTTTATTGCCTCTAAATGGAGCCAAGACTTGGAAGGCAGCAACCAGATCAGGGGACCTTTGCTAAGGTAGTTCCGGGTGCAGGGGTACCTGTGTGCAGTCTGAACTGAAACACTGCAATTCATCTTATGTTCTGGCAATGCAAGAACTTCGTCATTTAGCAGCCAAATTAAAAACAAAAACAAATTCCTCATGTGAATAAAGGCTTCCATTTCATGTGCAGAAGGGCTTGGATATCGTTATGGTTTTGGCTGTAGAAATATTTACATGTAAAACTGTTAGATGAGAAGCAGCAAGTTGGGTGTTTTTCCTTCTGTTCAATACGCAGTTTTATTCCTGAGGTGAAAAGAAGGCGAACTGTGCACATGCACAGGTTCTTTTGATGCACAGAGAGGGACAGGATGGAACTGTAAGCTTCCACTGAGCTGATTGTTCCTGCAGAGGGACACAACCCTTGAGAAAGGGTTGTCCTTTGCCATTTTAACCTATCATTTTCTCCAGGCCGTTGCTTGGCTTAGCTTCCTGAGAGCTCTTCACATGGCTGCTGTATCAGCTGGTAAGACCTCACAGCTTCTGCACTGGTCTCACAGGCCTTGTAGTTGATGTTGTGAGGTAATTTGGACAGCAAGATGTACCACCAAGTTGCTGTCTAAGCCATGAGTATTGAGAACTTCAGTTTTCTGTGCAGCCTTTAAATATTATTCATGTGACTGTTTACCAGTGTTCAGAGAATAAATTCTGGTTCTGTTAAGAATGGAGCGCCTATTGCTCATTTCAGATTAGCAATTTACTTTTAATTAGCCTGCTTAGGGAAATGTAGCTTTAGTGATGTTGAAACGATGTTGAAGGCACATACATGTCTACTGAGTAATTCCGTGTACTTTCCACCAGCTGCTCATGCTTCTTTCTTGTATTATGTAACAGGGAACACTGCTATGTTTTAAGGTTTAGTTCCCAGTTGATACTGAAGTTTCCAGTCTTCAGATGTAGTTAAAGCAACCCAGTGTAACCCAGAAATTAACCTCAGTATTTCCCTGTTGAAAACACTTGGGCATCTGCTTGATAATTTGTCATGTTTATTCCCATCAATGTGAATTTAATTTTAGCTTTTAAATATTTTAGTTAACGTTTAGAGAGCTCTTAAACATAACTGGGTAAATTTGAATGGAACATATATTTGCCATTGTCTGGAAGGGGCTGGATAGTGGATACTGAGTTTTAAGATGTTTCATTATAAATCAATTATATTAAGCAGCATGGAAGATGTTAATTACAACAGCAGTATTGTAGGTAGAAGTGAAATTGTGTAGAGTCCTTTCAGTTCTCTTCAGGTGCTCCTTTGTAGGCTGTAGGAGAAATGTAAGGAGAAGACTCAGTGCATTACTTCAACAGCTTTTGCTTTTGGAGCATCACGTTCGAGTCCAAGCAGCTATGAAGCCTTGGAATAAGACACAAAGATCTCTGCCAACATGCAGAAGTGGAATCAAACCGATGCTGCAACTTCTGAAGTAGTGGGTTTAAAAATAAGCTGTGCAAAACCAAAAATGCAAACACCTTTCTGCACTAAATAAATCTGTGTGATGTCAGTTCAGTTTTATTTCTGCCTCTTAAATTCTATCGCAAATCATAGCAACACAGACATCCCAAAGCCCGGTGAGGTTTTGTTGTCAGAGTAACAAGCTGTAGACCCACAAGGTGTATTTTATCTGTGGTACCTCTCTTGGGTTCATTGCTTGCCAGTCCAAAGATGTCTGAAAGAGACCAGCCGACTTCACTTCCATTTATTATAGCCATACACTGACGAATGTATTTGATGTGATTTTTTTTTGGCTCGGTTGTTGCTGCGTTATTCACCCTCTGAAAGCACCTAGTCCACGTTTCCTGAGGTTCCTAAAAATACACATGCAATAAAAACATTGACAGATTCTTCTAGTGTCACTCAAGCCTGATGTTTTGTTTAATGTCTTTTCTTTTACCTTTACCGTGAGGTGCATTTTCTTCATACCTCAGAATTAGTGTTTCCTTTAAGTGGCTCAGCTGGAGCATGAACAAATGTGCTCAGCTATGCTGTGACCAGGCAGCAGGACTCACCATGAATATTTTCTCATTCATTTGAACCCACAGTACGTTTGCTGTTACCTTTTTTGGTGGTGCTATGCATGGAATAGTTTGTGCGTCACCCATATATTGTCAGAATCCCATGGTTTTTCTCTACTGGCCTGTTATCTTTTTTTAAGTAGCAGTTCTTTGTTTCTGTGAATGCCCTCGAGGCAAGAAAGTGCTTTGTGTTTCTCTGTGGATTGCTGCAACAGAAAAGGAAAAGCCACTGAAGCATATAGCACTATCCTTCTCTCGCAGGAATTGCTGTTATATTGACATACCGTAGCTTAGGACTTGGGATGCAATGATACCAAAGCAGCCATGTGATCTTTAACTACTGCCAGGAAATTTTCATAAGCAAATGCCCTCAAAGCCATCTGTTGTGCCCTGGCCACAGTCACGATTGCTTGGAGGCAAGGAAATGAGGGCTGAGCAGTCAAGAATTGCAGTTGTCGTCTTGGGACAGCTCTTTAATCAGACGATGCTCTTTCACCTTAGGTGTAGTGTTAACAGGTGGAAAGGGATGCTCCTGGTCTCCCACCACCCACCCTTCTCCTCCTGGAGCCTTGCTTCCAGCTCTGCAGCATGTCCACAATTGCAGAGGCCCACATGAGAGTTTGGCTCACAGATAGGTTGGAAAACTAGTGTTATTTTTCTCTGAGATTGGTTTGCTGAAGCAGCACATGCTGCAGCTTTCCAATTGCTGGACCTGATGACACAAGTGGCAGAGGCACATGGAGTGGTGGAAAGAGGTCAGACTACTACTTTTGGCAGCAGCTGGCCAATAATATAAAAGAGATGTAACGTGAAACTGCATCTAGCTAGAAATAGAAGGCAGGAAATGATAGACAGTGCATCACTCACAGCAGAATGTATGAAATGCAGAGATGATAATCCACAAACTGGGACAGACTGAGTAGATCTGGTAGGCAAAGCTTAGCAGAAAGGAATAGAGACCCAGAGGCTGTTCTCCTAAAATTTGCTCATGAAGTTTGTAGTAAAGATGTACTAGAAACTTCTCAGGGATGCGTCCATCCTGCAAGGTCTGAAGTGAATGTGACGTTCTGGAGTTTGTTAGACTTTTGCAGATTTTCTATTTTGGTGCTCATATTTCCAGACTAGGGTTGCACTGGATATATGTTTTAGAGTTGTTGAAAAGGTGTGGGGTTGTTCTAAGCTCCAGAGGCATCACAGTATTTTAGCAATGCTTTGGAAGCTGTGCAGGAGGTGATTGCATTGGAGGTATTTCAGCTGGCTGGGAAGGCTGGTGGCTTTCCTGAGCTATCATCACGCTATTTCAGAAAGTGGAACTTTGTTTCTTAAACTGGCTTGACTTTATTAGATGCTTTTTTGTCTTGCTATGGTTTCACGTCCACTCTCATCACAAAAGGATTTCATTATGGTAAGCCCCATTGCAATACATATTGGTGCATTTTGTAGCTGCAGGACTGTGGAGGCAGGCAGAGGCTGCTGGAGGCAGGTGAGGCAAAGCAGGGTCTGTAAGAGCTGGATGCCCAGGGCCGTACTTAGTGAGGGTATGGGCATCTCCGGGATGCAGGCTGCACAGCCTCTTGGGCAATGTGTGCCCATGTGTCATCATGCTTAAAAGATAGGGGAAAGATTTTTTTTACTGTATTTCAGTTTGTGCCCATTGACTCTTGTCCTGCCGTTGGGTGCTGCTGGAAAGAGGCTGGCTTTGTCTTCTGCACGTCCTCCTGTCAGGTGTCTGTGCACATGGATAGGATTCCCCCGAGCTTTCCCTTCTCATGATTGAAACAAGCTCCAGCTTGTTCCATCTTCTTATATATACATACAGATAGGTATATAAAATGTCGTGTAAATACATACACATCTGCACACATAGGTAAATCATGCAGGTCCTTTGGGGTGGTGACGAGTTCTTGATGGCCAAAAGCCTAGCAGTGCTGCTGGACTGGGGCTATTGCCCTTCAGGGCAGTCCTTCAGCCACTTCACCATACTGCGATCTGTTTGCTTGAACTTCTGCCATCCCAAACTGACAGTAAGTGAGTGCTATACTTCCCTCGGGAGCCCTGCTCTGCTGCTAGCCCCCTGCAAGTGCCCACACCCTCTCCCAGCTGAGAGCCCATCAGCAGCCAGCTGGGGAGGAGTGCAGAGCATTATTTCTCCTTAGCCAGAGACTAGTACTAGGTAAGAAGGATACTGGCCGTTAATAAACATGGCTTGAATGTTGGACAGAGGTTTTATTTTGTCTTCAGGAGTGCTAGCTTGTGTAAGAGCCTTCTAAGAATGACTCATTCTAATAGCTGAGCAGAAAGAACAGTTTTTAGATACCGTTTGCAAAATTTATTATTTACTAAGTAACATGGTTTATCCCTTCAAGTAGATTTTTTTAAGGACTTTCTAGGAGGCTAAATCCAGCTTTCTGTTCTATGAGGGCAGAGGCATTTCTGGAATAGTGTTTCATCATAAGTCACGAGATAGGGTTTTTTCCATATATTTCCAGGCCGCTTCTGCTTTTCTGCCCTCGTCTTAGGCTTGGGGTCCAGGTGGTTGGTTTTGGGGCAGCAGTCCATGTTGTACTGCCATCCTCCAGGTGTGCAGCTTCATCAGACAAACGGCACGTAGCAGAGAGGAGCTGGTCACTGTGGGCTGATTTTGATACCCAGTGGCAGCCCAACCTATGCTAGTAAAGCCATGCACTGGATATTTTTCCAAGGTAATCTTGTTGCACTTTTAGCAGAACTGCAGTCCAGATACAGAATTATGTATATATACAAGTATGTGTCATGAATGTGCAAAGCAAAGTTTTCCAAATGATTTCTTGGCCAAATGCAGGCGGTTTTCCCTGAAGACAGCATTATGCATTATGTAAGATAATAACAACATCCTTGAACCCAAGCAGAATCTCAGTTTCCAAAAGGCAGTGGAGAAGGAGGTACTGTGGCTTGCTGGTGTCAGAAGTCAGTCTTTCTGGCTTTGCAAAACCACTCCAGTCGCTGTGTTTCTGAACCATTTGCTTGCATTTTCAAACCAAACAAGGTTTGCATGTCAGACATGCAAATCTGAGCCCAGGAGGGTGAGGATCAGCAAAGCTATAAGCAAGGGACAGCAGGATTTTGTGACAGAGTGATGTGTGTTCTGGTGATAAATGTAGGGTTACCGAACATGGGAGCCTAAGGAAGGCTGTACATGAAAGTTGTTGTGAAAGTGAGTGTTCTGTGTTTCAGAACTCGTGCTTGTTTTGTAGTCAGTGATTTGCATCGGTTTGTTACAGTCGTACTTGGGAAGAAAGTCAGGCTTGCAGAGCATTTGCTGCTGTTTTTTCCTCATGGTTGTGTTAGAGATTAAATTGCTTTTTTCTGTTTGTACTATGAGGAATTCTCAGTGTGGCTTGTGCTTACCTTCTCAAAGTGTGCATTTAATTGAAATGTAAAGAAGATTCTTGTGTTACCTAACACGCAGTTTCAAACACGAATAATGATTTATTGGTCACCTTTTCAAATGTAAAGAATAATTTGTTATAAATCGTGTTTCCACTGTCACTGTAATCTGTTGAACATAGAACTGGGCTGTGGAAAAGGAGGTGTAGTACAGAGGGATAGATTGGGGTGGAGCTGCTCAAATCTCACCTTGTAACTTAAGTTTGTACATATTCAACTCAGAAAAAATAATTTCCTGTGTTCTCTTTTTTTTTTTTTTTAGCCTTCTGTTGAGTCTTCAAGTCCAGGTAAGAATTTCTGACATTTCCTAAACTTGGGGGGGGAGAGGCTATACTTCAAAAATTCTCCTTGGGGTCTTTTCCAGTTGTAACCTAAGGCTGTGGTCTGATGAGTTCAGAGCAAGCATGGAGTCAAAGGCACTGTGTGCTCACAGTCATGAGATAACACCATTGCTGTGTGGTTTTATACACAAAAGCAGCAAGGAAAGCAGTATTTTTTTCCCTCTAGGGATGCTAAGAATGAGGAGTTTCATGCCTTCTGCTTTTAAAACTGGTTATTTCCTGATATTTTGGTGTCCCAGAGTTCCTGGTATTTGGTAATCTGCTGAAACATAAACTATGAATCTATTTTTTATAGCTTGAGACTGCTCTAGTTAGTGATGTTTATGTCAGAGGATTTGGGCATCCTTCTGGTGGAAAAGCTTTCCAGTAATGACTTTAGCTGGACTGCTGTTATCTCTGGAGCTCTTACTTCTTTTGGAGAAACCATCAATCACTTGCACACCTCCAAGTACAAAGCAGAGCTAGCCCTAGCCCTCCCTCTTGTGCCCATAGTGGTGGTACCGTCTTTGAGCTTTACAAAATAAAATATAAGTTCATGGAGACGATGGTAAAATGTGAGCAGGGCTAGAATGAGAACTCAGGTATTGCTGAATTACACCGAATGCTGCCTCTGCCAAACCCTTCATTCATTCATTTTTCACTGTCACAAAACGTAACCACATTGTTCTGCACAGAACTGACAAGAAAAACACATGGGGAAAAATAGCTAAGAGTTTGGCATCAGAAATAGAATCCATATAATTGTGAAGCTTATTTGAGGTTTAGATTTTGGAAGAGTCGTCAGATTGTCTTTGTAGCTGTAAACAGGAAAGCTTGCAAGGTATCAAGGAAACAACTGTCCTGAGTTTATATTTGGAGTGTGACTACTCCCAGTAGAACTCCTGGTGCAAACAGATTGATGATTATGTAGGAAATAAATCTTTAAACCCAGAACATTTTACAGATGTTTAAGTAGGGAGCTGATGTGCAGAGCTGTCGCAGGGCAGGAGGTGGCTGCTCAGTGCTCTCCCCAGTCCTTCTTCCATGAGCACCCAAAGGATGGCTTCTGCTGCCCTCTGAGCAGTGCTGCTGGCTCTGCCTAGATAAATGGGCGAGGGATTTTGAAGATATTTTAATTTCTCAGTCTAATTTGAGTATTCGAGAATCACCAAAATAAAAATATGTTAAAAAAAACTAAACTCTAACTAAAAAAAATTCTTTAAAATGTTTTCCATCAGGAGGTTCAGCAACATCTGATGACCATGAATTTGATCCATCAGCTGATATGCTGGTGCATGACTTTGATGATGAACGGACATTAGAAGAGGAGGAAATGATGGAAGGAGAAAGAAACTTCAATTCTGAAATAGAGGATCTTAACAGGGTAGGTAGCATTAAGTAGTCATAAAACGTAACTACAGTCCACAGTCTTAAGCAAATCACGTGCAGGTTTTTTTCCATAATATTTGGGATTAAAACAAACCAAACTACACTAATAGGCAAATAACATAGATGGGGAAAAGGGGCTGAGCTAAATATGCAGTTCCCAAAAGTTGGGAGGAGGGAACTGCTACATAAATACTGAATAATGCATAACGCTGGGCTTGTTTAGTTTCTTCTTGCATAGATGTGCTGGGATGTGATTTGCCTTTTAGAGCTAATAGGACGCAAAGTGCTCTCCACCTAAACTTGTGTCTTCCAGTCGTACTGTTTGCTAGAAAATTTACACTTGATTAGTGCATGTAGGTTTTGATTTTAAAAGATCTGGTAATTTTACATTCCTTTTGCCGTTCTATACAAACATTCATTCATATGCAGTGGGGATGATAGGAGTACCTTCCTTTTTTAAGGTGGAGAAAACAGAGATGTAGATAAAGCGATTTGCTCAATGCAAAAAGTTGTCAGCAGAGCTCGGCGTGGAACTCCCACATGCTGATAGTAGTGATAAACTCATTGTAAAATATGTGTCTTAAGAAATAATTGCCTGTAAGATTTATTTGGCGTTTTGAGGTTATGCTGTCACCGACGTACTGCTTTAAATTACTTCTCAGCCAGGAATCATGTTCTTAAACTACAATCCAGGTTCATTATCAATGCAAAGTAATGTAGATACTGTCTGTGACCTCCCCGGCTGAAAAGGCTGCTGGAATAGATCATTAATGGTTTTTAAATGCCTGTTTGATGTACAAATCCTGTTTAGCATAAGTGATCTTACCAGTATGGCATTAAATTAATAGAGTACGTTTATTCTGCATTTTGGATGTAAATGATGATTTATTTCTGGTGATTCCACATTTGATATTAAAGAGTAAACATAAAGATAAATAAATTGCACGTGAATTAAATATTTAGATTAAGTGGGAAATGGAGCTCCACGACTGTCATATTCTTTTTAAGTTCAAAATGTGTGTTTTTCCTCATAACTTGTGAGGAGCCAACATCTGGCTGTGTAATCCTACCACCACATCACACTGCTTTGTTTGTAAGTGTAAGTCAGCAATCAGAGCATTCCCTCATGTCCTGGCTGTGGGCACTGCAGGCTTTTGGTTTCTGCACATGTCTGTGACAGGACAGCGACTGGTGTTGTAACTGAGCTCCTGTGCTGCTCTTCTCTGAGGTGCACCATCCCAGGCCGGTGCAGGAACATCAGCCATTTGTGGGGATGCTGAAAGTAGAGCTTTTATTGCCTTTCAGATGCTTTCACTCCAGCAGGATCACGCTGGATTTCTGCTTGTGGGATGGCAGGCCGTGCATCAAAACTTGCTTCTCTCTCCTTTCTTGTCCTTCTCTTTTCATTCTTCAGTCATGCCTTTTCTTAAACGCAGATGATAGACAGCCTAAGTCTCAACACTACTGGCAAGACAAGTGCTATCCTGTCTTTTCCTTTCCCCAGACACTTACATGTATTACTTCAGATTTCCCGAGGCTGTGAATGTGCCAGATTTCCTTGCTCAGCTCCTTCAGAGGTGAGATGGCAGTCCAGTTGCACAGAAGCACCTCACTGGTTTAACTCCTGAGTGCCAGAAAAACTGCACATCCCTCTGAGGATGAGAATCTTTTCTACTCACTGTTTGAAGCTCCATAATCTTGCTTTGTCCCTAGGAACAGCCATAGCAGAGTCCTGCAAGCACAATCCTGGCAGCAGTGCATGGCCAGGTCCCAGCATGCTGCAGAGAAGCACTTTTCTCCTCTCCCCCTGGATCCCACTTCTCAGGAGGGCTTCTGGGTTTCTTTAGTGTTGTGCAGCAGCATCCTGGTCTCTTTAAATGAGAGACCCATATGTGGAAGCACACAGTGTTTCTCCCAGATACTCTCCCAGCCTCTGGCAGGGTACAGCTCAGGCACGTAGGAAACAAATGCTGTCTCCCTGTAATGCCTCTGTTTTTTTCCCCTTCCATGGATTTGTTCATTTGATTTCTAACCTCTGTAAACTTTGTGTCCATGAGGCATGTAGCAGTGTTGCACAGCTCATTTGGTGTGAGATATATGTTTGGTTTTTATCAGGTGTGTTTTGTGTTCGTTTCAGTGGTCGCCCCTGAGCTCTTCATTTAGAAGAGCGTAGTTGTTTCTCTTGCTCTTCTCTGTGCTCCTCCTTATGATGCAGATCTCTGTTACACCACTCCTCTTACCTACCTCTACTCCAGATACATGATTTATAACTCATTTCTTGTTACTAAACATCTCCCACATGAGAAATTTCTGTGCCATTGATCATCCATGTTACTTTTTTTACCTCTGTTTCTTCAGTGTCCCAAAACAACACAGAACTCACAACTGTGGTACCAGAAGTGTTGCATCTTTGAGAGTTGCTGACACTCAGAGCTTTTTGAACTGTCAGGACTATGTCAGGGCTCTACCTAGGAAGAAGGTTCTAAATACAGCTCAACTTCTCTCTAACGTGCAGTAATTCACTAGTTGCATAATTCACACCTATCTACAACTCATAATAAAGTTCTTTCTAGTTTTGGATCTGTACTTTCAAACAGGAGGGTGATGAGGAGCACCTCATGAAAGTTTTGCTCTCAAAAATGCACTGGAGTACATAAGTTTGGATTTCTATGACAGCTGTGCTGTAAGGTTTTAATTATGGTCGCAGTCCTGTCATGTTGTCCACATGTGTAAAACAGGAATTCCTCACTTCTGAGAGTTCACTGCATAAAATATAAGAAATTAAGAGGGAGAATGAGGAGATCAAGTGCCACATGCTCCACATCTGTGTATATAGGTGAACTGAAGACTGGGCCAGTAAGCGGCTGAAAGGCTTAGTACTATAAAGTAACACAAAATACATAGACAAGGAGTGCAGGTAACCCTTGTGTTACTGCTGTTTTTACACGGCAGAACTGAACTACGCTTGCCTTTTGTAAAATGTACTGATGTGTAGATAAATTAAGCTCTTAGGAGAGGAGTTCACTGGCAGAAGTGTGGGGCCAGCAGACAACTAATAATCTGATCATCAGCCAGGGCTTGCATTACATCCTGAGGAGTGGTGTTTGGAGCAGCTGTACGCACCTCTGAATGATGAACAAGGGATTTGATCTCATGAGAGAGGTGATTTTTAAATGCTCTTAGAAAATCCTGTAGGGATGCCATATCCTGCCCCTAAAGGAAAGATCCTGAGGTATTGGAAGTACTGAAGTAACTCATTTGCAGACCTGGCAATTAATAATTTGTGTTAATAAAATGGATGCAATTGATAACAGTTTGGGAGCCACTAAACTTGAGGTCTGTCTGTATCTTCTGAAGTATCTCTTCCAAACAGGCCAGAATTCTACATGTAACGATTTTTAAATGACTGCATATTTCAGTAGATCTTCTTCCCGAGTATGTTTGCTTTTGTAGACAACAACATTAAACACTTTTTGATTTTAAATGAGGAAATATGTACGTATCTGTGAGTGGTGCTGTCTTCGCCTGGATGTCAGCTGACCCTGAAGATAAAGTCATCCATTACCCCCATCCAACCCCTCAATTTCATTTTGTATTTCTCCTCTGGGGAGAGATACAGAGATGGTGAGGTGCATTTTTTGTGTTATTTTGTGTAAGCTGAGGTTGTAGGACTGCGTGGCACTGTTCCTATGGAGCAATTCTCCAAACAAAGGTTCAACTCCATGTTCAAGCCCTGCACTGCAAGTTCTGCTGACTCACATTTTCTCTTTTTTTTTTTTTTTTTAATAAACACAAAATACTACACATTTTTTCAGTAGTTTTTGGGCAGCAGGTGCAATATTTATATCAATTTATACTCCAGTTTGTGTATGTACTGAAAAGTTTGTGATGTGTAGACCACGGGTCATACTTGACAGCCAGAATAATGCATTCAAATAATCTTGGAAGTGTTCAAGACCAGGCTGGTGGGGCCCTGGGCAGCCTGGTCTAGTAGCAGATCTGGAGGTTGGTGGTCCGGTCTGTGGCGGGGGGTCAGAACTTGATGATCCTTGGGGTCCCTTCCAACCCAAGCCATTTGATGATTCTGTGCATCTCTGCCACACTCTGTCTCAAGGTTATCTTAGAGCTGGGCACAGAGTAGGCTGCAGGCTGCATGATTGCCAGAGCACACAGCACATGTGGGCGCCCTGTGGCGTGGCTGGTTAGACATCAGATTCCTCCTAGGAGCCAGTGGCAAGCTTCATCTGATGCTGAAGTGGGTGACACCCATATTTTGGTCCCGTGATAAATGCATGCCTTGTCATTTCATAGGCATGGATTCAAACCAGGATCGTAGCTATACAACCAGATGTAACTGCCACGTGACAGTGCTTGTGTTTTGGTCAGATAGTAGGCAAACACCAAGAAGGGCAGTGGGGCATGCAGCCCCCGGTGCCTTTTTAATGAACGTTGTGGCCCCGCTGAAAGTTTGTGATGCAAGAGTTCCACTGTAAGCTTATAAAGGATTAAGAAATAAAATATTCTGTTGCGTTAAAGACCATACATTTTTCCTTCTGACTGTCTATTCGTTTTAGAGAAGCTGTTGTTAGTATACCTGGTCATCAGTTATCTGTTTTTGTCATGTTATGTTTAAAAAGCACACCTTTAAGCTGTAGGGCAGAGGTGGGATGTGAAGTATTTTGGTTAAATCTCCAACTTTGTTTGGATGTTTATCAGGAAAGCGATATGCCAATCCAGGAGCTGCTTAGCCTTTATGGCTATGATGGCACCATTCCACTCCAAGAAGATGATGATGATGAAGATGAGGAAGAGGAAGAGGAGGAGGGAGAAGATGATGATGATGTTGATAACGATGACAACAGTGGCTGCAGTGGTGAAAACAAAGTAAGTGTTCATGCCAGTTTACAACTGATTTTCATACAGCTGTTCTTAGGTAGACAAGCATTCAAAGTGCCAGATCACAGCGGAAGTAAATCATCATACAGCTGATTTCAGATGCTTTATGTACTGAAGTCTAACAGTTATTTTTAATTACCCTTCTATATTTCTCTTAATTACTCTGCATTTAATCTGTATCGTGCCAAACTCCTGCTGAGGCAAATTAGAGTGCGTGTATACATACAGCATCGTGTCAGAAGGGATTATGCTGTCCTTCAGAAATACTGTTTGGTTTAAAAACTGGAATTTTAAATGCCTGAAGGTCCCTTTGTAGATGTGGCTGAATGCTTGTTTCAAGATGAAAGCTGATCTACTGAAACTGAACAGTGCAGTGTGGAGTTGCAGTAACCTCTAATGCTCACGGATGCATCTTTAAATTCAAGTCTTCTAACTTCAGCTTTTTAAATTATATTTTTTTCAGCCTGGCAGTAATTAGCCTGCTTGCATTTAAATTGTTAATTAAATCTAATGCTTCAAATACCTTCACAGAATGTAAAGTTTTGAACTTAGAGTCTTTAGAATCCTGTCCTGTGTGCTCTTAAAACAAATTATCTGATTATAGAAGGGTCTTTTCTACTTATGTATGTCATTTGTATTTGTACTAATCCCATCTTGTCACGGGTACAGCTATAGCTTCTTCGTTACTGGTGCTGTTCAGAGTTGCTTCCTGAATACCATTAAAATATGGAAACCTTTGTACTGTCAGTAACAAAAAAAAACCCATAGGCATTAATGGAAGTCGAATTACCTAATCTGGATTTAAAGCGAATACATTTTTTCTTTGACATTTACCCATTTTAAAATGTCTGGAATGAGACAGAAAGGTGAGGAATGACATGCTCGATTCCAAAAGTGCTGTAAAAGATTGCTGTTTGTATAGCCTGAATAGTTCAAAAAGAAGAAAATTACATAGTTGTATTGCATTAGGAGGGCTTCAAGAAGCTAGAGATGGGGAGAAACTTACATAACAGGAATATGCAAAATTAAAGTAAGACACAAAAGCGTTTGATTTTGTTGTGCACAGCAGTGTTCACAAAGTCCCGCTTCCTTCTTATGCCTTTGCTTCTTAATTACTTCCTGACAAAACTGCCATCTTCTATGCTCTCCCGGCCTCCTCTGTAGTTCTCCAGTTCTGTTACTAGTTGCTTTAAGGTACCGCCTGTCTTTTCTCTGAAGTTCGTGGCTTCCCTGTGTCTGTTATTGCTAAGATGTCAGCAGTGAGAGGAGTGATGTCTGTCCCCCTGCAGGGGGACACTTTGCAGTATGCTGCAGAAGAGAACACATTCGTGCAGCAGCAGATCTGGTGGGGTAAGCAGAGCCCAGCCAGCAGCTTGCCCGGTTGCAGCCCTGTGCCTGCATTTGAATGGCAAGTCTGTGTTGAGTTGCTCAGCCCCAGCTTGGGTAGGGATGGAACAAAGGTGATAAGGAGGATTGGGCACAAAGAGCACTGGCCAGCCTGTCAGGGTGTTGTGCCTTGGGCTGCAAGAATGAGTGCTCTAGAATTACTCACATGCTTTTAGCAGAGAGGCAGTAAAACACATCTGTGGGGGTGGAATCGTTTTATAAATCATTCAGGCTTTCTCAGTGAGTGCACATCTTTCTACAGCTTATTTAGCTGTACTGCACTTAGCTGTTTTCTATTTTTAAGCTGCTTTAAGCTGCACATGTGATTACACTGTGATGCTGTTAAAGGTACACGTAAACATGTGTCGTGCCCTATGCCTTTGTCAGAGCTAGCAAGTAGGAGTGCTTACAACAGTCATAAAACCCAGACACAATCGGGACAACACACACCATAGAAATCTAATGTATTTTTTAACCATTATCATCTTATTTTTCACTAATTATAATAATTGCCGTTGTTGTGGTGACTTCTTTTCTAATAAAGAAACTGGTTCTTGTTTTTGATCTTTTGGTGGCTGGATGTACAAACACATGGCGTGTCGAGCTGACCGATTCCTGTTGGGTAGAACCACACTGTTGACATTTATTTTTGTGGAACGTACAGTTTCTATTTGACTGAGAAAAGTATCTTTGTACTGCTCTTTGTACTGAAAAATTGCAAGGAAGGGCTTTGAAGACTGAAGTAAAATGTAAAGTTAAATGAAATTAAACGAAAACCACAAGGATTTGCTTGACTCACTGTAAAGCTAGACATGGTATTCAGCTGTGCTTCATGTTTCTGATCTGTGTGTTAGAATCCGAGTGCTAAATCTGATCTGCTTAAAATCATGTCAATAAAGAACACGATGTGCTTACTTCTTTGTTATGGCTCAGTGTGGACAGACCGTACCCTGTACAACAGCCACTTGAAGTCAGATAGATAATGGGTATTTGGTTTGATATGTTGACAATTTGGAAAAAATATTGCCCAAATAGTGTTTCTCACACACAAGGTATAGCTGACCTCTTTGTTTCCTTATATTTCAGGAGGAGACCATAAAGGATTCATCAGGTCAGGAAGATGAGACACAGTCATCTAATGATGACCCAGCACCATCAGTTGCTTCTCAAGATCCACAGGAGTTGATTCGCCCTCGTCGATGTAAATATTTCGATACAAGTATGTACAGCTTAGCACTAAGCACAGCTACTTCAAAATGATTGATTTTTTGCTTACAGACTGCTTAGTTAGTTAACCAGTATTCTGTTTCTGAAGTATGCATCCAGATACCTGTGGACGTCTGTTTGTTCTCTTAGCACTGGTTTTGATTACCATTACACTCAGTGGGCAACCAGAAATTCTTATTGTTAGCTGAACACTACAGCTTCTCCCCAGATAAGGCGTTCTTTGTAAGAGCAGATACTCTCTTCTGAAAGGATTAATTTGTGGAAAAATGTTTTGAAAAAGCATCTCGAACAGCATAACTCCTTTTGTTCCATGACGCTCACATACTGGCTTGTACAGGTGTGCCCTTCAGGAAAAGATCCTTGCATGCAGAGTCCAGGTGCAGTAAACTGCTTCAGAGACTGATTTGTACAGTGAGGAATGTGATCTAACAAAAACTCCTCTATGGAATCCGTAGCCTGTATGCTGCTATGCTGTGTGATGGCAGCATTTAGCAGGGGATCAGCAGCACCTGCCTGTTCCGTGTGGTATTACCTTCATGTTGGAGCTCTGGCTGCCTGCTCTCGCTCAGGACTGCATTACTTTAATCCAAAACCATCAAGGAACCTCAGCATGTAGCTATGCAGAGGGTTGCAAATATCTTAAATGAGCTCTTATTTTTAGACTTTAGGATGACACGCATGTATTGCACTAGCTTTGGAGTTTTTGCAGCGTTCAGCTATATATAAAATATAATTTGATGTGTAAATTATTTTAGTGCTGATGTTCTCACTTGCTGTATATGAACCAGGTATTGTGGTTGCTTTTGCTTCATTGTGAGTGGCACCTACCTCATATCATAGGGCCTAAAATTGTTATCAGCCCTTATCCTAAGTAGTTTGTTTGAAGCACTGCTTTACATCTCTGAGCAGAACACCCAAGCCTACTAAATCCCAGTGAAGCTGACAGAAGCACACTTGTGAATTTCTTGTGTGTTGTGCTGTAGTTTACCTTAAATTCAGTGGCAGCTGCTGTAAGGGAGAGAGTATAGCAGCAACAAAGTGGGGAGCTCATGGAAAATGGGGTTGAAATCCACGTGTGGATGCTGAATGTGCATGCAAGAATACTTTCAGGATGTAACTGCGTGTAGTAAATGTGCAACATCTCAACTGCTTCGCAGTTGAATGAGGGAAAACAGATTTTTATTAGGAAGGACTAAAACTGATGGATGTATTCACTTATGCCTTCACTTTTCATAGCCTGCTGTGTATCTTGAGCCGTTCTAAACACAAACATTGGGTGGGTCATTTTTAAGGCAGTCACTGCTGGAGCATTTAGCAGTGCCAGCCGGCCTGCCTTCCGTGCTTCTGTGGTGTTAGATAAGGTGGCAGGGAGGCAGAGCGGGACTGCAGCACTGCCTGTGTCCACCCCTCACCCCACAGCACTCCCGATGGCTGGCTGCAGCCCCAGCACTGCCCCAGCATGCCTGTGTGTACATGTTGGCTCATTTCTCCTAGACAGTGAAATAGAAGAGGAGTCTGAAGAAGATGAAGATTATATTCCCTCAGAAGACTGGAAAAAGGTAAATATTAAGGTCGGTTATCAAACTCGATGTTCTGTGAATAATGAGCTAAGCTGCTATCTAGTAACTTTGATCTATAGATCTCATAACTCTTCTCCTTTTTTTCTCAACAAATATGGGTGTTTTTGTAGTAATAATGTTAAAGACCTCCCCAGAAAGTGAAAAATGCATTTCTCTGTAATGCGTATTTACAGATTTGTTTTAGATTTTGAGCGATGAAAGCTTTAAGAGAGGAAGGATCATACGGACATATTTTCACTTGCTAACAAAAAACTGCAAGGCTGTGGTTGCTTAACTTTTTGTGTCTGTTATTTCAAAAACAGGAAATTATGGTGGGCTCTATGTTTCAAGCTGAAATTCCAGCTGGCGTGTGCAGATACAAAGAGAATGAAAAAGGTGAGACTCAACACTGTTACTGTCACTGTGTGTCAGCTCGTTTTCTAGTGGGAAAAAATAACAGATATTTTGGATTCACATCACATGTTTTGCGGAATGTAACAGCTCTTTCAAATGAAGAATAGAACCATCATCTCAAACTGTAGCTCACCATATACTTCAACACCAGAGCTTGAGACTTGGAAGGGGAAAAGAAAGGTGATATTGCTGTCCTATTGAGTCCTTGCATTCTAACCAAGCTTTGTTGATCCAAGCTTTTCATATCAGTTATGTTAACCTCTTTGCCTGGTTTGTTCTGCTTATGTGAAATGGATAGTCAAGAACTTATGCTGCTGGATTAACCTGTTAAAGAGGTGAAATGGCACCAGCAGCTTTGTTTGCACATCTTACAACTCTTCAATCAGCATTAAAGAACTTCTTGTTTTACTACTTGAGTGTTTTCCAGGAGCTCTTTTCCTCTTACAAGCAGAGCCCTTGGCAGTATGCTGTCAATACAATGAAGCAGGGAAAGGCAGACACACATAAACCCAGCTTGAGCTTAAAAGCAGAAACTTCCCTGCTCACTCAACCCATTACCAAGAATTTGTTCACACTGCAGGTTGGTTTGAGACCGCAGCTTTTATATGTTAGTTTTAAACTAACCAGCAGAAAACTCAGTGCAGCCTCAGAACCTGAGAACATACTCAAGTGGTGACAGTTGGCTTGCTCCAGATGCCAGGTTGCTGTAGCTGTGCTGCAGCCTGGTCCAGCCAGAAAATGGAAACGTGATCACTCCTGGTTTTGGCCAAGAACAGGCCAACACTGGGGCTGACCCAGCTCCAGGCTTGGTAGCCAGAGAAACTGAAAAGAATGTAGTTTAAAACCAATTGAGAAGTTAGGAGCTTCCATGAAAATGGGATAACAATAAATTAGAAAATACAAATACATTAAACACGACTTCTTAGCTGTGAGGAAGTTGCTCCTTGCGTGCTTTCCTGCTACTGTCTAAAAATAGAGTTGGAGTTACGTATTTACCTGGGATGTGACAAATTATGCTTTATGGATTGGTCACCTGCTCTCTCTCATGTTTACTCAGCTCTGAATGGCTTCTGGCCTCCAGCAATAAAAAAAAAGAGGTATTTTATGCATTGCAGTAACCTACGTAAAACAGTTTCTCATAGCCTTGCACACGGCTCTGTGCAGGATGCAGAACCTATGTCATGGGCTAAAACTGTTGAGGAGGAAAGTTAAATTTTCACCAGTGTTCTGGGGTTGTTGTAGTTCCGTGTACGAGCAGGAAGTTATCTGTTGCCACTTCTTTTCTTTTTCTGTGTTTTAAATCTTTTTGCCAGGACTCCAGCTGGAATATGAATGTAACTTAGTTAAAGAGTTGAAAAATGTGTATCTGGGACTATATGTTGAGTAATTTCATGCACATATCCCGTCTTCTTTCTCATTCTTTAAGAAGTCTAGTCCTCTTGGGTCTCCCCCCATAAACAAATGCACAGAAGTTCTAGCACTTAAGATGAACCACCTTGCTTTTTGACTGCTCTGACATGCTCTTCTGAGGAAGGATGAGCCGAGCGTGCTGCATGAAGCTAATGGCTCTGGACTGTACCTGGAGGACTAGCAGCTGCTATTAGAGAATTTCAACCAACAGAATTCAAAGATGTGCTTTCAGAAGGCTTTGTTTCTCTTCTGAAATAGTTTACTTTGCTGCCATCAGCAAAACTGCGCTGCTTAAATAGAAGAAGTGGAGGCTGGGGAGTTGTGGGCTCTGGTTCTGCTACCTTGTGATTAAGTAGTGTCTGTCAGGAGGACGCATAGATGGAATTAGTGGAGTTTCGTGTATGAGTCCTAGAATCCAGAGCAGAGATTGAAAGATGGTGTAAGGTGTAGTGTGTTACTCACAGAATCGTACTTGTGAGCTGGTCTTTCACCTGCCCTGAGGTATGGATTGATGCTGATGCTCTGAGATTCCATCAGTGATAGTTTTACAAGAGAGAGTAAGCTTCCATATTGCTGTTTCAGCTTGCTTCTCTTTTTCCTCTGCTTACTTCAGTGTATGAGAACGACGACCAGCTGTTGTGGAATCCTGATGTCTTACCAGAAGATAAAGTGATTGAGTTCCTAAACGAGGCATCACGGCGCACAGGTGATGAGAAGGGCTTGGATGCCATTCCTGAGGGATCACATATTAAGGACAATGAGCAGGTAAATAACAAGAGGTGGCATTTTTAGTTTAGTATTACGGAGTGAATTATCCCTGTATTTTATTTTAATCCCAACAATTAAAATTGGGCTTGAAACAGCTCATTTGTTCCTTTTGGAAATACAAATATGATGTTTTTTTCCTCTCAACAAATTTTGAACCTCTAACTTTGACTTAACCTTGCTTTAGGCATCAGCAGATAGTTTTATGTGTAATTGGGCATAAGTGAGTTCTTTCAATTACAATTTTTTTGAAGCTTCATGAATTTTCTTTAAAAAAAATAAATTTTAAGAATGTATGCAATGGATAAAAATGTTGAAATATTTCACTTGAGTGTATGCTTGGTTATGTAGTTAAGAGCTATGGAAATTTAACCAGGAAATAGTCATTGTGCTGTCTTAAATTGTAATACAGTCCTTCAAAAAGTTTATTCCTCACCTTTTTTGAAATAAGTCTTAATGATTTATGAAGGATGTTTCTGTGGCACAGCATGAAATCAGTGTTATTTAGAATATTAAATGTATGTCTTCTTGTCTTTGCAGGCGTTGTATGAACTGGTTAAGTGCAATTTTGATACTGAGGAATCTTTACGAAGGCTGAGGTTTAATGTAAAGGCAGCCAGAGGTGAGCACACAAACTACTCGAGCTCTTACAGTGTTACCTCTCCTTTTGCTGCGTGGGTACTGCACACACAGCTGTTCTGTTACAGTGTGACTGCGTGCAAGCTTGATGTATCAGTGTTCATTCAAGTGCAGCCTTCAGTGAATCTGTTCTCTAAAGGAAGGAAATTAGCAGCTGTAGTATAAGCAAGCAAGTAAATTAGCTATTAATTAAGCTTGATATTTGTATTTGTCACTTTAATAACGAGTTAAAATTTAAAATGACTTCTTAGCAACTGCACTGTGCATTTCTTCAGCATTCCATTCTTTGTTCTTAGAGCTCTACAGTCATTAAAGTCAATGGAACAAACGTGAATAAAATCACATAATTCATAGTTCTAGCTAAAGGAGAACGGGTGTCTACACCTTTTATTGAAAAGGTATGCCACTAAGAAGACCTCAGTCTTGAAGTTCTCTTTGGAGACTGAAGCATTTGCTGCTTTATTATTGATCTTTGTACTCATTACAGCAACAGCTTCTTCCAAGTAGCAGGGACTGTCCCAGGTCTGTAGGCAATGCACTCCTGTGTGCTGTGCTCCCTGCAGTCCTGGGTGCTGTGCTGGCAGCAGCTGTCTGAGCCCTCCTTCCCCCTGCCTGCTCACTGTCCCCAGCTGGCAGGGCTGCTGGCTGGTGATGGCCCTGCCAACACGCCGCTTCAGCCAGCCAGCATTTCCCAGCTCCCAACTGGAAGGGAGAATCTTCCTTTTTGTAGTGGTAAGCCAGATTTCTGGAGGTGGTTCTCATTAGTTTGCAGATGGTGTAATAGACTTGAATGCCACATGTGTTTTCTGTCACTTAAGTTTTCTGTTACTGGCCATATGCTTTTATGTTAAGTGTTTTCATTATTGCATTTCCTTGCTTTAGAAGAATTATCTGTTTGGACAGAAGAAGAATGTAGGAACTTTGAACAAGGGCTGAAAGTCTATGGCAAGGATTTTCATGTCATTCAGGCAAATAAGGTATGTGCTGACTTTAAATGTAGTTCTTGCTTTTTCTTTTGGCACATGGAGTCATCAAAATGCTCACAGCACCTCTTTCCTAGGTACGAACAAGATCAGTTGGTGAGTGCGTAGCATTTTATTACATGTGGAAGAAATCAGAGCGCTATGATTTCTTTGCACAACAGACGAGATTTGGAAAGAAGAAATACAATCTTCATCCTGGCGTAACGTAAGATGTGCATCATTCTCCTGTGCTTTTACATGCTGGATCTAAATTGTTCTTTTGTACTGCTCTGACTCTGAGATGGAGGGACAGACTGGTGACACCACAGTCCCAGGTTGCAGTGGGAAAAAAGCCAAAGAAAAGCATACCAGTGTGTATCATGTAATTCCCAAAATACATTTGTTGGGAGTTAGGCCAGCAGTTTGCATTGAACAGCTCTTTCATGGAATGTGTTTTTTGGTTCAGTGTTTCACAAATGTAACATTTCTGCAAATAGGAATCATAGGATGGCCTGGGTTAAAAAGGACCGCAATGCTCATCCAGTTTCAACCCCCTGCTGTGTGCAGGGTCGCCAACCAGCAGACCAGGCTGCCCAGAGCCACACCTAGCCTGGCCTTGAATGCCTCCAGGGATGGGGTATCTGCATTCTCATGAGAGAATCTTTTTAAACAGTTGTTTTGCTTTAAATACATGTTTTGCACTAAGGCATTAGTCACAAATTTCAGATGGGATTTTTGGAGTATATTGTTTGGCCAAAACCATACCCTGTCACAGGGCTTTTTTCACTATGCATTCCCCCTGCTTTCTTACAGTTATCTGTTCTTCCTGCTTATTAATACTAGTGATCCTGTGAACATTGTAGAGCTAAGTGCTGGACCACCAAAGTGAAACTGCAGTACATTCTCTGATTATTCTGTTAGGGAAGGGTGCCTTCCTTCCTTCCTTGTCACTCACAAACACAGTGAATTTTTTTGTACATGCTGTACATGCTCTCTCTCTTCTGTAGAGATTACATGGACCGCCTCCTAGACGAAAGTGAAAGTGCAGCCTCCAGCAGAGCTCCGTCCCCTCCGCCCACAGCCTCCAACAGCAGCACCAGCCAATCTGAGCGAGAGGACAGCACCACCAGCAGCAGCAACCAGAACGGTGAGTGCCCACAGCAGAGCTGCAGAGCTCACGTACTGGGATAAGTGATCAGTGCTGCCCTGGGGAGGAGTTCCATGCAGGAGGTTCGAAGCACAGTGCATGCCCCGTGAACACAGTTCAGTGTAGGGCAGCAGGGGGAGGTAGGAGGGGGAAAAGAGCCAGGGCATCATCACTTATCGGGGAGAAGAACCTTAAAAGTGAGGGTCAGGCGTTCTGAAGGATCCGGGGTAAAAGCTGTTGCAAGAAAGGAGGTCAGTGTTGAACTGAGCTGGAAGACTGGAAGCTCCAGTTCCTGCATAGATGGGGACAGTTCACCTGCAGCTGTAGTGGGGGTGGCTTCTGGGACACGGCTTTGGCTGCTGTTGCTTCTAAGGGCAGAGGACATGAACCCAGTATTGACCTTTGTGTTCTGTGGGCTTCTGCTTTATTGTTCTGTGCATTTATTCTGCTGCTGCTGCTTCCGTTCTTTTTTCTTACGGTGAGTCTCTACCACAGGGCTGTCTGCTAACGGGCCGGGAGAGATACCAAGTAAGGATGAAGCAAAACCAGAAGGATTGCACGTCAACGGACCTACTGGTGGCAAGAAAACCCCTCACACAGATCTGGATACAAATGGGTATGAAACTGAAAGTCTTTCCCTTGACCCCAAAGTTGCTCATTCAACTTCAAGAAGTGAAAATGATTTTGAAGAAAAAAATGAAAGACCTCTAAAAAGAAGGAGAATTAATAGCAATGGTAAAGAGAGCCCTGGTTCTTCAGAGTTCTTCCAAGAAGCAAACTCCCATGGGAAGCTGGAAGAGCTGGAAACATTGGATGACTGAATAATAGGAGCAGATTTTATTCCTTGGAGTAAATCTTGGGTGTTTAAAATTTTCAGGGTTGATGGGTTACCTTGCAGAATCCAGTTCCATAAAACACTGCTGAGATTTTTCTAATAGCTTCTGGTCAGCTCCGCAGATCTGCTTCTTTGGTTGTGTCAGTGCTGAAAAGCAGCAGCAAAATATTGTGTTCCTGAGGTGCCAGCTGCAGCTCTGGGAACACAGAGGCACTTAGGAGCATTTGAGAAACAAATCAGTGATTTTCTGTAAAAATGCTTCCAGCCAGCAGGAAATTGGGTGTAAGTTGATCTGAGCGTTGCACAGGTGAACAAAGCAGGGGCTGGTTACAGTTTCTGATCGTTGGGGGAAGTTAAAAGGAATCCCAAATCCCAAGACATGCACAGAGTAGGCACAGAGACTCCTAACAGAGAGCAGCACGTGTCACCTGGCTGGTAAGGAACCCGCATGAATCCTGAAAGTTACGAGCACAACTATTTTTATATATAGAAGTTTTAAAAGGTAAATAAACCAGGTCAGGTTTGTCTATGTAAAATTGTTGACATCAATGATGTCTTTCCATATTCTTATCTGGGCTAAAGAAATACATTCTGTATTTTTCCAGATTTCTTTGTAGCCTTTGAAAGATTTTTACAGTACTTAACGTCTTGATCAAACTGTCCTTTCTTAAAACAAAAGCTTGTATAATTTTCTTAGCTTGTACAGTTGGTAAACTTTTATGAGAGAATTGATATCCTGAGTCTGATGTCAGCTTTGTTTTATTTTGCTGAAGTCTTTTCTAAGAAAAAGAAAAAAAACAACCACAAAAAAAAGAAGCCAAACCAAACCAACTGACCTAGAAAAAAACGTTTCTCAGGCAGCAACGTGGTGTTGTCTTCTCTAAAGCAGTAAGTCACAAACATCAAGAATGGTTAGAAGTCATTTGATTTTAAAAACATGCTTTTTCTTACTTGTTTTATGACAGCAATGCAAAGAATTTGTTAGGCACGGCGCTCGCCTTGCACAAGTTCTTTTGCTTTCCTTATACATTTTCTCCTTTTATTTTGAGCTCAGATAAATTTCGTGTCAGCCACACGCTGCAGTTTGCCACACTGTGGTCACTGAGATCAGCTGTGAGATTATTAATAGAGTTATTTCAGCGTGTTTCACCTCCGTGTCAGAGGAGAGAAGGAGATGGGTGAGGCAGTGCCAGCAGTGGGGAGCTGCCTCCGAGCACTGCAGACCTGACAGGGGTGGATGTTTCAGAGGGAGCAGCACTGCCATGTGTAAGTGCGTGGCACAGAACATATCCAGCTGTGCAGCTGGTGTGTAGCACATCACCTGCTGAAGGAGGGAACTGGCACAGAGAACTCTGGTGCTAGGAGCTCTATCACTGCACGTGGCATGGGGTGATGCTCACCTTCCCACCAGCCCGAGCTTAAGGTTGTTAACATAGGGTTACATCCATGACATAGAAACATCCTTACGATCAGTGTTTGTTTCTCTTACAACAAAGGAACAAAAACCTCAAGTTTTGGTTTATTTTTTTTTTAAGCTGCAGCTACACATCCTGCTGTATTAAAAATAGGAAAAAGTGTTTGTATAATTCATAATCTCGTCTCCTCCTGCACTTGTTGTCACTAAAATGATCTTGTAAGTTTATGAGTCTTCACAATATCAGCTTTAAACGTGTGGTCCTGTGGTTGGAAAAGCACCTGCACAGGGCTGTGCTCCTCAGCCACGTGCACTCAGACTGCATGGCGAGGGAGGAGCTGCAGCTCTGGGTGCAGCCCAGCTCTGCCAACACAAGGAAGCACAGTGCTGTAAGCTGCTGTGATGTGGAGCAGACACCCACCTGGGATTGGGCAGCAGTTGTGGGAGGCACACAGGTGGGGGATGGCTCCTGCACATCCCACAGCAGGCCTGGGCTTCCAAAGAGGTTGCTGTTGGTTTGGCAATCTCTATCAGTAACAGAAACCCAAAGTGTCGCAGCCTTCCCATGGAGATGGGCTTTGGGTGGTTGCAGGCTCATCTTTCCTCCTACAGCCCTGTTTTCTATTTTATGGTTACACATTTTTGTTCGCAAGTTGGAAATATTTCCAAAAATTTATAGGAAAGTTTATAAGTAAGTTTATAAGTACGTAAATTGTCTCAGGCTTGTGTGTGAAATACAGCACCGTGTATATTTTCAGGAATGTTGCTTTGTTTTTCCTTACCTTTTTCTGATGATAATAGAAGAGACATTCCATAATCAACAAGTACGTAATGCTCAGCTAGACTTCAAGAATATTTAATTATAATTTACGTTTTGTTCATGCTGGTGTTTTATATGCAATACTTGTTCACGTTCTTCAACCCGCAGCCACTCTCACTTGATAAGTCATTGCACTACTAAGGCTATTTAAATTAATTCTAGACATTTAGCGATCGGTTTTATTTAGAAAGCATTCAGTACAGGTGGAGCCCAGAAGGTGTTGAACTCGGTTCCGAGCTGCATGGGACAGAGCACAGATCACAGCATGCCATGCAGGTCAGGGCTCCACGCAGCCTGAGCTGCAGCCACTCCAACTGAGCGGAGCTCCGTGGGGCGCCTGAAGGTCGAAACGGTGTCAAAGACAAAGGACACAGCCACGCAGACTTCACAATTAGTTTTTATACGTTTTGTCACACATAGTAATTTTGCACTGTTAGTACTTCCCCTCGTCTTAACCCTGTTCCCTGTCTGCAATTCTGAGAAAGCTTATTAAAATATTTTTGTAAACATACCGTCTGCATCCCCAGTTCCTGCGCGGTGCCATCAGAGCTGTGGCCCAATGATGAGCAGAGCCTTCCTGGGACATGACTTATCATAGGATGGCCTGGGTTGAAAAGGACCACAGTGCTCATCCAGTTCCAACCCCCTGCTATGTGCAGGTCGCCAACCAGCAGACCAGGCTGCCCAGAG
>JAOWBP010004015.1:15519558-15554393 GCA_028571105.1 Tragopan temminckii
AGCCGTGGGGGTGTCTGTGGGGCCGGGGTACCCCCCCGCATGGGGTCTGCACGGCCCCGGCCCTTCGGTGCGGGGTCGGGGTCGGGGGGGGGGGGGTAGATGGGGCCGCGTGATTTATGGCCGTGCACTGCTATGTGTGTGCATCCCTCCATCGGGAAAGGATGCTCTGAGAGGGACCATCGCTGTCGGGTAGGGGGGTGCGGTGCTGGGGAGGGGGCGCAGAGGAGATGGAAGGGGAGATGGGCTCCGGTTGAGCGCTGTGTGTCTGTGTGGGGGAACAGCCCCCGGGCACTGCTTGCACAGATTGTAACCCGTGTCATCCGCCTCGGCCATATGTAGAGCTCCTCCTTACGCCTTCTGCGGCGAGATGCCATGGAGGAAGGGTTTTATCCGCTTAAAGCAGGACGGCTCTTGGCCTTCAAGGCCCCAGCACGCATCGTAGAGGTGTTCTGCTTTATTTGTGCCACCCCGGTGCCGGGTGCTCGGATCCAGCCCTGCGTGTGACCTCAGCAATGGGCAGAAATGGGGATCCGTGGGGCCGTCACCAGGCTGAGGCGATGGAAGATGCCCACCTCCCCTCGGTCACATCCATGGCCGAGGGCTGCGTGTGCTGCGTGATCCCTCGGGGTGAGGGGAGCGGGCATCCCTGTCCTTCAGGGCCTTATTTATGCTCCACCGACGTTGGAGAGGGGATGGGTGCGAAGGAAAGGATTTGATCTCAGGGCGCAGCGCTGCGCTCCGAGCCGTGACTCACAGCGCAGCCGGTGACACAGCTCGGCTGCGGGAGCCGCTCCTCGCGAGCGCTGCGTCTTCGGGGGAATTAACGGGTGGGAATTACAGCCGGGCCGCTGCCGTGCTGGGTGCGGCGGCTCCGTCTGCCTGCGGAGGGGGCTGGGCCGGGCTCCCTTCTGGGTTCCTCGGTGGTCCCGATGGCGGTGGGATGGTGGCTCACGGAACCGTCTTGCACGGTTTTTAGGAAAAGGGGACCGGCTGTAGAAAGTTTCCCCATTACCGGCGACTCGTGCGTGGGAACCTGGGATGGAAGTGAGAAAATGGAGTGAGAAGAAATAATTAATGCTTTTGATTAATTTTTAAACAGTTGGAAACTGGCTTTATTTGTGGAAGAGCGAAACTTTCATGCCCGATGCCCCACTGACACCTTGCAGAGAAGCTTCCTTTTCACAGAACCCTTCAGGTTGGAAAAGCCCTCTAAGACCACCAAGCCCAACCCATCCCTGCCATGCCCATTGACCGTGGCCCTAACATTTGGAATGCCCTCAGCTTAGAACCAATTTCAAGCTCTCAAAGCCATGTGAAGCACCTGTGTTTCCCTGTACTGACTGTGCCGTAGGGTTTTAGTGGTGCTGAATTGGGGCACCGTGGGGCTGCTGGTGCCACAGGGCTGGCTGGACTGAGGTTGTGTCCTCCCATAGAAGCAGGAGAATGTGGCCTCTTGGGGGTGATGGGGACTTGTGCTGGGTTCAGGATGAAGATGGGGTATCTTCTAGTTCTCTTTGTAGATAGGAGGAGAAGCCATAGAGAAGTGCCGGGGGTAGGAAAACAAAACAACCTGGTGATGTTGTGAAGGTAGACATCCATGTGCAAGAGAACAAAGGGGTGTATTTATCTCTTTTTTTTTAATCTGTTGCATCTTGGGTGCACTGAAGCTCTGTCCTATGGCTTAATTAAGTTTTGAAATCACTGCTGCAATGTGGTGCTCAATGCAAATGTTGTGCAGCGTTGGAAGATCAGTCGGCTGTGGCTGATGGATGATCCCATTGGGGTGGCACTGAGGCCAGCAGTTCCTCCCACCCTCTCTGAGGTCAGAGGTTGGCTGAGATGGCAGGAATTTCTGCTCTGCTTTCTCTGAGTGTTTCTGGGGCATCTGGTCATGCTGGGGACTTCCACGGGCGGCTGCTCACGTCCCATATGGCCACGCTTCGCATTGCCTCCTAGCAGTGCTCGTCTTAGCTGGGTAACACTGGGCCTGGGGGCAGCCAAGGGCAAGGAGCAGAGGAAGCTTTTCTTTTGCCAAAGAGAGAACACTGGCTTTGTTATGTTTTAGGTGGTCTTGTTCTGATAAATGGTGCTTCTGGATGTCAGTGCGTGTGTGTAGCACGTGGGGCTCAGGGAGTTTCTGTATCGGCTGGGCTGATGACAGGCCTCGATGCCAAGAGATAGCAGAGCTCTGGCACACCACCCAGTCCAGCCGAGCTGGTTTGGGATTTTCCAGCTGTTTCTAGGGCAGCACGTTTCTCAATAGGTCTTGCTAAAGGAGGGAGGGAGGGGATAAAGGGATCTAGCTCGAAAACAACAACAAAGCCCCACCCAAATTCTGGGAATTTGGGAAATGTGTTGGGTTAAGCCTGGTAGCACTCCCCAGTTCAAACCCACACTGTGTGAAGGTGCAGAGGATGCCAGCTGAAATAGGAGCTGGGCAGCCAACACAGAGCCCTCACACCGTGTGTCGGACTGCTGGGCCATGAGAAGTATTGAGATGTTTATGGACAGGGCTTCTTGGATGGGAAAGTAGAAAATGAAGGGCTAGAATGAGAACTAATGGCCTCATGTGGCACCAGGGGAGAGTTAGCTTGGATATTAGGAGAATTTTCTTTTCCAAAGAGCGCTCAGCACCGCACAGCTGCCCAGGAGTGGAGGTCGCCATCCCTGGGGTGTTCAGAGCTGTGGGGACGTGGCTCTGAGGGGTGTGGGCACGGGGGAGGGGAGTAAGAGTGGGCTTGGGGAGCTGAGAGCGCTTTTCCAACTGCAATGATTCTATGGTTCATAAGTACGTGGGATGCAGATGTAGAAGCATTCGTTTGGTGAGCCCAGTTTGAAGTGTGCCCAAGCACAGCCTTTGGGCTGCCCCATTCATTGGTGTTACGCACGTTACAAGGACTCTTCAGGAAAAAAAGGAATCCGGGTTAAATCACGTCTCCTTGAGTCTTTGCCACAGGCCTCAGGCAGCTGAAGGTTGGATGAGTGGTTGCCCACAGCCATCCCCTGCTGCACAGAGCTGCTCAGTGCCCGAATTTGCCCTTACTGTGTCTGTGGAGACCTTCAGGGAGAGCCCTTTGCCATTGAGATGCTGATGGTTGCTGGACACTGACTCTCCCTTCCAGGCACACGTGTGGTGGTGTTCCCATTTTCCATGCTCACCCAACACATCGTTTTCCATAAGATGTATATTTGAGCAGTGTACATTCAGTGGGGATAAGGAGGTCCCTGGCTCCTGCCCTGCTCATGTGGAGCATAGCAGCGCAAAGCCTGGCCTGCTGCTCCTGAATGGCCTCAGCTATTCATTTTTAATTGAAGCTCAATTACAGGCTGATGTTCCTGGGTGTTTTTGGAGGTGTGTTGCTTTGTTGGCAGAGGAACGGCTGAGGCTGCTTTTGGTTGTGCTTTCAACCCCATGGAATGGCACATCGGTCAACTTTTGGGTTGGATTTGGGTATTTTTTGGTTTCACGGATGCTAGGTTTGCAGGAGGAGATACTGAAGGAGCAGCCCAGCCCTCCCAGCACGGTGCAGGGGGTGGGGGTGGCCAGCACTGGGTTTGCCCACGCAGCCCTTCCAGCAGAGGGGGTGATGCTGCCCGCTACCAGTGCAAATGCAGACTGATGTGATATGTGGGTTGGAAAGCAGCAAGGTATCAGCACTGGAAAAATCACCCAATGCAGCCGTATCAGGGATCTGCTCCTCACCATCGCAGCGCCCCGACCTTGGCACATTCTTCTGAGGACTTCAATTATGACTCTTCAAATCTTACCCAATGCTGAGTGCCAGCTGTGCTTTCATGTTCCCCACTCCCAAAGCACCTCTGACGCAGTGCTGTGTGGTCTGTGCAGCAAAGATGCTGGGGGTGACCGCAGCCAGTCCCATCCCAGTGGAGGTGGGGGATTTTAATGGGTTTGTACCTGTTTGTTTGGGGGAAATTCTTCCCCCCCCCGTGTTTTCTTCTTTTTTGTGTGTGCGCATGTGTTTTGTTGTGGCTTTTCTTGAGAGCTATTGAGTGAGGGTGGGGAAAATAACCTCCCACCCTCTGCAGCTGCGGGGAGCTGAGCAGCCAGCTCAGGGCATGGGCTGTGCTGGAACGGCTGTGGGGGCTTCCAGCACAGGGCACAGTGCTGGGGGGCACCTCCTGCCATGCTGCTGTGCTGTTCTGCAGAGCCACTTCTACAGAACCCGGCGGAGACATCGTTAGAGATGCACCCTGGTATTAGAGCTGATGAATTATGAATGGGTGCCAGGCTTTCAAGTGTGTGTGTGCAGTGTCAGTGGGCATTTGTCGCTCTGCTCGTCCCTTGGAGCGCATCCCAGCCCCCTGCTGCCACGCAGCCCCTCGGCTGGGTCTTACCCCGTGTCCTGCCCATGTCGCAGATCCTCTAAGCTTACAAACAAGCTCATCAGTACAGTGCCAGCCTGGGTGGCTTTTTTTGCTTAACCAGAAGCTCCTGTATCACAAGATATAAGAAATGAACACAGACACGGCTATGGCAATGTGGTTCCAAGGCATGCACCAAACCCTCCCCTGAACAGCTGGAGCCCCTCCTCCCGACCTGCGGTGCTCATGAAAGGATGTGCATGCAGCTCTTCTTGTGGGCTGAAAGGCTGGTGTTTTTTTTGTTTACTATTGCTGGGAGCAGCACTGAGAGGCTTCTTCACATCCCTCAGTTTTCCAGGTAGAGAAATCCCATAATGGCACTGCCATGGGATGGATGGAGGATGGGCCGGGGGGGAATGTGCAGGGTTCCTTATTGTTGGGCTTTGGCATTGCCCACTTGCAATACTTCAAACCTATAGCATGCCTTTTGAAATGCACATTCAGGATATGCAGTAGTCCCCACACAGGTGAGGTTTTCTGGAAGATGGTGACATTTGTAAATATGCCCGAGATGGGCTCAGCTGGTGTGCTTCTCATAGGACCGTAGAATCATTCCAGTTGGAAAAGACCTTTGAGATCCCCGCTGCTCCCCCTGGCCGTGCCCCTGAGCACCTTTCGGTCCCTTGGAGCATGCCCTTCCAGATGGGGAAGGAGGTTGGTTTTAGTACAGTTCCTTGGAGTTTTGCAGGGTGTTGCCCTTGTCTTGGCTCTAGTGCAGAAGAAACCAGTGTGATTTATTTGTGATGTTTGCCCAGATGCTTCCACCTGGGACTTGCAGCCCTTCTGGGCAGCGTGGCTGTGCTTTGGAAGCAGGTGCTGGGAGGGGGCTCAGTGCCTGGTGATGGGGCCTTCCTCTTGTGTCAGGCCTCCTTGGCTTTCTTGTTAGTTACACATTCCTGTGGTTGATCACCTCTTTAAAATCCAAGTATTTGATGGCAGACTATGGGAGAATGGGATGGTTCTGGGAACTGGGAATATGGCCCGTGTTGTGCTTAATTTTGGGTGTGAATCTTCCCAATGTGCAGATGTGAATTTGAATGTATTCTGTGTAGGTTAACACTTCTGGGTGACAATGTTGGCATGGAAGCAGGTGACTCCTTTTCGCTGGCAGCCCACCCAGACCTTGGTTGGAGAGCCTTTTCCTGACCGCGCTGGGGACACTGTCCATGTTGTCCACGTTGTCCATGTGCACGTGCCCTCCCGTAGCTGCTCAGTGCTTGGGTGGTGTCTGGGAGTTCCCTCATCTCCTGTTCCTGACCAGCAAACAGAAATAGTAATCTGAGCATCACCTGGGAGGGAGCAGCTGTCCTGGGCCATGACTTGCATAGCACAGCAACCTTTAGAAGCGTATTTGGCATTTGTGTGCCAGCCGTGAACAACAGCCACAGCTGTATCTGCACCTTGTGTCCTGGCAGCACTGTGGGGACACTTGTGTCCCGTGATTCCCTGTGAGCTGACCCTACAGACCTGATGCTGGGGTAAACAGACAGCAAGCAATCAGTGTGGCTGCATTACTGAGGTTAGTGAGCAGCGTGTGGGTGATGACTTGCTTCCTTATGATCTTAAATATTATATATATAAATATAAAAGAAGCTTGGTGCAGGCATCCAGCACCATGCTGTGCTCATTGATCCTTTACAAGGAGCCAAGAGTTGCTTCAGGTTCCAGCACTGTTTGGGTGCCCATTTAGATGTCATTGCACTGTGCACAACAAATGATGGTTACACTGCCCATGGGTGCATCCTGCAGCCCGTAGAAGGGTTTTCCAAGCAATCTTTGTATAGTGAAACTTTTTCTGATGGGCCTTGTTTTTGTGGGGAGAGTATGGAGCCTTGTCCTTGCCCTGCAAGAAATTCTTGATTCCCAAATAGCTTTGGATCTGTCAGACCTTCTTGCTTGGAGCCTGGGGCAGGCACGTGCCAGTCTAGAGGCATTTTGTCTTCACTCTGCTTTGGTTCTACTGAGCAAATTGAGGGTTATTCATTCTGGAGCAAAGTAAATACTGTCACTTGACTTGGAAACAGCAGCAGATTTCCCCATGTTTGGACCTAGGGAAGTAATTCAGCAGGAGCAAGTGTGCATGCAAAGGGAATGGGCATTGCCCACATTCAGCTCCAAAGGAAATAAACAGCCCCCAAAAAACCCAGCAGCAAACCAACTGCAAAACAAACTGACCATCTCGTGTTTTATGGTGTTCAGAGTTGATGCTGTCTGTCCCTAAAATGGCAGAATTTCTCCTTTTCTCCTCCCCTTGGAGGTGCTTGGGATCCTGAGGCTCCATGTGGTCATGGATGCATTTATCCCAGTGCACAGACTGAGCAGCCCTAGTGAATCAAAACATCTGAATAGCTTTATTTTAATGCTTCTGTCATCAAAAAAAAAAAAAAAAAAAAAGAGCATTTGGGGCAACAGTATTCCCATGGGTGTTTTCTCTGTTGAAATGGATATTGCTTTTCTGAAGCTCTTCCTCCCAACACTCCCCTCCCTGTCGGGGGACCAGGAGCATACCTGTTGTCCCATCCATTGGCAGGAGGCTGCTGGCACTGGGAGAATGGGACTCTTCTTCTTGTAGAGCTGTGAAGTCTTTGGTCTAGAAGACGTGTGCACAATTCTTAAGATTAAGATTGGAAAGCTTCAGAGCATTAAATACCGAGTTGTATTTCTTAGATGCTGATTCATATGTATACGAGGAGGGGGGAAAGATGATAGTAAATGGAAGGTGACTAATGCCCTGCTGCAGGGAGCTGCATGTTTGGGATGAGATCCCCAGCATGATGCTCTGGTTCTGCTGTGGTTGGTGGTGCTGTGGAAGCTCTCACCCTTCCCTAAACATCTTTCCTTCCCCTAACTGTAGTTACATTTCCAGCAGATGGTGGGTCTATTATATAACTGAGCAGAAGGTTTCGTTACAAAATTTAGCCAAATTGGGCTTTTCTTCAGATAAGGCCAAACAGCGTCTCAGTTCGGTCATTCACTTCCCTCCCTGTTCTACTTTGGGTTTGGAGGCCAGTGTTATTCTGGGGACTGAGATCTTCCTGTGTTACTAATAACTTGCTTGTGGGAAGGCTGGGAGAAGCCAAACGGGGCTGTTGTGCAAAGGTGTGGGCTTCGTGCCTGGGGCTGGGCTGCTGCACTGCCCTCAGACCTCCTAGCACTGACCCTGAGGCTCCATCAGCAGCACCAAAGAGAGCTGCCAGAGTCTTTCCTGGTGCTGCCCAGGCTTGGCCCTTTTGTTGGACAACCGAACATCTGGCTGTAGGGGATCAGGAGCCTTGGGGCTCCTCTTGTGTGATAATTCAAGTCCGGTGGGCTGTGATGTGCTGCAGAAAGCCAGCACTGGGGGTGCTTGTTGCATCCATCCGGAGGAGTGAGATGCCTCTGGGAAAGCAGAAAATAACTTTGGATGGAGGGCATGCACGAGCTTGGAGGCAGAGCAGAGGAGAGCAGCAGCCCAGCTTCGTGGTAGCTCCAAGCGGTTCAAATGCTAAAACCCCTACCTAAGTGCACTCATTGCAAGGTGTTAGAGTGCTCTCAGGGACAGCTTTTCCTCCAAAAAAAATGGCAGGGAAGGCCCGGAGCTACTGTTAGGAGTGATGCTCGGCCGGTACCTGCGGCTTTGGCCATTGAGGGCTGTGTCTCCCTGTCCCCAGCGGGTCGGTGCTGCTGTAACTATCAGCACTGTGCTGAACCACTGCACCAGCCTGGTGGTTTAAGTAGGTTTTTGTTTTTTCCTTCATTTATTTACCCCACAGAAGGGTTTCCCCACTGCCTGCAGTGTGGCAAGGGAGTGTATCGCAAGACAGTAAGGTCAGAAATACTTACTGTGAAATACGTAGTTGAGCAAGTTAATGAGCATTCACTTAATAATAGCAAGGTGTAAGCAGGCACACGCGCTGCCTGCAGTGCCCTGCTGGGGGTTTCTTTTCACCTTGTTTATAACTTAGAACTGGCAACTGGGGAAGCAGCCTCTTGGTGGTTTAATTTGGAGTGTAATGTGCATATTGCATTCTTATACTCCTACCTGCAGGACTGAAAAAACGTACAAGGAAGGCCTTTGGTATACGCAAGAAAGAAAAGGACACTGATTCCACGTAAGTCAATGAGATATAAAATGCATTAATAAGTAATGATGGCAGGACAGTGGTGCCAGGGCAGGAAGGAGCTGGGTGTGTTGGGGACATCTGTCATCCTCAAGTCACGGCTCATAGCAATGGCTGCATCAGAGCTATTTCCCCCTGTGCACACACAGACCTGCAGCCACGTGTGCTCGGTAGTGCTCTGGAAACATGCATGTGTTTGCCATGCGTGGTGACTGAGCCGTGATCAGAAGCCCAGCTCTCCTCTGGGAGTTGCAGCAGATTAATCTCTGCCCAAATACTGATGTGCACATCTGCTGGAATCTGTTCAGATGCAAATCCCGTTGAAACAGGAGGGCCTTTGGTGGGCAGTGGTGGCTTGGAGCTCAGCTTCGCTGCTGGAGGGACTTTGGGTCCCTGGACCACATCTGGAGGGGGTTGGGTCACAGCCAGCAGAGGGGAAGGCTGTAGTGAGGGAAGAGGGAGATGAACCCTGGGATGAGAGAGGAGCACACATGAGCGTTATGGTGAAGTTTGACAAAAAGGCATTAATCTCCATCAAATTAGCGCAACCCAACAGCAGCTCCCTTCAGATTTTCCGTGGTGCCGTGAGTCAGATGTTAATTTGTGGAAAATCTCTGGCAACACATCAACAAGGGGCCAGCCTAGATCCAACAAACACATCCACCCCTTTGCTAAGCTGCCCCTTGCTGACACTCGGTCCAGTGTTGCCTTGTGAGGCTACTTGGTGTGCCCCAAGGCCGAAGCCCCCAGACATGGGGATGATGAGAGGTTTTCAGCTCCACCTGTTTAAAAAACCCACCCAAAAATGAAGCAATGATACTTCTGGCAGGGAACAGCCTTGCTGCGTGGAGTCCGAATTACTCATATGCAACTTCTACCAACTTCTGCAGCACAGAGGCACTCGATGTACTGCTGTGTGTGCATGCGTATGTGCTGTCCAACAACACGAGAGCGCACTGTGCAGGGTTTCTGAGGAGCACACCAACAGTTTGGCTTTGCTGGCAATGCTGTTATGACAGCTCAGTTGCTGTGGGAACGTTCAGAGCATCATTTCTGCATTTCCTCGAGTGGGGCTGTGCTGGAGCTAACCCAGGTGCCTTTTCTGTTCCTTGCAGGGGGTCACCGGACAGGGACGGCATCGTAAGTACCGTGCAGCGCTGCTCCGCACTAGCAGTTTTGTTGGCCACCATGGGAGCTTATTTTGTGAACCACTCCCTTCTTAACATAGAAAATAAGTGTCCAAGTCCAGAAGAAGCTGTTTAAATAATAATAATTCAGGACTCTGCAAAACTGACACAGTGAAAACAGGCAGCAGGTGCTGTGCACCCCCTGTGGCGGCTCAGGTGCCCGGAGATTCCAGCTCCTGCTGAGCGCAATCGGCTCAGGGCAGATTTTCTGTGGTTGAGGTTAAGGGCAAATCGCCACACACCTGTTTCTTATATCAGTTTGTTTTCTATACTAAACTGAAATGAATTCAATAGCTGTTCTCAAGATGCTGCTGCTTTTCTTGGTTAGGGATAGGAATGCCCCCGCTAGAACCAGGCAGTGGAAGGAGCACTTTAGCTGCTTGATTTCCAATTTACAGTTAAGTATGTTGGGCTCAGACTGGGACTGTGTGGATTCAGGCATTAGAGGCTTAAAATAAGCCCTAGGGAGACATTCAGCAGGAGAGCAGTACTGTGTGCCCCGTCCAGTGCCAGGGACACACGGCATCGCTGTGCAGTGTGGCATCATACAGACATCAGGGTGCCACACTGCTCCTTCAGAGATGTGCCATCTTGTTTCCTACATCTGACCCAAGATCCTTGGCTTTGGGCTCACCCACATTCCTCTGCCATTCGTTACCGGCTGTTAATTAGTGATTAAGAAGCCTGCAGCTCAGGTAGCGTTTTAATCAAGGCTCTGTTCAGCAGTTAAACAAAACCCCAGAAAACACAATGAAATAGAGTTTTGTGACATGCAGAAATCTGTAGTGAATAAAACTGCTGCATTGAGCAGTGCCAGATTTAATTTTGGACAGTGAAAACCCAGCTGACAGCTCCTCGGGCATGGCTGATGGTAGCACTGTGTTCAGATGGGGCTGGGGGCAAGATCGCTGAGCTGGAAACCCGAACACCACCTCCAACCCTTGCCAGCAGCTGATGCTTTCTCCATAAGATGTGTATTTTGGGTTTTGAAGGTGGTTTGCTTTCTTGTAGGACAGGCAGGGTTTCCAGTGCTCCAGTAAGCTGGAAGAAGCAGGAAAGCAATTTCTTTTTTTTTTTTTTTTTTTTTAGTATGTAATGAGAGCACTGAGTATTTTGAAACAGGCATTGGAGGATGGAGAGATTTCAGTTTTCATCCTATAGCATGTTCTTGCAGAAAGCCATATCGTGGTAGGGATGATAGCCTTGGGGCCAACCTGATTACTGAGTAAGGCCCTGCTGGGGGGTCATCCCCTCCTTATAGACCCCACAGTGTTTGCTGATTCCTTTCATTTGTTCTTCTGTTTAAAACCAACCACCTGCCCAACACATTAACCCTCTTTCTGCCCAACCCAATCCATTCCAGCCTCTCAGCCCTCATCTCAAAGAACCACCTTGCCATAGCAAACCTGAGGGCACACAGGAGCAAGGAAAAAATAACTCGGTAAGGAAATCCTTGGTTACAGCTACAAATGAGAACAGAGTGTAGTTCTTGTTTAGAGATCCAGACTGCAGGAAAATGTGGGTTAGGTTGAGTCAGGCCAATACCTGGGCTACAGAATTGCTGGATCGTGTCAGTGCCATCGCTGTTGGGAAGAAAAGTTCATTGCTGGTGGCAGTCACCTCTGTATAACAGCAATTTGATGATGACCCCAAGCTCGGAAGTGGAGGACAATGTTGTACTTGACTGTATTCTTCCTTTACTCTCCATCAGATGCCCAGGACTTGGCACATGCTGTTGGGTGCTGATTGTAGGGTGGGATCACCCTGAGCCTCACCAGCCCTGGGCAAGGCCCATTTATAGAAAAACTCTATAGTGGGGTTTTGTCATCATTTTGATGCTTAACTCCAGGTCTCTGTGACCATTATGGGAGCATGGAGCTGGCACAGCTGTGACTCTAGTGAGCAATGGATGCCTGGGGCTCAGCAAGCATCCTGGCCCCCAGAATGGCTGTGGCCTGGCTGCTTGTGATGGAAAACAATAAACCCAACCTGGGCAGAGGCACAGGGCTATCTGTCTGTGCTCCTTGCCCTTGAGAAATGCCATCTTTAAGGGAGCTTAAACCCAAGGGTTGATTTAAAGAGAGCCCCACAAACCTTTGCTCAACTCATGTTGTGGTAGAGTCTCACTACACAGATGCACAAACACCTGCATATACGCTATGTTCTCCTATTTTTTCCTTCATTTTAAGTGTTGAAATCTTGTTTTCCTATGTGTTACAGAAGAAAACGAATGGGGCCCCCAATGGATTTTATGCAGAGATCGACTGGGACAGATATGTAAGTGTCTCCTTTGTGAGCCATGTCCCCCAGCCCCACTCTCTGCTTCCAAGCTGAGGCATACTGAATAAAAATAATGACTTCAGAGACATTATTACAGCTGTGCAAGGAAATCAGTCCTTCTCTGATGTGTATTCTGGATCTCTTCTAAGGAAAGTGTACTAAAGGACATGGTTTAGTGGGCATGGGGGGGACTAGATGATCATAGTGTACCTTTTAAACTTAATGATTTTATGTGGCATCAATAAATTGAGAACTGATCCAGAAGACAGGCTTATAAAATGGTCCAGAAACCAGGTGACCATGTGAAGGACCATTCTTCACTCTGTAGGTGAGGAAAGCGCTGCCCTGTGCCTCAAGGACATTGAGTCCAACCAAAGACAAACGTGGCTTGCAATTGGGTGTTGCAAAACAAATTTAGTATTATGACAGCAACAACAACAAAACAGCAGCAGTGTTGATCCTTCACGTTTTGTGCCCCATGCAGAACTCCCCAGAGCTTGATGAGGAGGGCTACAGCATCCGGCCCGAGGAGCCAGGCTATATCCTTTGTTGTGGACTTGGCCTCTTGGCTTACGATCTGTAAGATGAGCTGGGGTTCACAGAAAGGCCACTGGCCTTTATGGTTGTTGTTTTCTTTTTTTCCCCTTTTATTCTCCTTTGAGCCGTTACTCTGCAGCCCAAACCAGCTCCCAGAGAGCGTTACCTACAGCAGTGTGCAACAGGAGGCATGTTTAATTGCCTTTGATCCATGCTATGTTTTGAGCAGGAGCACAGTACTGGGCACTGGCTTTCGTGGGCAATCTGGTGCTCTCTACTTGGTTGTGATCTACAGGTCTATAATGCATCCCCATAAGGGGTGAGGAAACAAGGATGCAGCCTGTGGATACTGCATGTGTGCCAAGCTCAGGGCTAATAGCATCCTGCTCACAGCTGTAGAAGGGCAAGAACAACAGGATTCCACTTTCTGCTGATGGAGGGCTTTGTCCCCAGCAGAGCTGAGAGAGGATGGCTGTGCATCAATGCAGACCTTGCTGGCTGCAGCAGAGCAGTCTTCTTACCCACTTCCATGGCTAGTGCAGGAGGGCTTGTCCCTGCAGCTGCTCCTGCCATTGAGGTTAAGGGTGAGTGCTACAGAAATGCTGAATTCCCATTTATCAAGTTTTTGACCCATTGCTGAGCTGGTGGGCGCTCCTGATCTCCAAGCAAGCTTCCTTAGCTGCGCTGCACCCACCAAAGGGAAGCACTTCTACTCCTCCAGTGAGTCCGAGGAGGAGGAGGAGGCCCACAAGAAGTACAACATCAAGATCAAACCACTGCAGGCTAAGGACATCCTGAAGAGCGCGGCGACGGTGGATGAGCTGAAGGCATCTGTAGGCAACATTGCACTTTCTCCATCCCCTGTGGTGAGTTGTCCATGTCCACAGCTCTTCTCTTGTTTGCTTGCTTTAGCCCAGGGAGCCCCTTCTCTTGGGTGTGAGTGGGAACCTTGGCTCTGGGTCCTTATTGACTGGATCCGTAGAGAGAAGTGGTGGGGATTGGTTGCAATTCTTGAGCTGGGGAACATCTGTGGGTTCTCCTTAGTGCTGCTGTAGGATGCTTTCCTCCCAGGGTTGTCTGAAAGGAACAGCCATGTCTGCTCCCTGGTATGAATGTTACTGTGCACTGGTTTTCCTAAGGCTTGTTGAGATTGTCATTGCATCGTAGTCTGTTCTGCTGGGAACAGATCTGCCAGTTTTGCTTTTTCAATGGGCTTCGGAGTGGGCTATAGAGTCTCTGAGCTGAAGTTGTTCAGGGTTTATCCTCAGCCCTCATCTGAAGTGTGAATCAGTCTCAAACAGAAGCCAAGGTGAAATAAAATCCCCATTTTATTTCTCCTTCCCAAATCAATGCAGTGTCACTAAGCCCACAGAAAGGCACTGGGAGAAGCTGATGCCTTCTGTTCACAGATGCAAATCTTTTCGTTCTGTGTCAGCCCCTTACAGAAAATATCTTATTTTCTCTTTTTATTTTTTTATTTTTCTGCATTCTTTTAGAGGAAAAGTCCGGTAAGAAATTTTTTTTTTTTTTTGGTTACAAACTTTTAATACAGTCTTGACTTGTGTTCTCTGCTTTCCTGGCACCTGTTCTGCATGTCTCTGGAACTAGAATGTAAAGGCAAATAACAAATCTGACAGTTCTGGAAGGCATGATGTTCGTTGCTGTCTTTCACCCTTGGGTTTAATTTGATGGAGCAGGGAGCCCAGAGAGGCAGTGGTGCCCCATCCCTGCAGACACCCAAGGTCAGGGATGGGGCTCTGAGCACCTGTGGAGCTGTGGGTGTCCCTGTTCACTGTGGGAAGTGGGATCAGATGGCCTTCAAAGGTCTCCTCCAACTCAAACAGTTCTGTGATTCTATGGATAAGAGCCTTGAGACGTGTGCAGTCCATGTGGGGCATTCCATGTGCTCTGTGGGAAGGCTGTGGCTAGTGTTGGATGAGATGTGCAAGGGCACAATGTTCCCTGAGCAAATTTTACACACATCCTTGTGCACCAGCATGTAGTGGAAGGCAGGAAAGTGCATCCGTGTTTTGTGACCACAGTGCTGCTGCGTGCAGCTGTGGTGTTGTCCTCATAAGGACTTGATGTGAGGCCATTCTGAGCCCAAAATGGGCAAATTTCCTCTGTTTGGGGGTGCTGGGCTCCACTTGTGCTCCATTGCAGGAGATGATCCAGGGCACCAGGATCTAAGGGGTTCAGTTGCCAAAATATCCATACCCGAGGGTATCAGAAGGGCAGGTGTGGGACATGCTGTGTGTCTGGTTTCTGGGGTCTATGCCTACCAGCACTGCAGCACAGAGAAACCCCAAAACAGCCCGAGGGCAGCTCTGCATGGACACTGCTCACCTTGTGGGTAGAGAAAGAGATGGCCATGCATCAGCATGGGGCTGCTTGAAAAACTGGGGGAAGAGCATCCCAAGGGTCCCAACGCTGAGTTCCCAAGCAGGGATGC
This sequence comes from Tragopan temminckii, assembly GCA_028571105.1. Lineage (NCBI taxonomy): Eukaryota > Metazoa > Chordata > Aves > Galliformes > Phasianidae > Tragopan > Tragopan temminckii. The sequence continues at coordinate 15,534,498 of JAOWBP010004015.1, forward strand.
TCCCTGTCCCCGGGATGCCAGTTCAGGCACGGTGCCACACCGGTGCTGACGCATCCCTCTCTGACCAGGTGTCTGTTCTCTCTCCCTTCTCGCTGACCGCAGCGGCGCAGCCCGGTAAGCTCCTTCCTTGCACCCTTCCTTGCTGTCTTTGGCCATGCGTTTGTGCAAGCAGTGATGTTGCAATGCTCTGGAGGGGGACATGAGGGGGCTTTTACTGCATGCAGGTGCTGCATGTTGTATGGTGAGAGCGGGGCTTTAGGTTGCTGACCGTGCATTATTTGGCATAGATCAGTCACCAACCCATCAGAGGTGAGGATTTTGTTTTCATGCTGCCTCCAATGGGCGCCCATTGGGTTGGAGTGACAGCTGTCAGCTGTGTGCCAGGGTGGCTGCGAACCCGGAGCTGCCAGGTGATGGGTTTATGGGGTGCAAAGTCCTCTTGCTAGGCTCTGTCTGCTCCCTGTGCGCTGGGAGCAAACCTGATTTCTTAGTGCATATGTGCAGGTGGGCATCTCTCAGCCACGCACAGTAACTCTCGGCCAATTTCTGCCCTGTGTGCTGTGCTGCTGCTGCGGGTTCTGATCGCGACGTGCCTGTGTCCCTGCACACCCCGCTGACCTCCTGTGTTTGTAATTCCAGGGGATGATTAAGAGGAATTTATCCAGTAAGTATGTCCTAAGTAATTAGTGCAGACAGCTTGGCGGTGGCGGCCTTTAAAATTAATTTAATAAAGGGAAGGGGGGGGGAGGGCAGGTTTGCTGTGGCAGAAATGATGGCACCCAAATGTCCCCTTAAGGAAGGCCATATGGACATGCAGCAAAAGCACAGCCATCTACTGTAGAGACAAGAGCCGAATTAAGCCCAGACCTTTCTCTGCCCGCACCCGTGTAGTGGGCTTGGCATGGGATGTGGGGGGAGATGTGGGGTTGGGGGCACAGCTCTAACCTTGCTCTGTCTGACCGTGCACAGGTGAGGAGATTGCACGGCCCCGGCGCTCCACACCCACGCCGGACCCCAGCAGGTCAGTGTGGGGGTCTATGTGAATACACACATACCATACATCTGCAAAATCTCGCTTGGGCATCACCCAGCACAAAGGCCTCATAGCTCCGTGGAGTCCATCAGCAGGGCTCTCCACTACAGCTACCATTAGGTTGTCATCCAGATGTGACTTGAAGCACCTTAGCACACAATCGCATGCATACCAAGAGTCTAAACCACACCAGCTCCCTGCAAATACACGTTTGTGCTGAAGCACAGCTTCTCACAACACGCTGTAAATGTTGTGTGCCTCTGTCCCACAGCAGGAAGCCCCTGGAGGACCCGGCCGCGCTGGCACCGCTCTTTGGGCCCCCACTGGAGTCAGCATTTGAGGAGCAGAAGCTGGACGGTGTGTTGGGGTTTGCAACCATCCCTCATAATGAACAGCTCTGCTTAAACCTTGGAGCAAAGCTGTCCCTGCATGTGGCTCTGCACATACGGCCTAAGAGAAACAACGTGCGATGCTTAAATGAGATATGGAGGAGTTGTTGGGTTTTTGTTCCCCAGCTGTGTAAATGCAGTTGGGTTTTTTTTTTGTTTGTTTAATACCTGGGTTATTTTCTGTGTATCCTAAAATTCCAGAGGATTTCAGTAATTAATTCAATGTTTCACTTAATGCAATAAGCCTCCAAAGACACAAATTGGCATTGTTTTATTTGTCAAGCATCATGAGTGTCAAACTAATTGCATGTCCTGTTTAAGAAGCAGGCAGCCCTGTGTTATCTAACGTTACAGGGAAAATAAATGCCTTTAATTAGCGAGGGGTTGCCATCAGTGTTCAGTTTCTTCTCCTTGCAAGCTTTAGATGAGCACACCTTAACTGTTCCTTCTGGTATATGCAGGAAAACAGCTTTATCATCTCCATCGCACTTGTATTTATTTGCTTTCTTTTCCCAGCTCCTCTAGATCAGCCTGAGATCTGGGGCTCCTTCCAGCCCAACAGCACCGAGTCCCCAAAGCTGCAGAGACCTTTTCCAATTGGAAGTAAGTTGACAAAAAAACAAACGTGTGTATGTACGTGAACCCAAACCTTCTGTTGTTGCTGCCGGCTCTAGACAGTGTTGGGAGAACAGCCCAGTGCTGTGCAGAGGGAGCAACAGGAAAGCAGTGCAAACCATTCATGGAGATCATTTTCTTTCACCTTCCTTGAGTGCTCTGCATTCAGCTGGGCGTAGAGCTGGTCCCCATAGCACACTGAGCCTAGGGAGGGTCAGATTGGATACTGGGAGAAATCTCTTCTCCCAGAGAACGCTCAGCACTGCACAGCTGCCCAGAGGTTGGGGATCCCCATCCCTGGGGGTGTTCCAGAGCTGTGGGATGTGACACTGAGGGATGCGGGCATAGGAGGGTGGGCTGGGGAGCTCAGAGGTCTTTTCCAACCCAAATGATTGTATGCTTTCCTCTCTTTCCCTTGCAGCTCCACCACCACTGCCACCCAAGAACGTCCCAGCCACGCCGCCCCGCACTGCATCACCCCTGACAGTGGCACCAGGTAAAGGCCAGGCGCACAGCTCCTAGCACGTGATGTAGTGCGGCCGGATCCGGGCCCGCGGGGTTGGCTCCCCCTAGGGCATCCTATGCAATGGCTGCATTTCAGATGTGGATTTGGCCCCGTTTTTCCTGTGTTGCATCCGTGTTGTTTCAGCACATGTTGTGTTCAGGGCAATGCTGCAAAGACGTTGCTGGTCCTGAGCTGGTGTTGCTCTGGCTCAGTTGCTGCTCTCTTCTCCCCATGCTGCTGGTGTCAGTCACTTCTGGGAGCAAAATATAAAGCCAGCCTTAAATCCTGCTCTGCATTGGCAATAAATAACTCTGCTACCTTCCTCCCACTCTGGCTGGAGCCATCCAGCCTGCTTCTGGGCCTATGGAACAGCGGGTTTGGGCTGCTCCTGCCTGCTGTGCCCTCCCAGGTTGTGAGCACGGAGAGGCGTGTATGCTGCACCATGAGTGAAGGAAAGCTGAGTGAGGCACTGGCATGCAGCTGGAGTAAATCCAGTGCTTTATAAGCATGCAATGGATGGTGCTGCTTGTAGGAAGGGATTGCAGTTTCTGCTCCTCCAGGCTGTGCTGTGTGAGGTCAGGCATACTCCTGCACAGCATGCGTGCAAAATGCAGCTTCACTCCATGTCCCTGAGCTACAAACAGTGAGCAAAGCAGTGAACTGAGCTGGGACAGGAGTGTGGGCATCGCGCTGTGCTGGGGTGTGTGATGGAGCCTTGCAGCCAGGTGTTGTCAGTCCTTAACAGTGATACGTGGTGGTGGTGGCAGCTCAGAGAGCAAGCAGAGAGCCGGCTGCAGCTGAAATACATACACCCTGTGTGCTGTCCTGTACTGCATGCCCTTTGCCAGTGGGAGTGTCAAACCAGCATGTGTGAATGTATATATTTATATTTATGTGTATATAAATATATATATATGAGTGGAGTGTGTAAGAGAGCTTCAGTTTGCTGTGCTTACTGTGCGAGTCTAATAGCTAACTAATAATTCCTGGTGATGATAATGACGCTATTTAGCTGTGACATAATGAAGGCTGTGTGCCAGCTGTAAATGGTGCGTGGAAAGGAGCGCCTTGTGTGAAGCAACCCACGGGGCCGGGCGACTGCATGCTCTCCTGTGCAGTGTATGTATTTCAACCAAGTGTGCTTCGGGAATGATGTCCCCCAGCAGCCAGTGAGCCACGTGCTTGGCAACGCGCTTTGAGCATCCCTCTAGAAAGCAGTTGGCGCCGAGCCCCGCGCCACCGCAGCCCTCTTAATGCTAAGCTTAAACCCACTGCTTTGACCACAGGAGGTGACCAGCCAGCCACGGAGGCCAAAAGTGACAAACCGCCATCAATCAATGACTTGGACAGCATTTTTGGCCCCGTGCTATCCCCCAAGTCTGTGGCTGCCCACGCGGAAAACAAGTGGGTCAATTTTTCCGATCCATCCCCGGAAAACACGACAGCGGTGCCAAGGCCCCGGGAGCCAGCAGCATCCCCCCCGGTGGCAACGGGCAGCCCAGGGGCTGAGCCGCCCCGTGCCCTGCCCTCCCCGCTGCGCCTGGACGAGCTGCAGAAGAAGGCTTTGGAGCAGCCCTACGCGAAAGAGGAGAACACGGAGCCACCGGTCGCCTCGCCCAAGGAATTCGGGCCGGGACAAAGAGCCACCCCGCCGCCCCCTCCGCCGCCCACCTACCGTACAGTCGTGTCATCCCCCGGGCCGGGCGCCAGCAGCGGAGCAGGAAGCCCCAGCGGTACGTCCTGCTGCCCCGCTCTGCTTCCCCTGCCCTCGGCCTCCGTGTCGTCCTCCTCCCTGCTCCCCACTGTGTCTGGTGTCAGATGGGTCTGAAAGCCTTCCCAAAGCCTTCCTTCCCAAAGCTGAGGTGCTCCATCAACCCTTCCCACCTCTGCTTTGTGTGTACACCCAACGTCACTGGGAAGAGGGGGCTATGTCTGCAGCTGTGTCATCTGTAGGCTTCAGAGTGAACAGAGGCACAAACACTTCAGGTAAATCATCACCTTGGCAAATAATTGTGCAGCTTTCTTAGTCTGCCATGGGGCTGCTGGGACCTCAGTAGGTGAGTGGGTGAATGCAATCCCCGTCTGCCCTGCCCTGGTTTTGGGAGCAGACAGCCACACTGGGTTTTGAGAAATGGCTTTCAGAATGTGTGTTTCAGAGGGACAAAACCTGATAGCCTTGCCCGATGTGTGCTGCCTGCCTGGCTTCACCTGCTCAATTATAAATGTGTGTCTGCTGGGGCAAGCGAGCTCTGAGAGGTCAGTTTACACCAGATCTCTGAGCTTGAAAAGCTGCAGCCTTCTTGTGTTGTGTCAGGGCAGAAGCAGGGCCCTGCACCAGGACTTGTGCCGCTCATAGAGTCATATAATATCCTGAGTTGGAAGAAATCCATAGGAATCACTGAGCCCAACTCCTGGAACATCCTCACCAGCTGCCATCCTGCTTGGAGACCTAATCCAGGATCAACCTGTGTCCCAATGCCGTTACCAGCTTTACGTCAAGAGCAATGGGTTGGAATTGGTCCCAATTGCTTTAACGACAATCCCACATTGGATGGTGTGGGGGAGGGGTAGGACCCCCCTGCTCTGTGTGTGGTTGGAGGAGCTTTGGTGTCCGTGGTGCTTTGCTTTTCCCGTGAGCGTGGTTTGGCATTGTGGCAGTGCTGTGACTTTTGTGCTGCTCTCATAAGGTTCTGGGGGTCGGTGGGGTGGGATGGGGACTCTGGGGGTTGCAGCCCCCATCCCAGTGGCACCACTCAGAGCAAGAGCGTCTCCAGAAGGTCGAAGTGGGACTGTTGAGTTCCTTCATTATTTACTTCCTGCCACCATGATGGCTGAACAGCGCTGACTGAGCTGAGGATGGGGATGTGATGGTGGGATAGGTGGAGAAATTCCCCTTGGTGTGAGCAAGGAGCTGCCTGCAGTGGGGCTCCCTGTTCAGAGCATCCTCATCTCTTACTTAAGTTACCTTCTGTCTCCTTTCTGCATGCTTTGCAGGCTGCTGGCTGCTATTTCTAACCAGTCCAAAGTGGGAAAGCGAGCTGTAAACGTGCCAAATGTTGAAACATGCACACAAAAATAGTACAAACCTTCATACAGCCACATCTGGTGGCAGTGGAACGTTGGTCTGTCTCCCTTCCTGCTCCTCTGCTCTCCCTCGTTGTGAGGTCTGGGTTGCTGTACCCAACCCTGGTCCACCTTTGGGGTGCTGGGGGGCCTGACATGCTCCTGCCTTTGTGTCCCAGCGGGTCTGGATTCCACCATGGCTGGGCAGGGAATCAGAGTGTGAGCAGGTTCCTGCTGGGTCATGGTGCAGTGCTGATGGCTCTTGCTGCAGAGGGATCTTACAAGGGGAAGCACAAACATCTGTGTTAGATCTGGCACCTGGAAGGCCTTTGGCCAACTGATGGGACACTGCTTGTGGATCAAATGCATGTGTGGCTCCATCACATGGCATTGAGTGCTGCTGGATTACCTCTGAATAATTCTGGTTTGGCTTTGACAGTGACGCAGAGAGGGGAAAAAATCAACCTTTGGCACCCAAATTAGGCTTCTAAATAAGAACAGCTTAATTTTCAGAGATGCTCAGATGAGTGGCTGGGGTTTACGCTCCTTAAACAAACCTACATCTCATCTTAGCACTCAGCTACGTAGGCCCAAGTTTCATAGGCTTAGCTTCGATGTTTTCTTACTGTGAGCTCTCATTCAAAAAGCTCTGTGAGCTGTTTTTCTTCTAAGTGGGGAAATACAAAGCTAAAAGCGTTATCTTACTGTCTGCTCAAGCAAAACATGCTGCTCCAAACCAGAGTGTGCTCCTGCAGTCCGTGGTGCTGGTAACCGACGCTGGTAGGTGGGTGCTGCCATACTGGGGCAGCATCGCCGTGCTGCAGGTCCACTTCTGTTGGGCAGCAGTGGTCTGTGGTCAGCACAGTGCTGATATCAACAAACTTACCCTGGGAGGAAGTCTATCCATGGAACAAAGAGATCCACTGGGTTTCCTCTTAAGTACCTCTTAAAATTTCTGTCTGGAGGCAAAAAAGTCAGCATGGCCACAGCTGCCGATGACCACAAGAGCCATGAAAGCCTCACCATCTTCTTCATGGAAGCTCTCCCAGAGAGCTGGCTGTTGGCAGTGCTCCCAGCAGGTTCTGATAACGTTGCTTTTCCGCCCTTCACACCCTTGTTCTTCTTCACTGGGACAAAGCCACATCCCTGCCTGGCCTCTCCTCTTCCCGTGGCTGGGACTGACCCCACGATGGCCCCGTGCACTGCTCTGGGAGCTGCAGAAGCCCAGCGAGAACTGTGCCAAGACAAATGGAGGAGCAGTGTTGTTCTGTGGGAAACTCAGGAAGAAGAGTCCAAACCTCTTCTCCTGCTGACACAAGTCGTCAGGATGGAGGGAAAGAAGTGCCCTTTCCCTACAGCTCTTGGCACAACAAAAGCTGTTGCAGGTGGAGACTTCATTCCCAGTTCATTATTTTCTCCTGCTTGGGTAAAGCTGCCAGACTCTGGGTACTGGGGTCACCCCCACGAGTACTGCAGCAATCATGGTATGCTCAGCTGTGCAAAGCTGCTGCTCTGGAGCAATTGATGGGGGAATTGATGTGGGAACATCCCGTCCCCTCCCCACTGGCTCCTGGGAGCAGTATCTGTGTGCTGATGTGCTGCTGATGCCCCATCTCTGTTGCAGGCTCCTCGTCCCCAGCTCGCCCTGGCACGCCACTGGCCGCCTGCAGCACCCCACCACCCCCACCACCACGACCCCCATCCCGGCCCAAGCTGCCCCCTGGCAAGCCCTCCGTCGCAGACCTGGTAAGTGCAGCATGCTTGCATTTGCAGGGGCTGCTTGCAGTTTTTGTTGCTATTTATGCACAGAAATAAATCATGTGGGAGAACAGCAGCGAGCTGCATCCCTGGGGGGTGCAGGGGTTGGGTCCGCCTGGGGTTAGCAGGTATAGAGAGGGTGGAATATTATTCCTGTGCCAAAAGGGATATGGTGCCCAGCGTGAAGTCTGGGCCACTGGGATGTGAAGCAGCACAGGAAGTGGGGATGGGAGCATCAAGGCCATGCCTGCCTGATACTGCTTGCCCTAAATGCAACCCTCCCCATGGGGGCCACAGGCTGTCAGCAGGTGGGGTGCACCACGGTGACATCTTCAGCAATAGCTTCTGATGTTTAATACAAATGTTCTGTGCGAATTTTCTTTAACCTTGTGTTATTTTTTGTTTTTCTCCAGTCCAGGCCTTTTAGCCCTCCTATTCACTCATCCAGTCCTCCTCCGATAGCACCTTTAGCCCGTGCTGAAAGTACTTCTTCCATATCTTCCACCAATTCCCTGAGTGCAGCCACCACTCCCACAGTTGGTAAAAATCCTACAGCACTGCTTTTCTTTCACCTTTCCTTCCTCCAAATGGCCTTGAGTGAGCCCTCAGCCCTCTTGGTTTGCCAGCGCGGTCTTTGGGTTCAAGCTCATTCATTGTAATCAGGTTTTTAAATGCAAAAAGGGATGGGAGCTGGGTGTGGAAGGTCCTCAAGGTGGTGTTGTCATGAAGGCTTCCTCCAGCAGTTATAGAAAATACATGTTTGGGGAGAGGTAGAGGTTATCACTAAGTGCAAAGCAACATGGAACACACTTGTGGTCTGTAAGGTTGGTCAAAAGCAGCATTTTGTGGGGGATGCTCATACCCTGGAGGGGAGGGGGCTGGAAGTCAGATTCTGGGATCCAGGAAGCAACAACTGCTCAATCTCTTCAAATGTCTGAAATATGCATTTCCCCTTAAAGTGGGAGTGGGAAATGGGGTCTTGGCAAAGGCTCTTCAAATCCCTTCACTTCACACATCTTCAGTCATAACAAGGTGCTGCTTCTGGAGGAAACATCCTCAGAAACACGTTTCTTGCTCAACCCATCGGGTGCCCGTGGCATGGGGCACCTGCAGATACTCATGTCTGGCTGTCAGCTCCGCGGTCTGTGCTCTGGAGGGTGCTGCCTCCCCCTGTGCCTCCATCCCTGTCACCTTGCCTGAACCCTCGCTTCCTGCAGCTCCATTTTGACCAGGATCACGCCCTGCTCCCTTTTCTTTCCATGGCTTTTCCTGTTGGTTGTCCTGTTCTGATGATGTGCCGGTGTGCTCAGCGGGGATGTCCCATGACACTGCTGTGCCACAGGCTGGCAGCAGCTGGGACCCTTGAGACAGGAGCAGGTTGGATGCTAGAGAAGATTGCTAGAGAAAGAAGTGTCTGGAAAAACAACACAAATTTGTTTGTGTCTGTGCGCGCTTGGCAATGGTGTGAGGCATTCCATGGGGTCTCCCAGTATGAGGCCACTGGGAATGGCAGTGCTGCCTCCCGCCCACGTCTCCATCCCACTGGGGCTTCACCCTGGAGGTGTCATGGGTGTATCCCTTCAGCTCCATTACAGCATGCTGCTGCAAACTCATGGAGGCTTTGGTGGAAGACACAACTGAGTAAAGGGCTGGTGAAGGCCAGGAGGAGTTGCTATGAAGTTTGGGCTGTGCTCATTGCCAGCAGCCCCTGCCCTTGTGTGGAATTCCCCTGGGGATGAGCTTGAAGTATCTCCTCTAGGTGCTCATTTTTACGCATACATTTTTCCCTTTCCCATATAATTTCATGAATGAAGCTTCTTCACAGTGTTTTGCAATGACCCATTTTGTGTTCACTGTGTGCATCCCAGCCCTGAGCCCTGGGCAGGGGTAGGCATCACCACGACGCTCCCCTTGCCCCAGGGGCTGCAGCCCCTTGTCAGAGCAGACATTGCTCTCAGTGTACAATCAGATGATGCCCTGGGGCTATCCACCTCCACCACAATGCTCCCAGAGCAGCAAAGTCCATCAGAGCTCATCCAAGGGTGCTGGGAGCGGTGGTTTTCTTGCGTGTCCCTCATGCTGTGCTGGTGTGCTTCCGTCCTGGTTGCATGTGCGGTCACTTACTACAAAGAAAGAAGCTGTTGTGTTTGTGCCAGCGAGCTTGCAATTACTTTTCTCGTTAAAATTCTTCTCCTTGTGTTTTTGTTGATAGATCGTGCTGCTTGATTTCACTTGGGATTTGTTTTCTCATTGTTTTTCTTTATTACTCTTCTATGCGTTTCTCCCATTTGTGTTGTCAGAAGAGGATGCCCTATGACAAAGTGCTCACGTCTGCACTTTGGGGAAATCTGGCCTGAAAGTGGCCCTGGTGACAAAAAGCACCGAGGGGTGACATGCCATCACCTCACACATTCCAAAGGAAAGGGTTCTTTCAGCAGCTCAGGATGCCATTCTCCCCAGACCCATCACTTTAGCAGCATTGGTTTCAGGCGCTGCTTCTTCTCCAGCAGTTTTGGGGTGGTGCGAGTGCAGCTGACTGGTGACAGTTCCAGTCGGGCATCTGTTGCACCATGTGTGTGTGTCCACCTGGAGTTGTGTGCCCTGAGATTCGTATTGTCGTGCTGCAGACCGGCCGCACGCACTGCCCTGGTCATGCCCGTCATGATGTCCCCACGCGTGCGGTGTTGGCACGGTCTAAGGCACCCAGTCCTCTCCATCCATAGGCAACAAGAGAAAATCCAAAGAAATCTTTTCCAAGTGGGCAGAGATTCCCTTCCATTGGGCTTCCATAGCTTTGCTTCCTGCTTTGTTCTCCAAGCAAACCCTGAGTTTCAGAGCCCGCTCCTGTCCCGCACGCTCTTGGCTTGCTGCGCTCCCCGCCCCATAGCGAGACGGATGTCCTGCTCTGTGACTCACTCTATGTCCTTCTCTCTCCCTCTCCTGAACCTTCCCCATCCCGCTTCACCTCCTGGCCATACAGAGAATGAACAGCCTTCCCTCGTTTGGTTTGACAGAGGAAAGTTTTATTTGACTTTCGAAGGTAAGTAGTGCGCAGGCTCAGCTGCCGCTCGCTCCCTGCTCGCTCGCTGCCCCGGGCTCCCCCGATGCTGCGGCCCGGTGCTGTGCCAGGTGCTATGGCTGCTTTGGTTGGGTTGATGCCATTCATCGATGAGCTGTTTTCCTGCTGGTTTGCTTTAAAAAAAAAAAAAAGAAAAAAGAAAAAATCTCAGCACCTGGGCTGAATGCCATGGAATTGCTCCAAAAGCACCGGTGCTGCCAGGAATAGGACTGTCACTCTGGGCTTGTGGCACCCCTGGGAAACAGCAGGCATTGCACACGCAGAGACCCGGCCAGGTAAAGCCATCCCCTACAGTTATCCTGCTTGCTGCCTGCAGGGCAGGGCTTCAGCAGGCAAGTCCTGAGCAAAACCAGGTGCTTAGAAACACTCAGATTTTTTTTTTTTTTTTTTTTTGTTCGTCAAATTGATTCTGTCAACTTTGAGCTTTCTTGCCCCACCACCCAGTGCAAGGGAATGAGCATCCTGCACCTGGATCTGCTGGGGACGTGGGTGCATGGCTCCAGGGTCGCCATGGCTCTTGCATTCCCGCAGGTCCTGGTCCCACAGCAGGGTGTGCAGGGTCAGGCTGGGCTGCTCAGTTGCTTGAGCAAAGTGCTTTTGGTGAGGGCGATGCCATGGCAGCACTGGGCAGTGCTGCTTCTTCCCCTCCTCTTTGCCTTTTCCACTGGGGCAGCTGCTGGCCCTTTCCTCCCAATGCTCATTTGGGTCTTGCTGTTTCCCAGAGCTGGGTTCCTGTCCTCCCTCCTCCTCCTCCTGACTGGATCGGGCCCACAGCCCAGTGAACACGCTGGGGGATTTGTGTGGTTTGGCTTTGTAATGATTATCTGATCTTTCTGGCTGTTGGATCTGAAGTTCTGCGGATCACTGTGGCAGTGTTTCTGGTTGGGGTTCCTTTTGTTGCTGTTGTTTCTTTTTGGCTCTGGGCAGAGTATTTGCGTACCATGGGGTAATTTGTCTGTACTGGTGATGCTTGGACTGTGCTCAGCCGGCTTCGCTCCTTCCCCTCTATTCTGCGCCATCATTCAGGCAAGAGTAAGGCAAACAACCCCTGTGTGTGACAGCACTGTGGTGAAACCTGCCCCGCTCCCAGTGGATAACAGCGAATGAACCGATGGGCTCTGAAGCCCTGCTGGGTGGATGCTGATCTCCTGCATTGTCACATTCCTTGACCAAAATGAAACACGTCCAAAAATGACTCCAGAAGCAGGAGCTGAAAGCTCACTGGTCCCATAGCATGTACTTAAACCAGTCTTCCTTCTCCAAAAGGAGCGGTCGGGCACTGGGACGGGCAGCCCGGGGAGCAGTGGAGCCTTTTCCAACCTTGATCCTGCGATTTTAAGTCAAAGTTGTTTTGTGGAAGAAAGCTGATTACTCTCTGGATTTGTTAGAATAGTGCGGGAGTTCACAGGGAGAAGTGGAGGGTGTGAGAGCTGCAGGTGCTGCTTGCGTCCAAAGGATTTTTGTCCTTCGTCTGTGCTGGGGCCTGGGGTGAGGACGTTCAGCACAAAGCCAGGTTTATGGGGTTAGTGATGGCAGCGGGAAACCTTTGGGGAACCCAATGCTGTATGGGTGATTTTGATGGCTCAGCAGACCCTGCTGCAGCAGAGCTCGGGGTGCACTGTGTGCTGCTGGCACAGTGTCATTATCCAGGCTGAGCCCATGCATCCTCCTGGGGCTCTTCGTGTGTATGGCCAAGAGGAGACGCGTGGCTGTGTTCGCTGTTAATACCCTGCTGAGCTGCATTAGGGCTCCAAAAGGAAAATCCCAGCCCTGGGGAAGGCTCTCCTGTGCTGCTGGGGGGGAGCGGCTGTGTTTTCACGTGCTGACTCTGCCATTACAATGAGTCTCTCAGAACTCAAGGTGTAGTCTCGCTGACGGATTTCCCGTGAGACAATCCAAATCCCAAAGTCCCACACCCACATCCCGCTGCAGGAAAGCTGCAATGCCACAAGGCTGAGCCACCAGCCAGGACCACAGCCAGCAAGCACGGGCACCGGCAGCAGGACGGCGGTGGGGAGATGGGCTTGCTCGGAGGGCAGCACGAGCTGGCAGCAGCCTGCTGCATGGCATTGCTCACTGCTGCCTTCCCGTGCAGCAGCTCGGGCTGGCAGCTTGCATGCGCTTGCATGCTCGAAGCGAAATCATTCCTGAACAGTGCATTTCACCCTTTGCCATCACTTGTTATGCATTTTCGGGACAAAATAACCCTAGCGTTGAGCTTGATGTACAAGATTGCAGAACAGTGCATTGTGGAGAATGTGGGCATGTCGGAGCCTGCGGGGCAGTGGTTTGTAGGCAGCACTGATCCCGGCCACCTCCTGGGGACATCTCCTGGTCCCCAGAGGCTCAGAGCCCACGGAACCTGCACTGGGCACATTGCACCTCAGGTACAGAGCTTGCCTGAGGCTGATGGTGAGGCACCAGCGAGCACGTTGCATGCTGGTTGCTCTCAATTGCTCTGCCCTCAGTGCTGGGGAATTTCCAGCATGCCCCAGGGTTTCAGGCTGCCCCTTGCACTGCTGCTGTCCTCCTCTTGCTGCAGTACACCACGGCTAGGCTGCAAGCAGTCATGCATCCAGCTAGATCGCTACTGCTTCACAGCCTGAACCATGGCATAATGCAGCCCTTGGTGGATTTGCAGCCCTCGGAGTCACACGTGAGCTGTGCAGGGAAGCAGCAGTATTACATGTATTACACGTGTGCATGGAGAGCCCGTGGGCAGGCCTCGTGCAGCCCCTTCGAATCGGTGTTGAGCTGCAGGGTGAGGACACGAGCACCCTGCTCAGTGCAGAGGGAACACCAAACTGCCCTGCCTCTGCTGGGGGCCGGAAACATACATCTGCACAAACCATCCCCGTGCAGGGCTTGGTGCCCCATGCTCGTGGCGAGGCTCCTCTGCTCTTTTCCTTGCTTGTCTTTTAAGGGGAAAATAATCACTTCAAAATGATCTTCAAGCCTGATCCAAAGCCTTGGGGTCCTCTTCTTTTCACTCTTTGCCCACAAAGCCACGTGCTGGGCTCAGGCTCTAGCAGGGTGCACCCTGGGGTGGGCGCAGGGCCCATCCTGCAGCTGACTAGCAGAGGCTCTGCTCTGTCGTAGGGTCATCACGGGGCCCCAGCCCGCTCACCATGGGGGCACAGGACACCCTGCCCGTCGCTGCCGCCTTCACTGAGACCGTCAATGCTTACTTCAAGGGAGCTGACCCCAGCAAGTAGGTGCCGGCCGTGGGGTCTGGGCACGGGTGTGGGAGTCTGGGGTGGGAAGGGGGGGCTTTCACCACGCCGTCCACCCTGTGCTGCATTTTGAGCCTTCCATTTCCTCCCCCTGGGTCTCTGTGCTCGGCGCTGCAGGTGCATCGTGAAGATCACGGGGGAGATGGTGCTGTCCTTCCCGGCAGGCATTACCCGACACTTTGCCAACAACCCCACTCCGGCAGTGCTCACCTTCCGCGTGCTGAACTACAACCGGCTGGAACACGTCCTGCCAAACCCCCAGCTCCTCTGCTGGTGAGCCCCTGCTCACACCCATGCTGCCAGCCTGGTCCAGACAGCTCTCTACCACGACAGGCTGCTTGCAAAACCACCTGCCTTGGGGTCTGGGCAAGTTTTGAGAAGGAAATTCTCAGTCCCTAAATACTGCTGGAGCACTTCCTCCAAGATCAGCCCCTTTGCCAAGCAGCATACAGTGGGGTTTGCTCATTTTCAACCTGCTCTGTTCAGTTCAGATCCTGCTTGTAAAATGGAAGAGCTCAGGGGAAGCTCCTGTGGTGGGGGTCAGCATCCCTGGGGGTGTTCAGAGCCGTGGGGATGTGGCACTGAGGGACGTGGACAGTGGGCGTGGGGGGGTGGACTGGGGATGGATTGAATATCTCAGAGGTCTGTTCCAACCTGAGTGATCTTGTGTTTCTATGTTAACTGCTGGCAGTGACAGCACGCAGAGCGATGCCAGCACGAAGGAGTTCTGGGTCAACATGCCAAACCTGATGACGCACCTCAAGAAGGTATCGGAGCAGAAACCACAAGCAACCTATTACAATGTGGATATGCTCAAGTACCAGGTATGGTGTTTTGTCAGGTTGAATTCTGCCAAAAACGTGTGTGGTGCTGTAGGAGATGTGGTGTGTAAGAGGTGGGGTTTCCGTAGTGCAGAGGAGGTGGGAGCATGCTGTGCTGGGGCTCTTGCTATGGCACTCAACTGGGGGCCCAGCATGAACCTTCTATGTGAATATGAGGTGTTATCTCCTCTAAAACACATTGCAATGATTAAGACTGTAAAATGGGATTTCTCCCTTCACCCCTACGGAAACTAAATGTTTTTTCTGTCATTTTGGAAGGTATCTGCCCAGGGTATTCAGTCTACTCCATTAAACCTTGCAGTGAGCTGGCGGTGTGAACCTGCAAGCACTGACCTCCGCATCGACTACAAATACAATACAGAGGCAATGACCACACCGGTAGCTCTAAACAACGTCCAGTTCCTCGTCCCCGTTGATGGAGGAGTAACCAAGCTGCAGGCTGTTCTCCCACCCGCTGTCTGGTAGGGATCTCTGAAGCATCTTGCTGTGTGCTGAATCCAGCACCCAACCCAGCACTGGCTCTGATACAAGATGGGGTGGGCAGCCCAACTCCTCAACCCCAAGTGATGTTTTCTTGCTTGGGTCCAACCCAAAGCCACATTCCCAAAATTGAAGATCCGGAGCGTGGGCTGCCCTGAGCATGTGGCTTTTGGCAATGTTTGGATGGGGTCCGTGTAGCAGCCTGCTTCCTACAGAAATGCTCTTCCTGGTGTGTTTGCAGGAACGCAGAGCAGCAGAGGATATTGTGGAAGATCCCTGATATCTCTCAGAAGTCGGAGAATGGAGGTAATCCTGTGATTGTGGTGCCTGTGGTGGTGGGTACTTCGAGCAGGTGCTGGCTCTTGTCTGCACACTGTCACAGAATGGCCTGGGTTGGAAGGGACCTCAAGGATGATGAATCTCCAACCCACCCGTCACACGCAGGGCCACCAATCACCACATTTAATAGCAGCCCAGGCTGCCCAGGGCCCCATCCAACCTGGCCTTGAACACCTCCAGGAACGGAGCACCCACAGATTGTGGGTGCTTGCAGGGAGAGAATGCTATTTGGGATTGGGAGCAAAGAGCCTGGAAAAAGCAGGGCATCACCAGGACTGCTTTGCCAACCAGAGTTGGTGATGCGGAAGGATGGGGTGGAAGCACAGTGGGAGTGGGCACAGCATTGGCTCTAACACTGACCATGGCTGCTCTCCTGCAGGCGTGGGCTCGCTGCTGGCTCGCTTCCAGCTGGCGGAGGGGCCCAGCTCCCCAGCCCCCCTGGCCGTGCAGTTCACCAGCGAGGGCAGCACGCTCTCCAGCTGTGACATTGAGCTCGTCGGTGCCGGCTACCGCTTCTCGCTCATCAAGAAGAGGTTCGCGGCAGGTAGGTGCCAACCCCTCCTGAAATGCCCCCCCTCGGGGATGTTTCCCATTTGTGGGACCCACGCGTGGGGGTCTCCAGAGGCGGCGCCGTCTCTGAGGATGCTGCGTGGGAATGGAGGTGGTGGGTGGAGGAGGCTGCTGATATCTGGTCCCATTCCCAGGTAAATACTTGGCTGATAACTGAAGGAAACACATGGCAAATAACCAAGGACTACTGTGAGTGGAACGGGTCTTAATTACAGCTTAAGAAAAACGAACTAAATCCTGCACTTGGGACATTTCTGTTGGAAGTGTCGATGACTTTCAGATTTTTTCCTCAGAAAACACCGTCTTGACCAGTCCTACAGTATTTACTTCTAGATGTAACATTGTTAATGGTTTTAAAATGTAATTATTGTATTTGTAAATTGTACTCATTCCAGTAAGGCCGTATTTTGGAAGTTAGACACTTGAGTTTTAGCCTTTTACCATTCATGAAATGGATGTAATTTAAACTGTGGTATATAAATTTAATAGTAGTACTGTTGAATGGCACAATGCTTACAGAGGTAGATTACATTTTGTCAATATATACGATTTAAATACGGTGCGGATAGCTGTTACGGGGGGTGCCTCACCGAGGGAGCTCCTCTACTCCCCTCCTGCCCACAGTGTGTCTCATGGTGGTATAGAGCTCTCCACCTTCAGGTTCAGCTGCTTGAAGTGCAGAGCAGTATTTGTGCGCAGGCGGAGCTCACAGCTCGCAGTGGCGCTGTGGTTTGGGGGATGCATTCCCAGAGCGGGCTCCGGATTTTTGGTTGTGTTTCCAGCATCCTTTGCTTGCTTCTTCTATTCATTTCCTCCACTTTCTGAAAGCCCCACGGGTTTAGGAGGTGCTGTAAGGGTGTGCAGCCCCATGCTTTTCCTTTTGACTGAGTAGGCAGGGAAAAATGATATCTCTATACACAAATATTGAGAAATGAAGGCAGCCCGACCCGACCCTGCCAAAAGCAGCAGCGCTGGGAGCAGCGGTCTCTCTCATGGAGATGGGAAAACCTTCAAGAGCTGTGCAGAGGTGGAGAGCTCATTTCAATGGGGAGAAAAGGAGAAGACGGCAATCCGTGCCCATCCTAAAGGAAAATAGGAATGCCTGGAGCTGCTTCAGCTCTGGGATGGCTCCTGGTTTGGGATGCAGGATGGGCCTCTGTGTGCGTTCATACAAAGTATGAGCGCAGGAAGAAAGCACGACTCGGTTACCCAAATCCACACAGCTTTGCAGATTTGGAAGCAAACCCACCAGCACTCCTGGATGGAGCGCTCTGCCCTGCCCAGCTATTTGCTCCCTTCTGAAATGGAAATATGTACAAATGATGTGACCCACCCCTACCTGACATAGGGCAGAAGCTAAAGTTTCTGCCCCATCAGTTCATGCTGTGTACAATTGTTATAAACTCATGCTTCCAGAGGACATCTATGCCATAGTCCCAAAAATAGGGATTTTATAGTGTAAATATGACCAGAACATAGATATTTTACTTTATATTTCATTTGAAAGACAAGCTGTTTACATTAGCATTGGGATTTTAAATGCTTTTTAAGGAAAAAAGAGGAAAACCAAATAACCCAAAGCTCAGCCCAGCTCCCCTCCTCCCGGTGCCGCTCACTCTGGGACCCAAACGGGTGCTGTGGGTCACAGGTCCTTCTCACGGTGGTGTTGCCAATGCCTTGCACAGGGTTTGGGTTCATTCTCAGCTGTTGCTTCCCCATTGAATGCTGCTCCTCGGTTCTGCTGTAGGGCTGCTGTGCGCTCATCCCTTTGCTCTGCTTCTTTACAAATCCTCATTTTGAAGCATGCTCCGACCAAAATTGATGGCATTTGAGGAGACACCCGAGGTCAGGGATGGAGCTCTGAGCACCTATGGGGCTGTGGGTGTCCCTGTTCGTTGCAGGGAGTGGGACCAGATGGCCTTTGAGGGTCCCTTCCAGCTCAAACGATTCTATCTTTCTATGAACGTCACTACGTTGTACATTCCTTACAAGAAATTACCGTCTTAAAGACTTCATTTCATCACCAGAATTATTCTTTTCTTCTTTCCTCTCACAAACTGGCAAGGAAAGCAATCCTTGTAGAGCTGAGGACTCAGAACAACTGCAGTTGTTCTCATCCCTATTTCACTGCAAGGAGAGACAAAGCCCTGTAGGAACAGCTGGGCTCTGGCAGCTTTAGCAGGTGCTTGGAGCACCTGATTTCTCTGTTAGACTTCTCTCTCTTGACATGCAGGAGGTCGCTGTGGAAATGCCATGCTAGAATTCTGTCCATAACCCATGTAGGGATATCTGAAACCCACCCCTTTCTCCCAGCTCCAGCTCCATCCGGGGTGCTCTGGGGCTGATGAAGGTGCCCGGGTGCTTTGGTAGCGTGTGTGCATCCAAAACAGAGCGGTGATTTGGGATGGGAATGGCATCAGGGCAGAGGGGGACGTGGGGCTGCTGAGCTCAGAGGGACCCCCAGCCACTAATTGGGATCCCCAGGGCACGGCCCGACAGAAGCTCTATCGTTTTACGAAATCCCTCGTGTATAAAATGTTTATAAATATTTGTGGATGAAGATACACAGGTCTATTTTTAAGATTTAAGTTAAATAAGTTAACGAATGGCTGGCCTTTTTTGCCTCGACGTGCAATGGGATCTATTATACCTTTAGTCTCCGATGGCCTAGGTACTGCTTAGTCTGTGACGAAAACTTTGCTGCTTACCCAATGTTCTCAGAGAAAAGCTGTAAGAGGCGTACAGGTTTGTTGCACACGGACTACTGCAGCAAAGCTTTGTATTTGACCACTGGTAATATGAATGTGTTGTATTGACTTGTTGAAGATAATCATGAGACAACATATTTTAAATGTTACTTGCCTTATAGATTAGGATACGGATACGTGGATATCATTTTTGTAAATAATGTTTTTTATAAATGTCTTTCCTCCATTCTCCCCATCATCCATTCCACCAAATCTCGAATATGCAATTATTTACCACGCATAATATTGCAACAAATAAACCCCCACGTCAGAACAAAGTTTATTAATCCTATACATGAGAACCACACGAAACACCCCCTTAAGTTGCAATTTAAATGTGATTTTTTTTTTTCCCCTTGAGAATAAACAGAACCCAGAAAACAGAGCTTTCTTTGTGTGTGTTTTGCTGACATGGGCAGGGGAATCACTAGCAGGGGAATGGAGGGATCATGAGCTGCCACGTCTCTGTGTCCCAAATGTCACTGCTGCTGGGGCCATGCAGTGCGACCCAGCTCAGGGATGGGGCTGCGATTGGGGTGGGCACATGGAGAGATGTGTGGACCATTGGGGACATCGAATCATTAATGTTGGGAAAGGCCGCTGAGATCATCTATTCCAAGCGACTCCTGGGGGCTGTGGGTCGTCTAACGGGCTGCGGGGAGCTGTAGGGGCTGCGGGGGCATGCAGTGCTTGTGGGGATACACGGGGCCGATGGGGGCATCTAGGGGCTGTGGGGACCCGCGGGGGCCGTGGGTACGCACGAGGGTCGCGGCTTCAAATACATGCAAGGGCTGGGAAGACCCCTGTAGGCAACGGGGAGCCACCACGGCCCCGTGCGGAACACGAAGACCCGACCGACGCGGACGCAGGGACAGATGGGGACCCGGGGGGCGGAGGGGCGGGCTGCCGCTGCCGGCGGCGTCTGGGCGGCGCTGCCCTCCGCTTCCCCTCCGCTTCCCCTCCGCTTCCCCTCCGCTTCCCCTCCGCTGCTGCCGGGATGCGGCGCGTTGCGGGCTGCTCGCCGCTCTCCTCCCGTCGGCCCAGCGTCTCCCGGGCCGAGCAGCGCGGCGGGGCCGGCAGCCATCCCGCTGCGGGTAGGGGCCCGAGGAGCGGGGAGGGCGCGGGAGGCGTCGCGGCTCGCCGTCCCCTCCCTCCAGGCCCCCAGAAGCGGTTCCCGGTGGCGGCGGTGGACGCCATCCTGAAGGCCGTGCTGGAGGGCTGCCTGCGGGAGCGGAGCTACGAG
>JAOWBP010004015.1:15554493-15565060 GCA_028571105.1 Tragopan temminckii
CAGTGCAGTCCCAGAAGGACCTGGAGCCATCCTGACAGAGGGTGCTTCTCTCTCAGTGCCCACCCCCAATGCTGCACTGTGTCTGCTCCCCCAGCCCCACTTCTTCCAGGGGCTCAATGCCCAGTGCATCCACCCCTGCGTAACAACAAGGGGAAGAATTTCCCAGCTGCAGCACTGGGCCTGGCAGCTCCCGGGTCATTATGGGGCCTCAATATCATATAGCATATACCTGCAGCACGTGTGGCATGGATGGATCTGCACCTAAGAGCAGCTGCCTTGTCCTGAAGGCACACCAGGCTTCCTGGGAGCTGTTTGCAGTGACTAGATGGGCACATAGCCTGATTTGTAGCCTGTGGGAATGTTCTGGTTTGTAGTCAGAGGTGTTGTCACCGGCTGTCATACTGGTGCCCTCACCACTTTGGGAACCATTTCCAGTTGGACTCGATGATCCTGATGGGTCCCTTCCTGCTTGGGACATTCTGTGTTTCTCAGGGGGACCCTTCCCTGCACAGCCGCACAGTGCTGAGCCAATCACCCAAGTCTCCATTCAGCTCAGCAGCGCTGGCTGGCAGGGCAGGCCCTGTGCCACCGAGTGCCCAACAACCTGACCCCAGGCTGGGACAGAGCGGGACGGCCCCGCGTGCTCCCGCTGTCACACGTCAGCCAGAAGCCACTGAGATAAACACAGCCCGCTGCGTTCTGCTTGTGTTTCAAAGGGCAGAGGAGAGCAAAGGCCGCGCTGTGCTGTCGGGGCAGTGGTGGATAAGCAGTGGAACCCCAGCAGAGCCCCCTGGGGCCGTTGCCAGCAGTGTATGTGCCGTGTGGCACAGCCTCTGCTCCGTGCACCGCGATCCCGCGGGTCTCAGCCCCAAAGCACGTCCCCTTCATACGTGATGTTTCCCCAAAGTGGTGCCAAGCTGTTTAGTCTTCGGGTCTCTTTGCTGTAACTTCCTTTGTTTAATATCCTTTCAAGCAGCCGAGCGTCTCACAAAGAGGAGTTTGTCGGCTTGCACAGCAGCCAGCGAGACAAAGAGACTTCCACGTCTCCTGTTTTTACAAGCTGGGATGAATCACCCGGCCCCGCGCGCGGTTCCGTGCCGGTATTCCCCTCGCCTGGGGACGCGCGTTGCGGAAACGGCGCTGCCTTGCAGGGCTGGCAGCACCCGGTGGGCAGCAGGCAGCATCCTGGCACCGCGCTGCCGGCCCCGTTGTCTCTCGTTCTGCATGCTGTGCTTCTGTGATCGCCACACCGGGAGCTGAGGTCGCAGCGTCCGCTCCGTCTTTCTTTTACTGGGTGGTGTTTATTGGTGCTGAAGGCCTCCGAGAGAACCAGGCGCTGGGCCTTGCGTGGAGCGTGGGGCTTGCTTTTATGAATGGGAACAGCTGAGAGCAGCAAACGTCAGGTTTCGGTGAAGGAAGAGGAGGAATCTGCTGAGCGCTGTGAGCCCCTGGAGCTTGGTGTGCTGGGGGCTGGGGAGCTGGATTGCCCCGCACTGCAGCAGCTCCCATTGCTTCCATGCCTGGGCTTGCAGGTTGGCTCCCTCTGCCCATCCTCATCCTCCCCCCTTTCTCTTTGGCTTCTGCAATAAATCACTGTGGTTATATGAAATATGTCACAACATTGGGCCACGTATAGGCTTATTTGGCAGGCTGCTACTTTGGTCTTGCCCTGAGGGCTGCCCATTCCAAGATACCTTGGATAAAATGATTCAAAAATACACATATGTATTAACAATATATACATATATATTTGAGAGCTGAATTTTGCTCCAGTCCATCTTCCCAAGTTCCACCATCTGTCAGGACACGGCAGTGCCCAGGGCTTCCTAGCTCATCCTGTGGCGTTTTCTGCTTGTATTTGGCTGTTTAAGTTTTGCATTCTCAGACTTCTACGTTATAACACATTAGGGTGGGGCTTAAATAAATAATAGCTCCAAGGCAGGTTCAACATGAATCACAGTGTGAGGGCAAGCAGGAGGTGACTAACAGTTCGCAGCGGTGACCTCGGGAAGCGAGGCGAGGACAGCAGAGCTACCAGAGGGGCATTGCTTGGTGTGGGGTGGGCTGCTAAGGGGCACAAGTGGAATTTCACCCCGCAGCAGTCCACATCCCAGCCCCAGTGCTGCGGACCGCTTCACAGATTGCAGAATGGGCGAGGTTGGAAGGGACCGCTTGGGGTCATCCAGTCATCATCTGTAGGGACGTGGGTAGTGGGCAGGTGGGATGGGCTGGGGTTGGACTCGGTGATCCTGGAGGTTTTTTTCAACCTTGCGGATTCTGTGATTTTATGCTCTTGTCGCTGCACAACCCCAAACTCCTCGTTTTTCACCCAGGTGCAGAACCACTGCTTGCAGGGAGCGTACTGGCGAGCAGGATACCTCCTCTAAGTGAAACTTAATTGGAAGACGTTGTGTTACCAAAGCCAAAACATGCTGTGGAGAGCTTGTCTGTCAGAGCTCCCAGAGGCAGAGATTTCCCTGATGAAAGCCTTTGCTCCGTGTTTAAAGCAAACAAATGAGGGGTGCCTCACCTTGCTGCTGTCGGAGCACAGCTGGGCAAGCGTGGAGTAAAAATCACTGCAAGCCATTTGCCTATCTCCGCGTGAGAAGGAGTTTTCATTTGAATGCATTTCCATTAATGAGTGCGTTCGGTGCGGATCCGATGCTTGCGTTGGGCTCATCTCCATGTGGGCACCTGGGCACCCCTCTTCGGAGGGACGCCGTGCTGCGGGGTGAGGCCCCGCGTGGTGGCACAGAGCTCCTGGCTGGGTCTGGCGGAAGCTGCATTGCTGAGAGCATCCCTGAAAAGTCATCTCGGGGCACAAAGTGATTTGAATTTTCTAAAGCCTGTTCTCCTACTCAGGTAAAACCCCAGCTGGATTTGCCTAAGTGATGACTGCAGAGCCCGGCTCAAATTTAAATTAAATTTAAATTGCTGCTTCGTACGATTAACGAAATCTCGCTTTTAATTGCGTTGCTCTCGCGTTCAGCGATAAAGGCCCTTCCCTCCCAGTGCTGGGATGGGGTGCAGGCACTCGTTGTCCCCTCGCTGCAGGCTGTCCCCAGTGGCCACGAGGGCCCTGCAGACCCCACAGCCCTGCGGTGCCACGTGGGACGCAGTGCCTGCCCACCACTGCCGGCGTGGCTGACGGAGCCGGGAGCTCCCCGGCTTTGTGGGCTGCTCTTACGAAGCTGCTCGGCTTCCTCTGGCACTTGAGGCTTCGTCCGTGTGGTTTGCATGGGTGGGACTGACAGAAGATTCTGGTTGGAGATCTGCAGGCTGCTGGAGTGCTATCTGCTCCCACGGCCGCAGATGTTGTCAGCTGCATCTGCGCTTTCTTTAATCAAGTTTGTGTCAACAAACAAGCTGCTGCAGCTTTTAATTTTGCTGGTGCTTCCTCGCCCCTGGCCCTCAGCTCAGGCTGCTGCTCCTCAGCTCTTCCTCAGTTTTCTTTCAGTTACCACACGACAAACGTTTGTTCCAGCTGGTAAGAACGATTTTGCAGAAGAAGCGGTTTTTGCTCGTTCCTGGTTTTGTCGGCTGTCCTCTTGGTAGGTGGAGGGGAAAGGCAGAGCAGGGCTGAAGCCGAGGTGCTGGGCGTGGGAGAGGGGATTCTGGTGCCTTCTGGGGGCTTTTCTGGAGAGGACATGAACGCAGAATGCAGTCATGTAGTGTGTAGACTCCGGGCATAGCTGCGTATCTTCTGTTGGCTTAAGGAGATGTGTTAAGAAGTAGGAGAGCACTTCTTAGGATCCCAGAATCCCAGATTGTTGGTTTCAAAGGACTTTAAGGATCACAGAACCATGGAATCCCAGAATGGCTGGGTTGGAAGGGACCCCAAAGCCCCCCACCCCACCCCTCGGCCGGGTGCTCCCACCAGCTCAGGCTGCCCAGGGCCCACCCACAGCCTCGGGCACCGCCAGGAGCGGGGACACCCACAGCTGTGTTTGATGAAGCAGAAACCACCCTGGGGTTCCAGAGGAGCTGCAGGTTGGGTCCAGCCTCAGTGCCGCAGCCCAGGGCGCACCGCAGTGGCCATCCGCCATCTGCCATACGTTGTGTCAGTCAGAATGTTGGTCCCAGGCAGGGGCTGACGGCTGCCAAGCAGGACAGCATGGGGAGCCCCAGTGTGGACCTGACCAAGGCCTGGCTGCAGGCTGAGGGAGTTCCTGGCTCCCCAGTTCCCCCATGCACCCTTATGGCCGGAGGCTCAGCGTTGGCTCCAGCAGGATTAGCTCGCAGCACTTGGCACAGGGTCCTGCAGGGAGCTTTTCCTATTCAATCTGCATAATTCTGTCTCATTTCTCTGGAAATGAGATGGAAAGGTCCCGCCGGTAGCACTGGTGCTCGGGTTCTATCCCATCCCAAGCTAAGCACTGCACTGCATAGGCGTGTGCCTCCCGGGGGGGTCTGCTGCTCGCAGGCGAATGCTGAGCTCCGCATGGCAAACCTGAATGTTGCACTGTCTGCATCAGATAGGTGGTGTTGCTTTCATGAGCAGCCGCATGCTGATTTATGGCAACGTGCTATTTATTTATCAACATTTAGGCTGCGGATTTTTAAATTATCCTAATAGCACAAAGCCAACAAGTTGGTCGTGACGTTGCTCCTTTAAAGTCTCCCTTTGAACGCCTCTATAAATCAACTCCCCTTTGATGTGAAGTGGGAGATTTCATAACCGTGTGTTTACTTTTGGGCTTAAAAAAATAAGCTGAAGGGAAAATAAAAAAAACAACAACCGAAAACAAAAAGCAAATAGCAGTTTGTATCTCATTAAAAATAGTTTCTAGCGTATTAAAAGCTATATTGTTTTAGGAAACGAGAGCTAGGAAGAGTTGCAAAAGCAGTGGATCCTTTTAATGGCCGACTGTTGGCTGCAACCATTGCTCTTGTCCTCGGGCACACGGCAGTGCTGCTGGCGCGGGGTCTCAGCTGTGCCCCACGGCACCGGGGCTGAGCGCGGGGCTGAGCCCGGCTGTGTCTGCGTGGAAATCAAAGGCTTACATTGCCCTCGTGGCACAGCTCCTTTGGTCGGAGGGATTTCCAAGCGCGGGGGATGCGAGGTTTGCGTCAGAAGGGTGGGTCGTCGGGAACAGGGTTTGTAAACATTGGGACTCGCTGGAGATGTGCAGTGAGATTCCTCCATCAAAGTGTGGGGTGGGACCCACTCCCCCAGCCGCTCCGGGCTGAGCCCCGCAGCACCTTCGCAGCGCTTTTATCTTGCATTTACCCCCCTGCAAATGCATGCAACTCTCTTACAGTCTTTAAATGAGGGCTCCTGGCCTTGGGGAGCCTCAGCTGGCACACGCTGAGTTCAAAGGGCTGACATCAGCAACGGGCACGTCCTTCTCCTTGTCCTGGCTGTGCGGCACCAGGAGCACTGCTGTGCTGTGCTCTGAGGGACACGGGGCCACGAGTGACATCAGGGCTGCTGCTGGGGCTGCACGGTGAGGCTCAGACTGGGTGTGCATTTGTGGGACTCTGCCCGACTTTCTGGAGCCGTCTTCGGGGATGTTCCCCCACGCACAGCAGTGGGAAGCTGGAGACAGCTCGTGAAGAATGGCCGCTGCTATAATCAAAGGATGATCCAATTTCTGGAGGTCTAATTTGGTTCAGATGGCTCCTGCTGTTACTTCAGAGCATGTGGAACAGGAAAACTGCCTGCAGGAGGATGGCGTTTTCTCACACAACCCTGCAGCTGGCTCCAGCTCTGTCACCCAGCGTAGGGGCAGGCGTGCCCATGGGTGTGTGGTGCCCACTGGGTTGGGGTTTGTTCCACTTAATGGTGCAAGTATTGTGTGTGTGGTCAGAGCTGGGACAGAGGGAATCGTGGAATCACAGAATCACTAAGGTTGGAAAAGACCTCTAAGATCACTAGGTCCAACCACCAGCCTATCCCCACACCATGCCCACCAACCACATCCCTAAATGGAAGGGAGCCCCAGGCCCTGCACCAGCTGCACATCCCCTCCCTGTGCAGGTGCATGCTGGAGCGTGTTCTGCAGCCGTGCCCAAGCTCTCCAAGCGTGCTAGGTTCACTCCCAAAGAAGTGAGGCTGCTGCTTGCTCTGTGGCAGAGCAGTTGGCATCTCTCAGTGCAGACAACCTGCTCTTCCTTTGCAGTCAGATGGATTTAACAAGGAATTGGTGTGGAGGTTTGCACATCAATCTGTGCGTGCAGTTTTTCTTGTCTTTAAGTAAATCCCGCTTTTACGTGCCCACATCTCTCAGATGGCAAATTGCACCAAGCCCTACAAAGCACAAAGGTGACTGCATGGAAAACCCAACTGGTGCAACTTTGCTGGACAGCCTGAGCTGGTGGGGGCACCCAGCCCATGGCAGGGGTGGAACTGGATGGGCATGGAGGTCCCATCCAATCCCACCATTTTATGACTGTGTGGTTCTGTGAGTCCTTCAACACATGCTTGCCATCGGTGTGGGCACGTGGCTGGCTGGGCTTGTGACCCCAACAACGTTTCACTGGGGGAACAGCAGGCTCGGATCTCCCCCATGTCCCAGCAGCACCATCCCACCCCATTTTTGTGAGTTTTGCCCACCCTGGGTCTGTGTGGGCAGCAAATGGGAGGTGGCATCAGCTGCTCACCTCTGTCCTCGTGCACTGGAAGGACAGGAGGAGGACCTCCCTGACTCCATCACAGAGTTATGGAGAAGATGATTGTCCTTGGTCAACAAGGGATGGAAGTTTGGGGTCAGGGCTGTGTCACCCCAGCACAGCTCCCATCTATTTATTGTTATTGCCAAGGAAATCACGTGCAATGCAGGAGTCCCATCTGGATGGTGCTAAGATACTGTAGGATGCAAACCTGAGCGCTGGCCATGCTGCATTTAGCAGCTGTATTTAATGAGGAAAGCACAGCTCAGAATGCAAGAAGTGCTTTTTTTTTCAGATAAGAAGGCAGCACAGGTGCTGGCTTGTGCCAGAATCACCCCAAGCTGCCATGGCTCAGGGCAGAAAGTGAAAAAGATCCTTCCTGCGGCTCCGTGACAGGCGGTGACGTTTCTGCAATTGGGGATGCCATGCTGGGGTCAGTGTCACGCAGCAGCAGTGGGGCTGCAGCACAGTGCCCATGTTGGATTTGTCATAGCAGCGCAAAGATAAATCACAGGGTCTGGGTTGGGAAGGAGTCCTAGCGAGAGGATTTATTGAAATCTTGCATTGTGCACAGTGTAATTGCAGATGCCGGCTTGTCTCTAGTTTGCGTTTCCACATTGAGAAGTGCTCCCACTTTGTAAAGGTGCGTTTTGCTGCACTGCTGCATTTTGCCTCTTTACCACGCGGGGAAAAAATCACATGCATGGTGTCAACGCTTTGAAAATCCCCTCTGAACACTTGCCTGGCAACCCTCTGCAATGAAGACGGTGGGGGGGGAAAAGCACAAAAAGCAGAACGGAGAGGAGAGGGCTGCGTGCTGCACCTCGCTTGGGCGCGCATCGCTTCCTCCATCTTACCCACCTCCCAAAGATGGCTGTGGGGCCGCACCGCGGGGCCGTGGGCTGCGCGGGGCCCCCCTCGGCTCCCCCCGGAGCCACCCATCCACCCACCCCCCATCGGCGATCACCCACCCCGGCACACGACTTCGCCGCACGCGCATGGATTCGCCGCCGCCTCCCCGAGCGGCCCCGCGGTCGGGATTCTCTGCAAAGAGAACCCACCCACGCTGCGGAGATGCGGTGCCGGGCTGGGCTCCGGCGGCGTGCGGCGTTCGCCGCGTTCCGGGCGCTGGGGGCTGCGGGGGCTCAGTGCCCGCTGCCTGCGACCGGCTGCCGGCGCTCCCATCTCGCCGGTGACGTCTCCATAAGGACCTGAGCGAGGGCTGCGGCGCGGGGTGTTCCAAAATGCCTGAAGCCAACGCTTTGTTGTCCGTGTCTTGGGGTTACATTAAGGTGGGTTGGATCCTGCTGGGTCCTCGGTGCCGGTTTTTGTGCTGCTTTCCTCAGGTAAAGCCCCTGGGAGGGAATGGGGCCGTTGGAATGGTTATTCCCACACGGGGTGTGTGTGCGGTGCATGCAGCGTACGTGGATGTGAGTTGCTTCTCCCCTTTGGGAATTCACTTCTGCAGGGTAAAACGATGCTGCAACCAAAGCGTGCAGTTAGCAAATGGAGAGCAACGTATGGGTGCAGCTGGGCGAGCGCTGCGTCTCGCTGCAGTGATGCAGGCAGACCTGAGATTCGTGGCATCTTTGCTTTTCTCTTTGGAACACATGCAGCCGCATCGCAAAATGGAGCAAACTTATGTAATGGAGCTGAAAACAAAAGGAGGTGGAAATAGAATCCAGAACCAGACGTGGGTCTCTCGGAGAGGTTACCTGAGGCATCTCATTTCTGGCAGTGAAAATAATATCTGTCTGTGGAGGAAATTCGTGTTGCAGTTTTTGCATACTGAGCAGAAGTACGTAGCCGTGCTGGTGCTGCGGGTATCTTGGTAAAGCTGAATGGCTCTGATTCTGTTTCACATCTCTCTGTAGTTTTATTTTTCACCTCTTACTTGTCCGTTTGCTTGCTGTAGAGTTGAAGCCGTGTGAAAGCATTCATAAAAATTCCATTTCTGTGTTTGTGTTTCTCCCTCCCTCCAGTTCAAGAGGATGCTGAACCGCGAGCTGACGCACCTCTCCGAGATGAGCCGCTCTGGCAACCAGGTGTCCGAGTACATCTCCAACACCTTCCTGGGTAAGCAATGCCTGGGCTGTAGCCCCTGGGGCAGCCCCTGCCTCTGCCTCCTTTCACAGCCACATCTCAGCACACGGCATTACTGAAAGGCTTTGATTTTCTGCTTTCCAAACGGAGATGGGGAGGAGAAGGATGCGGCGCTAGCCTGGCGCTCTGTGCAGGGGGATTCCCTTTCCAGATGGAAAGATCTCTCTGGTTGGGCTGAACCGAGCTGCTGTCGGCCACGTTGTGCAATGTTTGCTTTTTGTGTTGACCTTATGTGAAGGACAGAGCCACCCGAGCCCAGCTGCACGCACTCATCTTTGCACCTTCTGCCTCATAAAACTGCGTCTCCCCCTCAGAGCCAGGGGCTCGGACGGGCAAGGTCAACCCAGGAGTTTTATCACTCTGTGCTTACGTGCTCATTTTGCACTGGAAATCTGAGCCCAGCCTCAAAAATACGCACAGCATTTTGCATGACATTCCTTTTGTAGGAGCTTCCAGGACGACCAGCACGAATGAATTAAACATTTAAGTGTTCTGAGAAATGTTTACTTCCTCTGTGTTTACAGAGCCCATCTTTTACAAAAAATACAGTTTTCTGTGTTTTCAAACAGTTCCCAAATAGGTACTCAGTTGCTCTTAAGCAGCAGCTTGATGCTGGGCACCCCCCACCAAGTACCCAGTTCCATTGGCCTGAACGCTGTGCCCACGTGCTCAGGGAGCTCACTCCCCGCGGTCGTCGTGGCCCAGAATGCCTTCCCTCTATGACACACCATTATTTCCATTA
Organism: Tragopan temminckii; assembly: GCA_028571105.1. Taxonomy (NCBI): domain Eukaryota; kingdom Metazoa; phylum Chordata; class Aves; order Galliformes; family Phasianidae; genus Tragopan; species Tragopan temminckii. The sequence goes on from JAOWBP010004015.1 coordinate 15,563,951, forward strand.
AGGGATTTTAAAGTGATTTCAATAGCCAGTTGCAACTGGAGCTGCTGCATGCATTTAGGGTGCATCACATCATGAATAATCCATGTAAGAGTCTGGAGCTGCTTTGTGGGAATCCACTGCTCCTCTCCTATCGCTCAGCTTAATGGCGACATCCAGAGCAGGAATTAATACAGGGAAGAAGAGCAGGGCAGCCCCACTGCCAGCAGCAGGGCTTCTGAGTGTGCTGCTGCAGAAATACCCAGTGCAACCTGAGGCTGGACCTGATATCACACCCATACAGCACGTGTACACCCATGCTGGTGGGGTCATTGGAGAGAAACTGTCAGAGCTTTCAAATGGGTCTTAAAGCTCTTTTAGGAAGTTGTGCTGTCACTTTTTTGTGAGTTTGCTTTTTTATTTTTCCTGTAAAACATGGTTTAAAAATGAAAGGAATGCACAATGTAGAAGAGGTTGAACCAAAAAGGAGAAATCATAGAATCATAGTATGGCTTGGGTTGAAAGAGACCTTGGAAATGTATCCAAGCAGCATTTGTGAAATGAGGATAGCTCGTGGATGCTAAAACCAGATGGCACATCTGTGTTCAGTCGCTTGGCTTCATTAAATGAGCTGAGGAAGGCAGCAGTGGGGCAGCCACTTGTCACAGTCACTTGGCCAAGGCTGTGAGAGGTTGGGTTTGTCTCTGGGCCCTGCCGTGGGCATGGGCAGGAGCTCAGCCTCTGCAGAGCAGAGCCTCGGGCACAGAAATCCACATGTGCCCTTTGATGGGCCGTGAACGTGACCTGCTAACCGTGAGGCATTGTGGAAACACTAATTAAAGGTTTAAGGGTAATTGCCCTATTTTCCTAAGTGTTATTTTGCACTGAGCACTGAATAGCAATATACAGTGTAGCTCTGTCTTTCTCTAAGGATTTTCCCTAGTCTGTGCTCCTCAGATTCTCCCGTGCACTGTTCATAAGGATGTTGTATACATCAAAAGGATTCTTCTTGGAATTCACAAAGTTCCAGGGCAGGGTCAGCTTGGATGTTAGGAGAAATCTCTTCATCCAGAGAGCGCTCAGCACCGCACAGCTGCCCAGGGTGGGGGTCACCATCCCTGGGGGTGTTCAGAG
>JAOWBP010004015.1:15590491-15603158 GCA_028571105.1 Tragopan temminckii
AACACCTCCAGGGATGGACGGGGCATCCACAGCCTGTCTGGGCAGCTGTTCCAGCACCTCACCACTCTCACAGTAAAAGACTTAAGATACATCATGTTAGCATCAGAACTTAGCATACATCAGGTTTGCATTGACTCTGCAGTGCTGTTGCAGTAACGTCCATGTTAGTGCTCCCAGTGCCAGGCTTTGCCTCTGCAGTGAGACTGCAAGTTTATTTTTAGTTGCTCTCTGTTTCTGTAGGGAAAGGGGACTTTGTGAAAACTGGAGCCATTTGCTGAGCCACGTGTCCTCCAGAGCGAGAGCTCTGTGTCAGACGCATGTAGACATGAGTTTTGGAAAGCGTTCGGCTCTCCTGGCAAGCCCCGAAGCCTGCATTTAAACAGCTGCTTTGGTTCTAGAGAAACAACTGTGCTGCTTCTGAAATCTCAGGATTGAGGTGGTTTTGAATGAACAGTAAACAGGGGAGTTAGAAGTAGGTTATCTTCCCTGGTCTGTGCACACCAGCTGGTGTGCCCCTGGTACAGCACTGGCACGGCTGTGTCTGTTCCATGCCTGCTCTGCTGTGGCTGCTGTGTGGCTCTGGGGCCTGGCCTTCCCTCCACACCTCTCTGGCCCTGGGGGGCTGTGGGTTGGTGGCTGTGGTGCTGCTGGTGTGTGCTAAGCCCAGGAAGGAGGTGGCTGAGAACTTAGCTCTGCTGTGGGTGTGTGGCTGTTTTTCTGTGGGGGATGATGTGTATGTTCTGGTTCATCTTAAAAAGTTTATATATATGGTGCATGGTAATTGAGAGTGGCTCTTCCTGTATTTAATAACAGGGTCATAACAGCTACTCCTGCACAAAATCTGTGATCTAAAAAAATAAATTCGTTGTTTTTCACCAACAGCAATGATGCTGCAGACAGGCAAAGCTGCTAGAAACAATACATCAAGTCTGAATAGATGCTGTTATCCCAGAAGTACCTCATTTTGGACTCATTTAACAGCACAGAGAGGTCGTGGACTCTTTCTCCTCCCTTGAACTCCTTATGGCACTGCCTTTATGTGCAGTCTACAATACACAGTTTATGAAAATGCAATTTATCAGCTGCAGAATGCTATCTGGTGCGGGGAGGATGCAGACAGAGAAGAGGGCATGTGGTGGCAGCTGGATCTGGGTACTGGCTTTGCTTTTCTTTTTTTTAATGTCTCTGATAAGAAAAGCTTATTATTCTTCTCCTTGTTACCAGCACAGCAGCAATTGCTGTCATTTGCCACAGAATCAGTTTTGCACCAGGCCATTTGCTTGCTCTGGGAGGTGCTGTTTCACTTGGAGCAGGTGCCCTCTTCAGCTGCAGCATCTCCCCATACCTGTAGGCTTCATTTCCAGCTGCTCAGCGGGCCATCAATGCTGGCACAACACGGGGTGCAGGACAAGCAGAGCAGAAGGTGCAGGTGAGCAGCTGCAGCAGGCTGTGAGCCTGTCTCCTACACCACGCACAGGCTGCGTATGCAGTTGATGTTTCTGCTCTCCTTGGCAAGTCCTCTCCTTTGCAGGTCTCATTCAGCACCAGTTTTCCAGGGACACCTTGCAATTCTGATTTTGCACTACTGCAAGAGTAACAGCGATGTGCCCTTCTTAGGGTGCTCTTTCTTCCTAGGCTCGGTTGTGCAGCTCTCTGCAGGCTCCAACACTCTCAGCAGGGCAACCCTGCTTTCATGCTGCCTGACCTGGGCTCTCTTGAGCTGCAGGGGGAGGGAAGCACCCCCAAGGACTTTAGAACTTCTCATCTCGTCGCTAAAGCAATGGTGGGCTGAGTTGAGGAGAGCAAAGAGTACCTCAGTGAGATGGGGCAGGTGCTGTGTGCTGGTGATGCAGGGATATCCTGTGCTGCTGGCTATCCACAAGGCTAAGGGAACAACACTCCTTTTTTTGCCATCCTGTTGTTTTTTTTTTTTTTTTTTTTCTGATTTTTTTTTAAATGAACATAGCTTTTTTTTTTTTTTTTTTTTTTTTAAAGCATAATTAATAATCATTCTGTGTTCTCCGAGTGCTCAGCTGCAGCCCGAGGAGTGGGAGGCTCTGCTTGTCATTGGCACAGGAACAAGGAAGGTACGCAGTGTATCTTTTAATAGCACGACCTTGGCAGTCCTGGATGCTCCGGGTACCACCAGCAAACTGCAGCCTTTGTCATAGCCCAGGCTGTTTCTAAATGAATTGACTTTGACCACAAGAGTAGACAAAGGGTTTGGGAAATACAATTTTTAAGTCATTAATCTAGTTTAAAAAAAAAAATAATAGAAGAGGTAGTCTTTGTAGCTCTTTCCTCTGCTTGGGCTGTGATTTCTGGGATGAACCCACATGGTTGTTCTCAGCTTCAGTGATTAAGTTGCCAGAGAAAAGATGAGTCTTTGCAATCCGCTTAACCGCAGCGATATTGCAGTAAGCAACCTCCTAATGAACATTAAGGTGCTGTGTTAAGATGGATAATTTCCCCGGCGGTAACACGGGCAGGGAAGTTATTGCAGGTTCTTTACTTGGAACATCGTCCTTCTGACAGGACTTTCTCAAATATCTACACGGGATATCCTCTGAACAGCGTTTCCTTTTGATAGTAAAAGAATTGGTTATGCTTATCAGTTGCTGATAAATCTGCAGTGTTGTTGCATTGCAATTGCAGTACAAAGTATAAAGGCTGTGGCCTTGCCTTGCTGTGGGTCCTGGGTCATCACAGGGCTGCTTTATTAAAAGGCAAAGCTGTCACTGGTGTCGCTGCTAGGGATATCTCAACTTGCTTTTACCTAAAGTTAGGTCCATGTAAGGCTTATTTTTCTCCCAGGAACCCTGTGCTGTTTCCAGATCTGAAGTACAAGCCCATGTGCTTCGTCTGGGAGGAGTAGATGCGGGATTATTGCATTCTTTGGTGACTGTCACTCCGTGTTGCCCTGTCTGTCTGTGTCACCCTGTCTATCTGTGTGGCCCTGTGAAGTTCGGATGATCTCTGCAGAGAATTGGGTTGTTTGAATGTGATTTGAGCTCACAAATGATGCAATTATCTGTATGATCAGATAAACTCCTTCATTGCAGCCCTTTCCTTTGCAAGGCTTCTCTATTCAGTCAGCATTCCAGTTGCTGTTTTTATCTCTTACCATCTCCAGGTTCTGCAGGACCTGTCGGGGTCAGTGTTGGGCTGCTGGGATGAATGCCGTGCTGGTGACACATGTGCTCTTGGAAGCACTGCTGGAGCTGGGTGGAAGGCGCACAGCTCTGCCTAGGCTATCAGGGGCCCTCATCTCCTGGGGTTTGGTTTGTGGTCTCTCAATCTTTGCCTCTTGCCCTCTTGAAAAAGGAAGGCAGCCGGATGAACAGCCCTGCTTGCCAGAACGTGTCTCTGATCCACAGCACTAGCACAGCGTGAGCAGCAGAGAAGTGATCTTCCTGGCCCTGCTCATCCGTGCGTCCAGGAGGAGAGGCTGGTCTGCCTGTCACCAGAATGGGGGGGAAAGCAGTGGCATCATGAAATGTGTGCCTGGAACTGCAAATCAAAACAGTTTGCACATTGAGATGCACTCAGAAAACATCTTTAAATAGTGGGTTTTGCGCTGGATGAGTTAAATAGCTATTTTTAAGAGTGTGTAGGAAAAGCAGACTTTATCACACGCAGCCCTGTAGTTTTATCCTCGGCGCTGTCAGTCACCAGCATTGAACCCTGCTGTTAATTCACACCCTCAGTATAAGGCTTCACCACCCTGAAATCACAGGAGCATTTGTTGTCATTTTCAAACAGCGTGGCCAGCCAGCACAACAACGCTCAGGTGTAAGAACTAGGTCAGCTCGGTTGGAGCAGAGATCTCATACCCTGCCTAGCATACGTGCTGGCCAGATGGATTGGACTCAGCCGCAGCACTGAAAGACTGCAACCTAAAACCTGCTGCAGAACCTTGCTGCTCGTAGGCGTTCCCTGCTGGCCACACGAAGCCCACTGGGATGTCGTTTCTTTTTGGGTAATGTGGGTAGAAAAGAGAAGCCCTTTGCCTGTGACAGAAGATGGCATGAATTAGAAAATGTGCCTGGCAAAAAGGAATTCTGAATAGTCTCTGTGGGGCGGGGAATTTGCATTATTTTATTTGTTTTTCTTCCCTCTCCCCCCCCCAGATCTTCATCCCACATGTCGGAAATACATATTAAAAGAATGGGTTGGAGTTTAACAGCAGTTTTAGTCATGGCTAATGGAAGCCTTTGGATTTTCTTGGCGGCCTTTTCAGAAATGCAGTCTGCATTAAGAGTTATTTTTTTAAAAAAATCATGTGTTATTTCCAGTGTTCTGCTTAAACTTGCTCTGACAAATTGATAAGTAGTCATAAAGGAAAGGACGTTGTGGTATAAGAGGTTCCACACAGTCTGCTTGTACGTGTGGTCCATCCCTCCACATTTCCCCAGTGTCTGTTCTGATCCCAGCGTTCAGCAAAGTTGCACACACCCTTGGGCTCTCTTTCAGAATGTCTCTTGGATTTTATTTTCCAAAGATGTTTTCCTCAGTCTGTTTCTTTTTTGTTTTCTTTTTCTGCTGCTGTGTTACTTCTCTTTGTTATGCTTCCTGTGCTAGGTAGTTCTCGTGGTATTTCTCACTGGTGCTTCCACGAGGGGCACGCTCAGTGGGCACAGAGGGCTGGGGTTGCACTTGGGGATCTTAGAGCTCTTTTCCCACCTCAGCGACTCTATGATTCCCGTGTCTTCCTTCAGGATGTGAAGGATTCTTCATCACTGGTATAAATGCTGTGAGCTGTTTGGTTTATCACCACTCGTATATGAGCTATTTATTGTGGTATTAGTCTTCCTGAATGGCGTAACCCACCAAGTGTTAACAGTTCTTTCTTTTAGCTTGGCAACCCAAAGACCTGTGCCTTGTTGGCATCCTTCTGTCTGCACAGTAGACCCATCTTTGAGCCTGCAGGCTTGTACTTATCATAGAATCATCCAGGTTGGAAAAGACATCTGAGATCCCCAAGCCCAGCCCCAGCCCACCCCCACCAAGCCTGCAGACCATGTCCAAGAAGCACTGTAGGATCCAGCTCTGCCAGAAAGCTGCACCCTGCTTCGTTCTGCTGCTTAGGAGACTGCTTCCTCCTTTTATTCTTTCTCAGGAATTTTGTCTGTATGCTGTGGAGGAATGCGTATTTTTGGCAGCAAGTAGTCACGCCAGAATTGATTTCGCTAGTCTGTGAATTCATGCCGCTGTCGCTGTCATTTTACCCATGTCTCATCTCATTTGCTGTCTGTCCACTGTCATTTTGGGATTCTTTTTATAACACGGCTGTTTAGTTTCTCACCATTGTTGAAGATGGATTAAAATCGTTCCATTTATTCTGCAGTTCTGTTCTGCTATGCAGTGTGACTACTAGGTGACTAATAGGCTGTGAACCTTACAGAGATGTTTCTGTGCAGTTTCTCCTGACCAGCCAGCAGGCTGCCCAGCCTTCACTTCTCACTCCTTGAGGCACAACATCCTTGAGGCACCTCGGCCTGCCCCAGCTTTTGCCCCTCAGGGCCTCTCTGTGTGCCAGAGCACGGGATGGAGCACGGCCCTGTGTGCTGGCACTGCTGCAGGCTGTGTGTGCCTGGCAGGGCTGCAGGGCTCCCGGCTTTGGCTGCCATGGGAGCAAGTGTGCACGGACATCTGAGCCCGGGGAAACACAAACAGCACAGGTGCCAGAGCTGCAGTGAGATGGCTCTGGCACTGGCACTGTGTGAGAGCTCTGCTCGGCAGGCGGCCTGGGTTGCCTTCTGCTCTCCTGAGCCTGCAGATGAACTGAATGCAGCTCAGATTCCCCAGTCTGTCACAGCGGACGCCATGTTACAAGCCCCCAAAGCATATCCCACTGCACAGCTTTCTGTGGGGGCTTCAGCAGCAAACCCCAAGCAGGGCCCTGCTGCAGCCCCTCGGAGCAGGACAGAGCACCTGCTCTGCACGCTGAAGTGGCACAGCAGTTCTCCTCATTTGTCAGGGAAAGAAAAGGAAAACCTTCAGTGTTCTTACTATGCAACTTGCAGCACAGCCTTTTGGTGAGCGGTGAACCCCCAGGAGCAGAGTGGAGGGCTGGGAGCACTGGGTTTGCTCCCTCCCTGTGCTGCTGTCCCCTGCTGCCACCTGGGTGCTCGGTGGGATCAGAGTGGCTGTGTTGCTGTGCGTGCCAGGGTGGTGATAAGTAGTGGCCATGAGCTGTGAGTCAAGTTTGGAATTGCATATAAATGCAATTCCTTTTCTGAATTACAGTTTTTCAGACTGGCTTCTGTCAGAGCCAGCGCAAGCCTTTTTCTGTATGTCTGGAAAGGGCTCAGTTAAAGAGCAATCCCTTGTAAGCGGAACCTGTTAGCTTTGATCCCATATTCCTATGTGTGTTTCAGTCTTGCTTAGATTGCAAAGCCGTGTGAACACCAATTACGTTTCACATGATTTTACTAGGTGTTAAATTGCCCTTTCCCTAATAGAGAACTACACTTGCCTAACATCAGCTGCCAGGTGTTAACGTGGAAGTGATCAGCAAGTTACAAATCAGCTGTGATACCAGCAGTTAGCTACCTACTTTGTTACCCAAAATGGGTTGTTATTCAGAAATACAGCTGCAGTTGTTTTTTCTTTCAGGCTGTTTGTCTGAAGAAGTTGAATTGAACAGCAAGTTCTTATAGTGGGGAGCACTTTAACCTCAATAATGAAGAAAAGCCGAAGTGTCATGGCAGTGACTGCAGATGAGGTACGTTTCTTCAAAAACGTGTTGTGTTTTTCCTAATACTTTGTGAAAGTAAGGTTAAAAGTCTCTTTTATCTTTGTATCCGCTGGTTTTGCTTCAGTGACCCGTTGATTTTCTTAGAGTTGTTTGCAGTTCATGCATTAAGCAGTAAATAAAACAAACGCTATGAATTCTGAAGAGTTCTTTGCTCAGTGTTATAATGGCAGGTGAGAGGGCTGGACATTTCTGTGTCTTAGGGAAGCTCTGTTCTGGATCCCATGTTTGTGCATGTGCTGTACTTCTATGCTTACAAGCAGTTCAGCATCTCTTGCTGTGGCAGTTGCTGAACATCTAATGCGGTGATGCATGTTATTCCATTACTATGCTTGTTAATCGTCATCATAATCTTCTATTAATTAAAAGCCAGTTCCCATTCTCTGGAGAAATGCATCATTTTGTAATGATGGTGTGATAACTGCATTAATTGCCTTGCTTGTCACAGCTGGGGCTCTCCAAAAATGGAAAACCACAAAAATGTATGTGGAAATACAGGGGAGGAGTAGAGCTTAAGAGCTGGTGCATCCTGCAGCACTCCTCCAGCAGCTGAGTGATTCTCCTACATTCTTAGAGCATGTGTTGTGCTGCTTCGCAGCCAGTTTGCCTGCACCTGCTGGTAGGGTTGCCACAGTCCACTCAGCCTTTGCTGATAACGAAAACAGACATCTGACATCTAATGGGAGCTTAAGAAATGTACAGCAGTGTGTTCTAAGTGATAACAAAACGATTGAAGTATCAAAAAATTATGAATAAAGGCCAGTCAAGTGAGACCTTCCATAGAACCCCTTTCTGGGGTTTTTAGGAGTGTTTGGGTAGACTTGGTGCTGTTTAAGGATAGGGTTTGGATCACTGAAGCTCTCTGGCCTATTTTTAGAAGTACAGCAGACCAAATATTTCAACTTCTGCCTAGATAATTTTGATTTTGATGCTTTAATAACTTTGTGAATCTGCACCAGCACGCCCTGAAGGACCTAAGGAGTGATTATGGAAACTTAAGCCACTCATTTATTTTTCAAAGCTCAGAAGGGTGGGGAGAACAGGAAAGAGATCAAAATTCAGAAGCGGGCAGAAGAGTAAAAATGTAGAGGTTGCCACATATGTGCACACCTATTGTAATAACCCTTCAGCTTCAACTCATTGCACAGTACAGAAATAGTCTCATTGGAATTGAACAATTCTGTTGGACTAACTAAACTCTACAAGACCAACACAAAGAGCCTTCTTGCAGTGCTCTTCTTGAAAAGGCTGACGATCAGTTCTGTGATCACTGAGGCATAGAAAGAAGTAGAAACTCTCAGAGAAACAGAGACTTTCTTTTAGAAAGGACAGGCTTAGACCAGGTAGCCTCTCACTGAGTTAGCTGATGGTTTGGTATGTATCCAAACTCAGTGTTCTCGTAATCTTTCTTTGCCTGGTGAACCATCACAAAAACAAGAGGCAAACCAAAACGTTTGTGCTGTGGAGGGGGATCTTGTGAAAGATGTTGTGAGGAATATTATCAGAAAAAGTTCATGTCACCAAAGTGACCTGGATGATTGAAGTGTTCAGCTAGGTTAGAATTGGGTTGAATTTAGCTTGGACACATTACAAATGCATTTTCAAGCTCATTCACAACTTGATAAAAGAACAGTGCAGTGCAGTCAAACTCTGCCAGGGTTTTATACGGTTATCTTTTGCAGGTAGCTGTACCTGTAATACAAAACAGTTGCATGTGATTTACTCTCGTGGAGGAAACTATTTGTTTGCAGAACTTCAGTGGCTTTTCTCTTTTCAGAATGCGCTGGATTACCTGGAATGTGGGCTGAGCAAGTCTTACAGTACTTCCAGCCATGCTCTGGGCATAGACCTCTGGAGAGGAAGAAGGTGCTGTTCTGGCAACCTGCAGTTACCACCGTTATCCCAGAGACAAACAGAGAAAGCGAGGACACCTGACAGAGACATCGTCTGTAGACCAACAACGCTGCCCTTGTTGGCACCTCCAAGTATTGCAATCACCACTTACCAAGACTGGTAGGTTGTTTTCCTTTGCTACAAACCTCATGGTGTTGTTTATTTGGGGACTGTTGTTACTTTCTGGTGTTTTGTTGTTTGTTCTTTTGTTTGTTATGGTGGTATTGTTTTTGTGGCTTTTTTTTTCTGACAGGCACTAAATAATTTATTAATTTATTAGAATTGTTGATGTGTATCAGTTGGTGTATCATGGAGTGACCTTTGCAGAGTAATTGTTTGTCTTTTTGGAAACTCTGCTTATGTTGCAGACCTCTTTTGTTCACTTTTGTGCATCTCCAAGAAACTTCTGTGTTGTAACTTTTGATTCTGGTGAATGGATTTGTTATTAGCTTTTCACCCATAGAAGAGTTCAGGATGGTGTTGAACTCTTCTGTGACAGATCCAGGCCTTGGCTTCCGGGCTGTTTTCTGTCTAAGTGTTAACTAGAGGTTTTCTGTATTAGGAAAAGGCATTTAAGTCTGATGTGAAGCTCAAGAAAAGTCCCAAAGAAGCTATGGGAGTGCTGATAAAAGGGGGGAGGGGAATGCAGTGAGTTGAGTTTCAAAACAGAAACTGAATTTTAAGTGTAAAAGCAAGGGAATTCATCTGGAGGCAGGGAGAGGAAGACCAGCTGCAAGTGGTCATGCACTGGAATTGCAGTGGTAGGATTTGATGGCAGTATAAAGTGAGAAGTCCAGCTTGCCATATGATTCTTGCAGTGGCATTGCAGCATGCTGTGAATCTCGTCCTCTCGGCTTCACGTTTCAGTAGTACTTTGGGTTCAAGTTTTTATGTACTCTGCTCTCAATTTTGTTTGCTGGCTGCAAGGTATGTTCACTTCATTATTTCATAGTCTGAATCTGGTTTTAGCTTCCGTTAAGCTCAGCACGCAGTCTTCAAGTCCAGCATTGCAATTTGCATTTGAAAAATGGTAGAGGACATCCTAAATTAATTTGTTGTGGTACTTTAAAAACGATGCACTTAATGTAGATGAGATACAGAAATCAAAGAGGAATTAGTAGGGGCTTTTGTTCAATATTTGCATTTAATTACTGTGAATAAAGTTAACAAAATGAGTTTGTAATTTCAGATGGATAGTGTGTTTTGACAATAAAAGGGTTGGTTCATCTCTTATGGGCATATTAAGAGTGTTCTCTTTCGTGTGTGTTAAACAATTTGTAATCCTGTCTACAAGACAATATGAAGTCTATTCATAATGTGCAGTTTTGTAACGTTGGCCTTTGGATAAGTCTTTATACATGACTTAGAAAACACAAGTAGCAGCAGTGAATTGATGATTAGCTTCATTGCAACACAAGAGGGCAATGCTGCTCCTCTCTTCCATCACAGGAGAATCAGTGCACGGGTATGGTGTCACAAATGTATTTTTCTGGAATGGCACGCCAGTCAGAGAGAAAGCACTACTAACTGGTACTCAGCTTACTCCTTTATTGTTATTAATCAATAAGCAGTTGGCTTCTGACTTCTTAATTCTGCTTGAATCACATATGCCTGTTTGTAGCCATTTGGGCAGCTTGGTGTTGCTGCTGCACGTGACTCATTGCTTGCAGTGCTGGTCACAGCCCTTGTAACACACGTGTCCTGCTTATCCGTGGTTTCAAGTTATAGAGCGTTCACATGTTTGGGATTTGTCTGTGTAGGGCTGGTGCAAGGTGGATCCGGTCCCAAAGCTATTTCAGCTCCTGTATTGGGGTGTAGTCCTGGGTGAAATACGCCCCGGAGGCAGCTTACGTTTATGTAAGCCCACTCTATGTCGTTGTGTTGGAACAGCTTTGGGATGATATGAGCATTAAGAGACTCAGTGAGTGAGCAATAAAGTGATAGGAAAATTTCAGTGCACATAAACATAAGGTGATGTATCTGAGCATGAAGGAATTGTAACTGCAAAATGGTGTTACTGCTCAGGAACAAGATCCTGGGAGCGGGAGAGAAGTCTGACGGCATGGCAAGTTCATGCATGTTAGTGGTCGAATAAAGCACATCAAAAGTGAAGGATTGGAAGGAAAAGCAGAGGATCAAGTAAGCAACAATGGGACCCTGTGGTAAGAACCCGTTATTTAGCCAAATCCTGAATGCAGTGGATAGTTTTGGCCTGTCTCTGTTTCCCAAGGTACAATCTGGCTGTAGCTTGCAGGGGCTGAGTCTGTTGGTGCTGTTATAGAGGAGAATTTAGTGGAGCGTGCAACGGGAAACCCTCCTCTAAGTTTAAAGGTCAAGGACATCTGGGGTTTGCACAGCTGAAATGCATAAACAATGTAGGGCCTGGATTTGGGCCTTCTGCAAGATAAATCTTACGCATCTGCTGTAATTTTTTTTTTTAACATTCCCTTAGTATGATTTTTTTTTTTTTTTCTCCCGAGGCTTCAGAGTTGTAGTTTGGAGGCTCTTTCTAGAGGAGACCAATGGAACTCATTCAGAAGCATGGAGGTTTGCCTGAGCATTCTGCGAGTTGTATGTGCAAAACCCCAAAGAGAGTTGTGGCATACCTCATTATTATGACATGAAGCCTAATTCTTTGAGATGTCATTATTTCATTTGCCTATTGTGCATAGAGAAATCATCTGTTTTTTTGCTGACTGTAAGACTATGGAAGGGCTTTCCAGTGACACAAGCTGACTTCCTTCTGAAACACAGATTCCTCATTACACTTCCATACTCAGTACATCTTCAGGAGCACATGCAAAACCTCTGTGGGGGACATTGTCTCTGTCACGTAGTGCAAGTATGATGGAAGCGAGGCTTTCCGTGGGCATTATGCACCGAACAAAGAAACCACTTTGGTTTGGGCTTTTGTTTCCTGTTTGTGCAAACCATTGTTGTCTTTGTAGAAATTTATCATCTCAAACAGAAAAACAAGAAGGTAGTTTCTGGAGAGGCAGGAATAAATCAAAACCCCATCACTGAAGGATTGCTCTGAGCAGGAAACGCTCGGAAGGAGTGGCCAGGGATCTGCCTTTGTTGGGGTCACTGCTCCTGCATAGTCCGTCACATCCTTGGGAAAACGTTTACTGTGTGCCTCTTTGGGGCGTGCATTCTGCTGAGCCACTTTCTACCAGTTTCTCTGTGTTTTTCTAGTACAAAAATCTCTGCTGCACGCTCATTATCGTGGGCTTGTGCTTGAATGCTGTTGCTCTTCTGGTGGTTTCTTCAAACGTTTTCTTACCTCTGTTGCTCCAAAGCATTTTGCTCTTTGGGCTCTGCACTGACCAGAATGCCAGATGACAAATGTCTCTGTCATCAGATGAGATTTCATACTGAAATCCTGGGAGGGATTTTACATATAATAATGTATCTGTCGTTCTTCCCTGAGCAATTCTGGAGAGGTCCCATCTGTGAAGGGCAGTGCCTTCTGCTAACTGCTGGGGTATTCGTCTGTGTGCATTAACCTTAGGGAGGGTAATGGGTGGGCTGAGATGCCTCTGAAGGAAATAATTCCACCACAGAGTTCTGTTGTCATCCAAAGCTGTGAAGACAAATCCATGGCTAAGAAGGGAAAAAGCACAAAGTCAATTCCAAACAAAGAACCCAAACCAACACCCCTACCCCTATGTACCCAAAAGATCTCAGCTGATTTCCATCAGCACTTGCTGGGTAAGGTTAGAACCTGAATAGTTGTGCTGCCTGTGGACCGCTGTAGGATGCCAGGAAATCAGGTGGGATTAGTTCTGATACAAATCATGGAGCTCAGGTGGGGATTTGGGAATAACCATGTGCTGTGCACAGTGCTGTATGTTACCAAGTTCTGCAAAATCTGATGTAGCAAAGGAGAACATAGCCAGATTGTGTTACAGCAGCTTTAGTACTTTGCTTCCTTTCAAAAAGGAAAGGCTGAGTGAGCTGGGTCTGTTCAGCCTAGAGAAGAGAAGACTGAGAGGAGACCTGATCCAGGTCTATAAG
>JAOWBP010004015.1:15603258-15637423 GCA_028571105.1 Tragopan temminckii
AAGGTTAGAACCTGAATAGTTGTGCTGCCTGTGGACCGCTGTAGGATGCCAGGAAATCAGGTGGGATTAGTTCTGATGATCATGGAGCTCAGGTGGGGATTTGGGAATAACCACGTGCTGTGCACAGTGCTGTATGTTACCAAGTTCTGCAAAATCTGATGTAGCAAAGGAGAACGTAGCCAGATTGTGTTACAGCAGCTTTAGTACTTTGCTTCCTTTCAAAAATACGGGTTAGGGGAAGTTTGGTTTGGTTTGAGCTTACAGAATTCATCTGCAGCATCAGTGCTGTGCCACAGCAGTAGGCTGAGAATGTGCTGATGGAGGAAGCACAGCTGTCCCTGTTTTGATTCCCTGATTGGAAGAAAGGAATAACAGGGTTCAAGTACAGAATGTGTTCTTTGGAAGCAGCAGCAGAGGATAAGGTATGGCTGATTGCTTTTCAAGTGTTTTCCTGCCATGTTTTTTCAGGAATTGCCTTACTTCTGCCTGCCAGTGGTACTACAGAGGTAAGCTGTGTAAGCTGGGCCGTGACTTACGTAACACTGCCACTGAAGATACATGGGAGCCTAAAAATAAAGCTGCTCCTCGGGGTGTTTTTGCTCTTTATTTTGTGAGAACTGTGTTTTCTTGAGGCCAGTGCTGCTGTAACCAGCAAAAAAATGAGCAGACTGGAACCAAAGCAATAACAGCAAGCTAGCTGTGGTGTAATACCATTTTGTGTGGAAATGGCACAGCAGAACACATACAGAACAGCTTTTGTGAATCATACAGGGGAAGGAGTGTACAGGATACAGGTCTGCAGTGGCAGTCTGAATGCAGAAGCCTTACAGGCAGCTTTGTACACATACCCCCTTATTTTCATAAGGTTGTTACGATGTCTTCAACAGCCCTGCGTGGTGTTTGTGATAATCAGTCCGGGCGTGTGGGAGGAACCAGGGTGTGAGCAGTGGGGTGGGAGCTGTGCAGAGTACCCAGAGCAGCCTGAGGCCTTTCCTCAGGGCTGGGGTCTGTCTCAGGTCCCTGGGGGCACCTGCAGTGTTTGTGGCAAAGCTGTTGTGCGGTCTGTCCCAAAGCATGAGGAGATTGAGGCAGCTTTAAGAATTCTGTGAGAAGTTTCTGTGCATAATATAATAAGGAGCACACCTTCTTAGGTCATAGAGTGTCTGTTAAATCATAGAATCCCCAAGGTTACCCAGCTCAACCACCCACCTACCACCAGTATTTCCCACTGAACCACATCCCTCAGTGCCACATCCACACCTTCCTTCAACACTTCCAGGGTTGGTGACTCCCTGGTCAGCCCATTCCAGTGCCTGACCACTCTTTCAGAGGAGACGTTTTTCCTAACATCCAACCTGCCCCTCCTCTGGCACAATGAGAGGCCATCGCCTCTCATCCTGTCACCAGTTACATGGGAGCCAGGGGTGACCCCCACCTCACCACAGCCTCCCTTGAGGAGTTATGGTGCAATGAGGTCTCCCCTGAGCCTCCTCTGCTCCAGACTGAGCAGTCCCAGCTCCCTCAGCCACTCCTCATAAGGCTTGTGCTCCACACCCCACATCAGCTTCATTGTCTTTCTAGTATATATGGTATTAATTATGCCTCACTCGTCTGTCAGAGCCAAATGAGAACTCTGAGGTTTGAAGGAAGTTGTCTCTGACAGAATTGGTTGCTATTGGAGTCTTTTATTTAAAGATTATTAGTATTATTATTTACAGCATTCGTAATTAACCAATTAACTGTAGTGCTTTGTGTGTTTGTGAGCTTGTGTTACTGTTAGTCATTCACCAGTGGCCAATTCTAGGGCTCGGTTTCTTCTGAAGTGGTTTTATGATGCAGGAAATGATCAAAATCTAGAAGGAAATTGGATTGGGTGCCTGCAGTACTCGAGCTTCTTCTCCAGGTGGTGACAGTGTGCAGCAGATGTGATGCAAAGTTAAATGCAAAACAACAAAATTCAGTGGGATTTTGGGCAACTGAGTCCAAGACTGTATGCTCAGCAGAGATGCTGAATTCAGCTGGGTTTGGCCCCTGTGAAGTTGTTGTGCTGGTGGTATCTGGCCAAAGGGTAGGTATGGGAAGTTAGGGTGGGGAACGGTATGGAGATTTGCTTACCCTGTGCAATAGGTTGAAGTCATTATTTCAAGTACAACAAGATGAGAACTGAAGAAATATGCTGCAACCCAAAAATAGAAGAAAAAAGAGATGAGCTGCCTTTCCATATGATGTGAAAAATGTAAGCCTAGAGGGGGAAAGCAGCACCTTATAAGCACATTTCTGATTTTTGTCTATATTTAAAAAATATTTAAATTGCAGAATGGTTGAAGTTGGAAGGGACCTCTGAATGCCATCTGCTTCAAAAAGTGCATTGCTTGTATAAATCACGTTCTGTTCTCTTGTGCTAAACCAGGGTCAATGACTCCCATTGGCTTCCTGTATCTCAAAAGCCTGTGCTGCATTTCCATAGAGCATGCGTGCATCTGGAAAGGGAGGTCTGTTCTGTTCCTCACAGCATTCTATGTATTCTATGGGCTAAACAAGTTTTAAGTACGTTGTGCTGTTTCTGGACAATGCATATGATAGTGTAGTTTCATAAAACAGAATTAGTATGATTGACCTGAGTTTCTTCACACTGAGAAAGATATGAGTGTTGACTGCGAACAATCTTAAAGGATTGCAGCTGTTGAGTGATTTTGTTTGCTTGCTTTTCAGTGAGCTTCCTTTGAAATCTTATCTGCTGCGTTTAAGCATTGCTCAGTCCTGGTGTTAAGCTCTGGATTTCATGGCCTGGAGAGCCAGGAGTCCCTCCAGACAGGATCTGAAAAAGCTGCAATGTTCTGTTGTGATATACTTCTTCCAGTGTCTGCTGTGCTTCACAGATACCTCCTGAAAAAGTTCACTGTTGTTTCCATCTGCCTGGGTTCGGCAAGGTGGTGGGCAGGGGATATGTGCCTCGGGTGGGAAGGAGAAAAGTCTTTGGTTCTGCTGTGCTTGGTGCCCCTGCCCTGCTCTGGCTTGCTCCAGCAGTAGGTCTGTGCGATTGCACAGGTCATTTGTCACCTGGTTATCACCGAGTTGTCTTCTCAGCTAAATGCATACAGGTAAGTGTCTCAGCTGCCTGTATTTAGATGTTGCCTGGTGCTGTTGTTTTCTGAAGTTCTTGGATAGATTTTTGTATTTCGATGTTTTCCAGAAATCCTGAATACGAGAAATACAATTTATGTTTCAGATAGTTGTTATAGAGGAATTTTAAGGAGAAACGTAACATTGGGTTAATCTTCGGTTGAGAAATTAAGAAACTTATGTTTTCATGTTGTCATTTCATACAGTGTTTCTTTTTGTGCACAAATTGTGTTTTTGCAATGCTACATTTTCCTTAGCTTGCATTTATTAGATTTGTTGGCTTTTCCTCTGCTTATAGCATCCCCTTTTAGTTTGACTTGCACATGGAGCCTGCTGGTTCTTTGCAGCTGATGCTGAAGGCTGCGCTGCAGGCTTTGCCTGGAGGAACTCAGTCGCAGCAGAGGTAGCTGGAGGCACGCAGAAAAGGCCCTTAATGATTCAGTTATAATTATACACCTCTATCCAGAGTGAAGTAAGACAGCATGAAATGTATCTAGAATGGGAAGAAATGAGTCACCATTAATTAGCAAAAGACAATGAAGCTTCTGAAATATTATGTTCAAACTTCGTCCTCCCAAGAATATAAAATAAATGGAGATTATGGAAATACAGTTGATAGAAAAGCTGAATCAGACAAGAATTTGACACAACTTTCTTTTATCTTTAAACTTCTGACTAATGATGACTTCATCTGAAAGGAAAGATCAAAACCTGCTTGCTTTGTTCCCTGGAGAGCCACCCTCCTGTGTGCAGCGGATCGCTGGCGCTCAGCAGAGCCGTGCTGGCATGGCACATCATCACTCGGGTGGTGGGCTGCTCTCTGCTGCCCTGACAGCACCGTGGCTGTTTGAAGCGTCGATGTGAAGGTGTGCAGAATAAAGCAGAGCTGTGCCCTGCAGCGTGGGACCTGCACTGGCTGCAGCACGTGCCCGTGTGCTGCTTCAGTGCTGCCTGAGCTCTGGAGCGTGGTGTGACAGAACGTGTGCATCCTGCCGCAGCATCCAGGCCTGCCAGTGCCACTGTGCCCTCCTGGGCCTTGCATGCACATCGCGAGGCAGAGGACTAAGTTGTGAGCTCCTTTCAATAGGAGCCCAGTGTTGCATTGGGTGAGAAATTAAGGAATGGAAAGAATGAGAATATTTGGGTTGTGCTGGGATGCACGTAGGAACGTACTTGCCCATGTCATGCCGTGTCTGTTTAGCAGCCCAGCTGCTCTTGCAGTTCTGCCCCTGCATGCTGCATGGTTGGGAGAGTAGGATTCCATGCACTGTGCATTGTTCCCCAGCCAAACTCAACAAAGTCCACTTATAAATCACATTTCCAAGTACTTGTAACCAAGCTACGAGATCACTTCATTAGCAACACTCTGTTATCTCTGGTCTGTTATGAATGGTTCTTCTGATTGGTGAGGCTCCCTTGAGATACATCTGCTTCTGTTGTCAAGACATAAGAAACCTGTTTGTTCTGTTGGTGCCAGTCCTTCAGCACTGGATTTGCTTGTCTTCAGTGGCTGTGGTTGATGCCAGCTGGTGATGCGAGGTGAGCCATGCAGCCAGCCTTGGGGGCTCGTGTCACCTGCCTGCCACTGCCTGTCAGTGCCAGAGGCTGTTGTACAGTCATAGCACCATAGAACCGTTTGAGTTGGAAGAGACCCTCAGAGGCCATCTGGTCCCACTCCCTGCAGTGAGCAGCGACACCCACGGCTCCACCAGGTGCTCAGAGCTCCATCCCTGACCTTGGGTGTCTGCAGGGATGGGGTACCACTGCCTCTCTGGGAGCTCTGTGCCACTGCCTCACCACCACTAGTGTAATGAACTTCTTCCTTATAACCAATATAAATGTCCCCTCTTTTAGTTTGAAAATATTTCCTCTTGTCCTATGACAACAGACCCTGCTAGAGTCTGTCCACTTCTTTCTTTTAGCCCCTGGTCTGTAGGTTTTGGGCTGTGAATGTGTTCCTCTAATTGAGCTGTAATGCATAAAGCAGTATGTGAATTCTGACTGGTGCACAATGCATTTTGTTTGGTATCCAGGCACCAAAACTGAAGGCACTTGGCCAAGCTGGAGCTTACAGTCTTGCAGTTGAACAGTAAATGTGGTGAGCTTTATCTCTGCATTTTCTTAGGGGAACAGCAGTTAGAAATAAATGTGTGCTGTAAACCTTACACTGTTTCATTTGAGAGCCGATAAGCTGTGCATAGACTGAAACTCAATACAGTAACCCCAAATCACTTGGGTGCAAGCTGGGACACTGTTTTCTCAGTCAACTACAGCAGACTGAAGAACCTGAAATGGTTAAGCGTAAAGTACCAGAATAGAGCAGTTTCAGATTAACAGTCCTGTTTTCGGGTCCTGTTCAGCTGTTGCAGGTGAGGTTGGTAATGGAGAATTGTTTGCTCATGGGAATGACTTAAATCCTTTATCTGAAAGGAGGAGGGGGTTTGTGCAGGGCTAAGCATGTGGTGTTGGCCCATTCCCATTGCCCGTGTTGGAGCAGAGGTAGGAAAGAAAACTGAACTGTAATTTTTCTTTGCCCTGGCTTCTTTTGCTCTACAATCACTACAGAGGTTTCTGCCTTTGAAGGATAAGCTTACATGCTCAATTCACTTGTGAAGCATTAATCTACAGCTCTGAAATCAGAAAATAATCTAAAGTAATGCAGATTGTTCTGACATATGTGATTACTCACTAGGGATAGTATAGAATGCAGTTAGAAGTTCTCTGAGATATATTCTAAATCAAGCACAAAGTTGCTAAGGAAGTTACTGTTATGAATGCCATATCTTACATCGTTCCCCAGGGGTTTATAATTCGTAATTGTATCTCCTCATGTGTAGCTCCTGGGAGGTAACAACAAAAAGACTTAGAAGAAAAAATAGCGTCGTAGTGCCATAAGAAGCTGTACTTTCTGTTTAACTATGGAAAAGTTCAAGGAACTCGGATCCGTGGTGTCTCAGTCTTCCTGTTGCATGGCTTTCTGTGGCAAAAAATGTGCCCTGTGCCGTATGGACTGAATGGCAGAGTGCAAGGCATCAGGCTGACTGCTCTGCTGATGTGTCCGTCCACCTTCTGAATGCACCAGGTGCTGCTGCTCAGGTGGAGCAGGGACTGCTGGATCTCGAGGAGCAGTTGTGTGTGCACGGATGTGCTGCCGAGGGCTCTCCAGGTGTCCTTCTTAGAGGTAGAGTTGGTTTATCTGTGACCCACCTGAAATGGATCCTGGACCTTCCTCATCTTGCTGGAGGTACGAGGTGTTGTAAAGACTTAAAAACTTACAAAATCGTATACCAAAACTGCAGTACTTGGGTGCTAAAGCAAAAACCAACACACGAGCTGCCCGCTAAATGAAGACTGATCTGCTCGAAAGCAACTGGATGCTAATTAATTGGGAAGAGCTCAGGAGGCCTTCAGGGTAGAGTAGGTCCTGCTCAGCCCTTGGGAAGCGCCTGGACGTGCGTAATTTCTTTGTGCTGCTGTCCAGACTCTCTAAAATAAGGATAGACTTTTCTAGTTGCTTCTTTCTTTTGCAGTTGGCTCAGCTCTTACTCTGCAAACGTAAGTGTTGCTAGGTGCTGTGGTTCTGTCTTCTGTGGCCATTTATAGCGCTCCAAAACGTCACTTCCAAGGTCTGAGCAAGAATTACTGGTGTCAGCCCCTCAGAAGAATTCAAAGGCCCCTAAATCTGTGGGAATGGAGGTAGAGAGTGTATGATTTTAAACTATTGAATATAGCAAAAACTGATCTTCCAATGGTAATATAAATTGCAGTGAATTGTAATTATTATTTTTGCCCCTTCAACGTGGGGAACTTGTCTTGCAAACCAATAATTAGTGATGTATTTCTGCCTCTCGTTCAGCATTTCAATTTTGGAAACATTCAGGGAAATACAAGAAAAATCCTCAAACATGTCATTTAAAGTTTTCTGTCACGGAGCTATTGAGAGACCATCTTTTAGAAGCTGAGCTTGTGAGCCAGCAGACGTTGCAGTTGAGTGAAGGCAAGGAGTGAGTATGAGCTTTGTACTTAAAAAGATGAAAAGAAAAGAAAACAAAACCCAAACCATAAAACCTCCCGCTTACGGGCCCAAAAGACGGGTTCCTGTGCTGGGCTTCTATTAAGGACGTTATTAAGGGAGGGCTGGAGCAGTTTATTGCATACAGCTTCCCGATGATGTTTTTGTTGTGACATTCATACTGTTATTAAGGACTGGGTTGGCTCTGCTTTCTTTGGAAGCGTGGTTGCTGTGCTGTGTTGGGGCTCTCCTCTTCCTTGTTGTCGGAAGTTGTGGCTGATGGAGCGCATCTCAAATTAGGATGGTGAATTCTTTTTGTTCAGGCTAAATGACTATTTTAAAGCATCAGATTTTGGTGCAGTGGTTTAAAAATGTCAATCATATGTTTAAGTAGAGCACGCCATCAGCTTTGCTACTTGTTTGAATGGAGCTAACAGCAAAATATGGATTAGGAGGAGTAGAATGAACTAGCATGGGTTAGGATGGGTAAAATTAAGGGATGCAACATCTGCCCCTAATGCAATCAGTAGTGGAATAGACACAGTGAGCATTTTGGTTGTGGTGGGAGAGTGGTATGGAAGACACACTTTATCACCTCCCCTTGTGTCGGTCTCATCCTCCTCCTCCTCAGGACTGCGTTCACCTCTCTGAGCCTCTGGAGCTCCTCTTAAGCTCTGCACCTCCAACCCTCCTCAAGCCCATCCCTGCCCTGCGCTTTGGGCAGAAATCCTAGAGCTCTGATATGGGTGAGAGGCTGGGGGCCGTGCTGTCACCCTGCCATCACCCTGCTTTCACAGTCTCTTGAAATAACTTGTCTAATTTATATTTTTAGAATGGCTTTACTGGCAGTAACGTTAGCATTATCCTTTTGGGATGCTTTGGTGATGTGTAGGGATGCAACAACGACCTGGGTAAGAGAGCAGCTTCCCAACTGCTGGTATCTAAATGGGCTTCCACAGAGTGTGCCTTACGGGAGAATTATCCCATTGCTGCTGACTGCAAACGCTGTGAGAAGTCACCTAGCTAAAAGTCAACTCTTCCCTTCCCCCTGAAGCATGCAGGACATCTCACAATCACTTCTTCCCTGGTGTTTTATTTTATCTTGGCAACTCTGACATAGAAACAGGTAAAGAACAGTGCTAGCGTAAAGAAAATGTATGTTTTCTTGTTGCTTAGCAATTGTGCATGCTCTCAGCAGGGTGAAGACCAGTCCGTGATGAGGAGTTGTGTGCTTGACAATATTGTTTTCCACCTATATCAGTTATTCTATTAAAAAATATTAAACTCTTCTGCCATTCTTGGAAGGTTATATGGAAAAACACCTTAATAAACTTCAGAAAATTCCTTAATTTCCCTTGCTCTTCCAAGCTCTTTCTTTTTCCTTTCATCACTGCTGGGCCCTTCTTTAATCATCTTTTCTGCCTCCATCACTCTTTCTTTGCATGACCAGTCGCTTTTCTGATCAGAAATTGCTTGTTGCTCATGGACTACCTATCTCAGCACATACATTGGCCTCTAAGGGCAGGCAGATCTTTATGTTGTGTCCTCCTGTGTCACACTGCATGAGTTCAGGCAACAGCAAGATGCCTGTTGGCCATTTTTGCTTGTATGGGGGGGACCTGCGGGGGGCTGAGCCTTGTACCTGGCTGTTCTGTCTGCCCTCGTTCCCTGTTGCTGACTGTAACCTCAGCAACTACAGTCACTTTTCACAACTCTGCTGCCAACTCTATTCTTATATGTGCCAGTTACTTCAGGTCTCTTGAGATGTTCTCACCTCTTCTTGGCTTATCCCGAAGGCAAGCAGCCTGTCTCAATGGGATTCCCGTACTGATGTTGGCAGTGACAGTACAGACAGTGGCTGTGTGCAGTGTGTGCCAGCGTGAAGGATGGCAGCCCACACAGTGAGCTTAGCTAACCAGCAGGTTCCAGTGCTGCCTAGCCCTGCGAGATCCCCAGCAGAAGGCACGTGGTGAGCTTTCAGAACGCTCTTGGTTATGTGTCCTAGACCTCAGCCCCTGTGTTGTGGCTGGCCAAAGCAGTGAGTGGCACTTGGCTTTTTCATCCTTTATGCATGTATAAGGGGTTACCTCTGCTTGTGCCTTCCTTTTCCCACCTTTCTAGCTTAGTCTTCCTTGTTTTCCTTCACTCCATCAGCAGCCTTGGCACACTGTACTGCAATGTTCTCTGTGGGGTTGGTACCTCATTACTAATTGATGGTGTCCAGATAATGAGAAGCACTTCCTCAATGGACACTGCTTGTGAAAGAGCTCTGGGTTCAGGTAGGGCAGTACAAACTCGGTATGAGGAGCGTGCCGTGGTGCAGCATGCTTTATTGCAGAGTGCTTCTAAAGGATGGGTTCCCCTTTTTTCTCCTTGCTATTTCAGCAGCTTAATGAAAAGGCATAGAAATGCTGTCTCTCTAATATAGGATACATTCTCATTTCAAAATATCTCATTTTGGCTCCCAGTGAGTTAGAAAATTCTTTTTTTCTTGTCTGCAATTCCAGATTCTAAGCATTTGCATGGCTTTTATTTCTCATCCAGATTGCTTTCAGGCTTCCCTTTGTCTTTCCCTGGCTGTCAGTACAGTGGAGATGAAGCACAACACATCACAGTCTAACACGTCATAGCTCCTGAAGCATTAAATGTTCCTGTTCAGTTACTGTGTAAACCTCTAAGCATCAGATAACACTGCAGTTTGCGGTGTCCTTAGGTTATGCTCAGGGAGATTTTTCTACTTCTTTTTTCTAGTGACTGTGAATGGTGAGTAGCTTCGTGGGCACGGTGTCTGGTACCTGGTCTCTCTTATAGGGAAGCCCTATAGGGAGCCTTCTGCTTGATGCTGAGAAAGGCATGCAGATATTTTTGCAGAATGTTTTGGGATATGACTGAAGAGAACCCTGGAACTGCAGGTGATCAGCTGTGTAACTGATGGCACAGTCAGCCTCTGCGCACACATCACAGCGCTGCCGTCCCCTTCTGCCTGGGGGTTCTCTTTCCCTTCTCCTCCTCCTTTACAAAGAATCACTGTATTTACATGTAAGGCTCTCCTGGTTCTGACCAGTTGAAAAGATGCTCTGCCACACTCTCTCTGTCAGCATCTCATCTTTAACTTCCTTGCACCTTGTGCTTGTGGGGTTTTTTTTTTTGCCTTACAAGTACAAAAGTTGATTTTGTGGTGTTTATATCCAGAACAGATTTTGTTGTTGTTTCTAAATCCCCACGTGGCTTAAATTTTTTGCAATGAACGTGCTCTGTCCAGGCAGCCCCTGCTCACCACGCACTGCAGGCTGGGGGGCTGCTGGTGCTGAGCTGCTCCTCGGCCATACACGGCATGCCAACACACAGCGCCGCTCTCAGCTACATCTGTGCAGCTACATCTGTGCTGTGTGCATTCTCGCGGCCTTTGTTCTTGCAGAATGTGATTTGTTGCTTATCCTTCTTTCTCCCCCCCCGCCTTTGCCCTGTTTTAGACCTTTTCTTGCTGTGTGCATCTCTGTGTCAGTTCTGGAGCCACAGCTCTGGGTCCCTCTGGCTGTGCCCAACAGCAGTGGCACAGCCCCCACTTAGCCTTTAGCACTGCATGGGAATCCGACCCGCTCACAGTGCAGGATGGAGCTCAGCAGAAGCCACTTGTCAAAATAATATCGAGCCAATAACACGCCATGGGTGGAGCTACTGCGGTAATGGCTAAAACTAAATCTGAATGGAGACCTTTTTGTTCGGCATCCTGGGTCTGAATGAATCGCGTTACCTGGCTCGCGACAGACGCGGGAACCCCTGGATGTGATCAGCACCCAGCCCGAAGAGCAGCATTGCTCTGTTGTGCAGGTGTGCGGAGCCGAAGCGTTCTGTGGACGGGGTTGATCAGCAGAGGGTCCTGATGAATTTTTCATGAGCGGGCGCGCGGCTGAATGAATGCAGCGAGTGTCGGCGTGCAGCTCGCGGCCGGCCCCGTCTGCAAGGAGGCTGCTGACACACAAACACGCTGGCGCATTTTCAGAGGGAGCGCCGGGCTGATAAAGGCTTTTCTGACAGCGCTGGCTTGCTGTCCTCCCCTTTCTGCTGCTGGTGCTCCAGGCAGCCTTCGCGCTTGGAAGGCAGCCTGGTGAATGAGCGGGATAAGCTCTGCCGATTTATCAACGTTTTTAATCTGCGGCGATGCCTGTGTGATGCGTTTTTGTTCTGCTTTCTGAATGGTGAGAGCTCGCGTAACGTCTGAGCTATGACGGCAAAAGATTCTTCCAGGGAACTTGCTACTCCAGAGTCGGAGATTTACATCAGGACTTTCAAAGAACAGATGCATTTAGAACTCGAGCTTCCCAAGCTGCCTGGGAACAGACCTACGTCTCCAAAGATCTCTCCCCGCAGCTCTCCGAGGAACTCTCCGTGCTTTTTCAGAAAGTTGCTCGTGAACAAAAGCATCCGCCAGCGCCGGCGCTTCACGGTGGCACATACGTGGTAAGCTCTGCTCGGCGCCGGGGGGGTGACAAAGCCACAAAGGTAGCTGTGTGTTGGGCTGAAAAATGCACTGGGATTCATTCACAGCAAGAGTTGGATGAATAGAGCAGAAGGCAGCCCAAATTTGTATAGGGCAGTGCTTCTGCGATTGGCATTCAGCTGCTGCTCCCCAGCATACATCCAGCCCATTAATCCCCTTTGAGGCGGCTGATCACCAAACAAAGGGGCAGCCAGGAACTTTCCTGGGCGTTGCTGCTGCCACTGGGGATGGATTTTGGATCCCCCAAGCCACGCTCTGCCTTTGTACCCATAGATGACAGCACAACATAGAGCAGGCTGGGAAGGGTCCTTCTGGGGCTAAATCCTGAAAAGGGCTTTAACTTGATGCCGAGTGCCTTCTGGCCATTGTTACCAGCTTCAGATATCCCTTCTTTCAGCCATTTTTCACAGAAATTCTGGTGAAGAGCTGTCTTTTCCTTCCAGTTGCTAACCCCCAGCAGTCCATTTGCGTGCTACTGCAATTCATGGTGAGCTGCCTCTGGCCGTCAGTTCTGCAGGCTGAACCACACTGTAAACAGAGATCTAATGCACAGCTCTGGGAAACCAGTGACAATCACGTCAGTTTGTCTTCTAGATGGTGGACCTTGGATAGTCCACCTTTTTAATTCCCCACCTGTCTGTAAATATGCACTGGGTAGCTGTGGGACTTGCACCAAAAACTTTCATTAACACAGGCATTTTCAAAGTGTGCCCATACAGCCATGTGAATGGCCTTCCTGTTGTGCAGGGTGAAGCAGAGGAGGGAGGGCTGGGCTGTCCCCTGAGATCCATGTGGGCCGGGTGCTCGGCATACCTGAAACAGCCCGATACCATTGCTGTATCTGCTGCTTTTGGAAACAGAATGTTTCCAACTGGGACCACTCTGCCACGCTCTGCGTGTTCCTCCGCTTCCTGCAGCCTTTTAATTGGATACAGGCAGCAGTGTTTGGGTTTGTATGCGTGGGATCCTCCAACAGCTGTCATCTCTCACTGCACGGTACCGGGGGGTGCTGCCCATCCTGCCCTGCTGGCTTGGCCTGAGAAACCAGGCTGCTGGGTAGGGCTGCTTAGTGGGCACCCAGTGGGCTGTCTGTTGTCTGCAGAAGGCAGTGAGCCTGTGTACACACACACGCTTGGGGATGTAGCTGATAATCTTTGGGATCAGTGGAGGTGGGATTATTCTGAGTTTGTTGTTTAACAGAAGGGTGGAAGGTCCTCGTGCTCTTTCTGTTGGAGTTTTTAGAATCAGGTTCTGAGTTGCACATACAGCTTTTAACCTTACAGAAGGAAACTGCTGTAGAAATGATGAAAGTTGCCTTTGCAGGGAAAGGTTTCCAACATGTTTGGGTTCGTGTGCGGGCTGAACAGAGTCAGGGCACAGCAAACTCGAGCGTACTGTCAGCTTGCTTTAGCATTTTATGAAACAGGAGGGAATTGACTCTGTAAGTGTGATGCAATGTTTGTTAGGTTGTCTGGAGAGCTGTGCTGCACGTGTGCTGTGAGCAGGGCACTTCCAGCAGGGTGGCTGCATCTGCTCATTAGCTGCAAATCTGTTGTGCAGTGCAGAGCATCCATCACCTGTGCTGCGCAGGAAGGCCGTTTATGTAAGGTCCCTTTGTGCGGAACGAGGATGTGGCTGGATAGGAAGGGCCTCAGAAGTAATGCAAACCATGCAATGATTAAAAGGGAATTAATCCATCCTTCTGAAAATCACATAATCTTTCTTTCATAGTGTGGTGAACAGGGAACTTCTTCTGTATGGGGATTAGTAGCATGGTAAATGATGATGTTTCACCACCTTTATCCACACCGCTAATCTCATTACTTGATGAATCTCCAGTTCACTCTTCTATGCTCTTTATTTTAGTTTTCTGTCTTAATTGCTCTGCTCCTTTGCTTTTTAATCCATTGTCCTTTCTAGGCGTTCTCCTCCTTTTCTAACTAAACACATTTCAACTTTTTTCTCTGGGTTATACTGATGAAATCTGTCATCATCATTTCTCTCCTGTATCCAATCACTTTTCAGCAGCAAATGAAAAACAAGGCCATGATTCAAACACTTCTGTGCTCGGAATGTTCCCCCCAGGACCCAGTTGTCACGACAGTACATGACCAACATGTCAGCACAGTGCCCTTCACCATCTGCTACCGATGCCTGCCTGCCTGCAGCCCTCTCATGTGCCGTGGCTGCCGCTGCTGTGCCCAGTCTTTGAATACCTCCTCCATAGAACCTAGCAGTACAGAAAGTGTTAAGCCTGGACTCTTCTTCCTCTGCCAGAATCCACAGGTCTCATTCTTCCATCTGACGCTTTTGTCCCGAAGGTGCTGAAACCCCCATCCCATTTCTTCCTTTCTGCAGCCAGCCCTGGTACCAGTTGTGTTTGTTGGCTTTTGGGGGGAGAAGAGCAGGCAGCAGCAGAGGTGAGTTGCTACATGGCAGCAGCCCTCTGAATGCAGAACATACAGGGCAGCCCACGCGGAGTGCTTCCTGCAGAGAGGGGAAAGCATCTCCAGGAGGCAGGGGGATGTGCTCTGAGCTCAGCATGCCCTGTCTCATAGCATCCTGCCCTGAGCCCTGTTTTCTTCTCATCTGCCATCTTACTTCCATCAGAGCTGTTACCATCACTGTGGTGCCAAAGTGTCTTCTCAAAGGCAGAAGCTCTTTTCCAGTGTTCTCTGCTGCTTTTAATTGAGTTTTCTTTAAATATTTATCTTCAATTTTATACTGTTTATACAATTTAGATCACTTAGTTTAGTAACGTACAGTCATCAGCTATGTTCTGATGAGAAATAACATTTTAATGAAGTGTTTTCTTGGAGTATAATGCTTATTGTCAAATTAATTTCTATCTCCCATTCATTGGTGTGGTGAGTTTAGGTGAGTTCTTTGTTGGTAGCAGTTAGCTATGGAGCAAAGAATACACAAGGTAGGATGGAAATGGCACAGTAGGAAACCTTGCTTTGCTTTTTTTCTTTTGGTTATCTTTCAGTGCAATTGAAATACCAACACATTTGCTTTTTGAGGTATACTGCAAAATGTGAATCATATGCTAGCCTTATTTTTTTTTGAAAACATGATCTGTTTTCATTGCAAAATAATCTTCTGCGGTGGAATTTATTAAGTTAAATAGTATGGCACAATCCAGTCAGAGGGGTAGCATTTGAGCTTGTGCCAAGCCTGGTGAATAACAACTGATCTGTTTAATTACTCGGAGCTGCACGACGTACTGTAGGCACATCACAGCTATCAAGAGACGTAACGCTTTGTTTTGCTTTCTGAGCACCGAGCTTCTGGAACCAACTAACAAAGCCTGAACTAGTGGCAACCAGCACTGCAACAGTAGTTCAGAAAATTCCCATTTTGGAGACTGTCTGTATACTTGAAATTGCTGAGGATAACAAGCGTTTACGAGACTCATTAATCTCCTCAGTCTTTTCTTCACAGAATCCCAGGCTGGTTTGTGTTGAAAGGGAGCTTAAAGCACCCCCTGGCCCCCCTCCTGCCGTGGGCAGGGCCAGCTCCCATAGTCCAGGTGCCCAGGGCCCCATCCTCAGCCTTGGGCCTCTCTAGAGGTGGGAAGCCCACAGCTGTCTGGGCAGCAGGGCCGGGGTCTCGCTGCCCCCGTGGTGAAGTATTTCCTCCTGGTGTCCTCAGAACCCTCACAGAGCTGCTTTTGGGGAGAATGAAAGGGGCCTCAGCTGCACGAGTCCTGTTCTAGACTGGATTAGGAACTGTCTTTTGTTTTGGAGGCAAAGGTGGCCGGTCTCACCATAGCCTGTTTCCATCTGAAAGCAGCACATGATACGATTTTGGATGCATTTCAGCTTTGCTGTATATGTGGCAGGATGCATTTCCCTAATTCCAGAGTTGAATAGCATGCTTGTCTTTACTTCATGAACAGATCTGGTTTTGTTTTTCACTGGCTATTGATACAGCTTCAAGCTGTTCATTTAAAGAAATAGGCAGAGGACTAGGCAGATTATTCTCTTGCTCACTGGTATTGGACACATGAAGTTGCTCTGTTGTCTGTTGAAACTCTGAGGAAAAAGAAACTTGGAGGGAAATAGATGGGGAAGGACAGGAGGTTCTCTTCTTTTTATTTCTGCTGAATGCATTTTTTCCACGTATCCCAAGAGAAGTTCCTGAGCACGGAGTGGCAGGCAAGGTTCCAAAGGACATGGAAGTGAGGAGGGTTCATGAAACAACAGACATAAGTACACACAACAAACCCAAACCCTCTGGGTAGTCCTTAAACTGCCTTGGCAGCCTGCATTGCCTTGGAGCCTTGCTTCTTGGTGCTGGAGCTGGTTTCCAGTAGTGACTGATACAGCACACACATCTGCCACGTCGTTTGTGCACTGTGGGTGAGCTTCACTGCACAGCCATACGTTCTCTGGTTTGTCATTGCTTTTTCTCTTTTTCAGCTTTTTGTTTGTTTGTTTGTTTCTGAATAACCCGAACTAGCTCTCAGAAATGATTTCTCTGTGTTTCACTTCTGTTACCCTACATTATCTTACTGGACCATCACACTGATTCCACAACAGTGACATGTTCCTTTGTCACTCAGGGCAGGTTTGGGGGTAGTTTCACAGATAAGGTTCTAGGTTCTTCTGTAATTATCGTAGCACAAGGTTTTTGCAGCAGTCAAATGGAAAATGCCCCTGGCAAAGGTGAATTACAGCAGTGTCATGGAGAATGCTCTGCTGGTGCTGTGATGGGCAGATTTGCAAACATAGATTTGGAGAAGCAGAAAGAGGAGAAGAGATTGGGGAAGTTAAAACGTGAAAATCAGAGTCGCTCTCAGTCTCCTAATGGAGGACGTGAATGAGGTACAGGAGTAAACAAGCTGAACTCTGCTGAAGGGGTGTGATGACTTTTAGCAAGCCATTCTGCACAGCATGAACGTGTTTGCATCCATGTTCATTATGCCTTCACATTCACTGCTTGCCTTTTCCACGCTGCTGTCTGGTGTGACAGAAAGCACAGTGCTTCGCAAATCAGTGGGCAGCAATGCTTGACATCTGTGAGTCTGTACAACATAAGGCTATAATATCAGGCTGTAACTGATAGTAAATATTTAAGGCTATAACTTAACTGATAGTAAATACAGTGTAATGCACTGGCATAGCGGCACAAGCAGAATGCAAAGCTGAAACGAGACGACTGATGCCGGAGCAGCTGAGAGAGTTTTGGGTAAAATATTGCCCAGGTAGTAGTTTTACTTTCCAAGAAATGCCTGCAGAGGTGGAGTCTCTGCTTTCAGATAAGGCTCTGTCACTGGGAAGCACTGTAAGAAAGAACAAGTCCAAATTTCTTAAAGGCTTTTGTTCTTTCAGCACTGTTAATAGGTATTACTGAGGAACACATCAGGTAATAAGCAATGCAGGAATAAGGCTGGAGAAACAGCAATGTGTTTAGCAATGTATTTATTTTTTTTGTTGTTAAAATGACCTGTTTTTGTTGTGGGCAACAAGTCGTACCTCCTGATGGCCACATCTGTCCTCGTGCTGTGTTACGCTGCGGTGTACTCCTGCCTGTTCCATTTTCCACATCACTGCAGTAGGGTGCCTAAGTAGGAATCAATGGGGCCTGACCCAGATTGCTTTGGTGCTTTGACTTTCCAATACAGTGGGAAAGTGTGGAAGAACTCAAAGTGAGCGGGATGGTGGAGGGCTGCGGGGAGGTGAGGATGAAGGACACTGAGGGAGGAGGAGGGGACAGGCACTGTGGATGGTTCTTTTGTTGCTGCGATGATTTGCTGTGTTGGGAAGCTGCCTGCTTTGCTACCATCCAGAACTCGTTTAACTAGGAAAAGAAAGCTTTTATGGGTAAAATTAGGATGCCTGCACTCGCTGCGACTGAGTTACCTTTCTGTGGTCAATAGAACATTGTGTAGAGCCCTTCTGCTTTTCTTTCTAAACAAGAAAGCTGCATTTTATTGTGATGGAGCAATTAACTGCAGCCTTCTCCACAATAGGTTGCAATGCTATGAAAGAAAAACATCTGCCTGGCAGTTAATGGAATTAAATGGGAACCAGGTTATCAATTTTTAGGGAATAAATCCGTGCTCTTGTGGTGTAAGAGCTCTTGTTGCACTCTCAGCAGCTCTGTGTGCAGCTCAGTCGCCGTGCACTTGGTACCCCAATGCAAAAGGAAAGGAGAGCCTTATTCTGAGTACAGGTGTACAGCAGGTAGATCTGTACGTCGGTGTACTGAATAATTACCATTCTGTTGCATTGCACGTTTGTCTTGTTAATAACGTCTGTGCAGTAACTTGTATTCTGTTTTATTGATTTCTAACCTGGGTAGCTGTCTAGACCTTGGAATGGAAAGCGAGCATGTAGCACCACCTGAAAGCATGCCTCCCCAAAGGAAACGTAAGGAGAGATTAATCTCATTTTATCAGCAAAGGAAAACAGAAATCAAGTGGTATTTCTCTCAGCTTAGATATGGCTCTTACACTGGTACAGGTTGTCAAGTGCATCCAATTACAACAAAAAGTGCTTAATGAATAGTCTCCTTTTATAACACTGGCATGTAGTTTTACTCTGGTCTCACAGTATTTACTGTATGGTTTTGAAATGCACAGAATACAGTCTGAAAGCAAGTGCTTGCTCCTTGCCTTGTCAGTACATAAAGAACCACGTAGAGAGCCCTCGGCGTGAATTGGAAACGTTCTGTGCTGCTCCTTCATTTCAAACAGCTTTAATGAACCCCGCTGACACTGTGCATATGCAGGTAATGACTGCATAATGATGGACAACTTCATTAGGTTGGAGGGAAAGTTTTCTTTCATAACAATAATGCAGAATTAGCTCTTCCATTTTATTGGGTTTGTTATTACCAAGATAATTGCAGGACCTGAATCTGCAGGGAGCCCACTGCATTCTGGAGTTCATGCCACAGGAAAGGTCTGCATCCATTGCAAGTGCTGCAGTTGCCGTCCATCAGCAGCAGCTCGTGCTGTCCTGGCTAGGCACTGTGAGAGCAGCTGCTGGGACCAGAGCCCAGTGTGGCTGAACAAGGCAAGGCTTAGGGACGCTGCCCCATGCTTCTACCTCTGACCATCACCTCTGAATGCTGTCTTCCTGTTCCGGTCTTGGGGAAGTTTTGTCTGCTCCTCTCAGGTGAGAACCAGATGTTAGTGAGCTACACGTTTATTGCCTGCGGGTCCTTTCATCTGTGAGTGATGGTGCCTGGTGAATACACTGCCAGCCTCCAAATGGCGCATAAGGCAGCCATCTACATTTCAGAAATGCAGATTTCTGTGAGCGTGCAGGAGCCAGGTGAGTGACAGATTAGTCAGACTTCAGTGCCAGCTTTCACGATCTTTATTAGATCATCTGTGAGAGAATTGAGTGCTGCTTTCCTGGAGACTTGAAAACATATATGCAGACTATTACTGTTTAAATGTTGCAGAAAGCAAGATGGGGGCAGTGATTTACCTACCTGAGAAAGTAAAATCAAGTAGCTGTCTATCCTGATGCTGTTCATACAACACTGCAGAACGTAAGAGAAAATAAATGATGTTCATGACATAATACGTTTCTTCATAGCCCTTCCTCATCTTCAGAAGCCTAAATTTTATCCTGAAAAGTCGAGTTCCTGTGAATTTTCCTAGCAATATCATTTGGTTCTGAGATCCTTATTGTACTCTGGCAGAAGTATTTGCTTATAACATAAAGACACGTATTGTTGAGAAGCTCATAGCCTTACAGGAGCACCTGTGTCCAGAGGCCCAGTGCTGCTGCTCTTCCTAGGTGCTAACTCTACCACCTGGAGTCTTTCTCTGCCCAGCATCACAGATGTAGTACACAGCACTGATGCTTTCCTGTGAATATGCTAAAAGCACAAAGAGGGTAATGTAATTTTTTGACTTGGATATCTCTGTCTATGTTGTCATCTGTTGTTGCAGTTTCACGTAACCTTAGTTTAGTACATTTTTCTCATCTGGGCGTGTACATTTCTGGGAGATCTCCTTACCCCACAACCTGGAATGTATTCCTGTTCTTACCAAGGACTGCTCATGTGCAGCTTTCGCAGAAGCAGAAGTAGCAGCGTAATGACCATCAATATGAGTACACTGAGTTAGAGCAGTGTTTCCTCTCTGCTGTAAAACCAAGCTGTTTTTATGCACCACAGATGGAGACACCTCTCTGCTGCTGGAAACATGGCATGGCACTCAGCGTGGGGTTTGTATGGCTTGTGCTAATGGCTGAGTGGTTGGGAGTCCTACTGTAGGAATTGTGGCACAGGCGTGGGATTGGTTGAGGATCTAATTCCTGGACATTAGTGAGTGCTCATTTAAGAGGTTCTCAGCCCATTTACCTTGTTCCTCCTCTCTCAAACAAGTTAGATGGGGAGGAAATTGGAATATTTGTATAAGAACAGATGAGGCGATAATCCTAGGGAGGCT
This sequence comes from Tragopan temminckii, assembly GCA_028571105.1. Taxonomy (NCBI): domain Eukaryota; kingdom Metazoa; phylum Chordata; class Aves; order Galliformes; family Phasianidae; genus Tragopan; species Tragopan temminckii. The sequence goes on from JAOWBP010004015.1 coordinate 15,623,311, forward strand.
CGTTTTTCATCAGCATTCAGTTATTATAACAATGAGTACATTCACAGTGTATACAGGGGCTTGGATTTCCAAGAGCTGTCACAATCGCAGAGCTTTTAGCACCTTTATTGTGTGTCCTGGTGGTGTGCTGTGCAGGCTGAGCGGTGTCCCCGCTGCGTCCCCTCCATCAGCACACTGCCTTTCCCTATGGTTACTACTGATGTGGTTTACTTTGGGATGGTGTGTTTGCTTCTGTCCTTATCTTGGTTTCCCAAATTCTGGTTTTTTGGGGGGGAGTTGACAGATGTGCAATCATGGGATACCATGGCTGGAAAACATGTGCTTCCCAGTTTGAAGCGTGCTGTCCCTCTGCACAGGTTGCAGATAGGGCATGGTGGTCTGCTGTCAGGTCAAGTGGACAGTGCTCTGCTTTTGTATTTCTTCAGTGGTTGGCTTAAGGAGGAAATACTTCAGAGCAAGTGGTGATTGCACCAAATTGATCACTGTCGATTAATGATGGCAACCCCCAGACACCTGTAACTTCTGAGGCCGGGTAAAGCTCCCTTCTCTTTTAGTCACTGTGCCCTTCTAAGTCTAGCCAAGGTCTGCTTTGTCAGATGGGATCCCCTTAACAAACTGCACCGGGAGCTGTTGTAGGCCAGGAACATGGAAGCAAGTGGCTCTTGCATTGTCCCTCTGGTATTTGTAGGCTGGCTTGCGTCAGGCCATTGGTGACATTGCTACTTGCTTTCCAACAGCTTGCCAGTAGACTGAGCCAACATTCATTGAACGTATCCATCTTGGGGTCACACAGTTGTTACAGGGCAGCCCGTTTTTCCATGAGGCTGAGCTCCTTCGGCTCCGGATGATGTAACAACAAGGAAGGAACAAATGAGAAAAGATGGTGCAGCATAGAGAAGGCAATGCCAGGAGATGCAGACTGGAAGAGCAGATGCAATGAGAAGCCCACGCTTCCTTACAAACATGACTTTGAAACAGGCTTCTCTGGAATGCAATGTCTTGGCAATGTCTGTATGTCTAGGGTCTATTATCAACTGCTGTCTTTTCTTTTAACTTACAGAAGGGTTAAGCAGTCACCTCTATAGATATACGCATGTTTTCTCACACCCTTCTGCCTATGAGAGAAGCACCTTCCTAAATCACCAAGACCTAAGCTCTGCCTTGCTCTCTGAAAGAGAATGAAGAGAATCTGCACTACCGTCATTGAAAATTGCCTCCATAAGGAAAAAACATTAATCTCTAAATGTCAGGCTTTGCTATTTTTACTGCATATCCCAAAAAAAAAGCTCTTGTGTTGCTGTATGCAGTCCGGATTGCAGTACGCAGCATGCCCGCTGCAGACAGTCAGTACTGCTTGTCTTGTGCTCTTGCAGGGAAAGAAGCATTTGTAACAAGTCAGGAATACCTTCTGGTGGTCAGCCTTTTGTGGATGGAATCTGAGACTTCTTCAGTGGTGCTTGGAAAGCATTGGGGGTTTTTTAAGAGCAGGCCATGTATTTTGGGTTACAGTTCCACTTATTTGAATCCTGTAAAGTAGAGCTCCATGGAAGGCCAAGTGAGAAACGTCAGGGCTTTGCTCTGTGGGACAGAGATGTCTTCTGATAGGTTGTTTTGTTGTGTTCTGAGCATATTTATATTGTTTGGATTTGCATTCTGTTACCCACTAACAGTATTTGACAGCATACTCCTTTTGTAGTGTACTTGCTCAAAATTGCCTCCAGCTGTGCTTGAAAAATGGATTTGGTTGGAATGCTTGGTTAAAATCATTCAGAATAAGCTAAAAGGCCTTACACTGATGTTAATTCACAAAGTGAAACTTGAAAAATACTATGAATTAAGATCATGGGCCTATTGCCCATGACAAAATGGGCACTAACAAATGCACTGACAAATGCTCCCCGTTGGCCTGGGCCAGCCGTGCTGGGGAGGGGTTGGGGAGGAAAGAGACTTTCTGCTCGAGTCTCAAGGCATCCTGGGGAAATCTGAGGAAATTCAGCGGTGCTAAAAAGATGCATAGGCTTTCTGCATTGTGTATGCAGTTCCCTTTGGAGCACACAGTGGGGTCTGCACAGTTTCCCATTCAGAGCTGCGTCAGAACGTTTCCATGGGTCTCAGTGTGGATAGCTCTCTGACTCGCTCCCATCCGTCCCCGCTCCAGGTCCGGCCTGGCCTTGTGCTCAGCCTTTCTGTTAGTGGACTTCTTCTCCTTTGTTATGTAAATCCCAAGGGAGCAGTCACATTGAGAAACCCTGGCCTTGCTTCTGTGCAGCAGGGATGGAGATGAAATCAGACAACAAGGCAGGCGCGAGACAGAGCCAAGCACAACGTTGAGGGGTGTGCTGGTAACTTTGTGGGTAAGGAGTGAGGAAATGAGCTCCGGATTAAATAGGATCGAAAACTCATTTAAAGGTACGTGCCTGACAATGTAACGCAAGTAATCAGGCATCTTGGAGTGATGCAATGTGCCCATCATACAGGTCAAAATTCAGGAAACCAGGAGCGTGAGGGCTGCGGTTGTCCCTGAGAAGTGGTTGGGCGCTGCAAAGTGCTGCAGGCTGAGGTGCTCCCCAGGGACGGGACCTTCGGGGCGCTCGCTCTGTGGGTTTGCGCCCAGGCATCAGCTGTTGGGTTTTCTTTTCATAGCATTTAACATTGAACAAATAGATGCTGTATTTCACTGCTATAAATCTAACTTCCGAGTTGGTAAAGATGAAATTACCCTCCCAAGGAAGGTCTCGGTTAATATCCGATTTCTCTTGTTATCGTCGCATTAAGGCAAAGAAAAACAAATTCTAATTACTTCTGGACTTCGGGGAGAATATTTCCCATGTAATAAACACCACACGTTTGCTCATTCAAATGTAGCGGGGTGGAAACTGATTTCTTGGGGAAAGAGCAAGTGCTCGCTGTGGGTGAGTGGCAGCAGTCATTGTCAAATCCAGATTATTTTCTTTGTGAACGGAGAGGTCCTGGCTAGCAGTGATACAAACTTGAAATGGCATTGCCTGAGGCAAATAATACCCTGTCCAATGCATTTGATTTTGCAAAGATAACAAGCTGAGTTACATTTCTGCTTTCAGTAATATTAATGGTTGAAGGAAAAGGACTATCAGAAACCAAAACAGATGATGAAATCCGCCTTTGTTCTGGCATCACTTAAGGTAAAAGCTAGCTGTGCCTGAAGGAAATCTTTGCAAAAAGCGGTATTTAGTGGTTGATGAAGAAAAATAGAATTTGTAATGTATTTTTGCGAGATTTGCAGCTGCTGGGGATTTTGGTGGAGCATTTGGTTAAATACGTAATGAATAATTCAGAGTGGCTGATTTATGAACCCTGTCAGATAGCCTAGCAGCCAACTTCCAGGGCTTCAGACAAAGACAATAAGCACACAGCGCTGGGAGACGCAGCGGCCCGCCGGGATGTCAGCGCTGCACTGCGAGTGTGGGATGGGCAGAACGGGAAAATCTCCCTCCAGAAGCAGCCGAGCCATTCTGGGGGCAGAAGGGAGGCGGTGGGCAGGCGCCTGCTGAGGGGCAGCCGCGGTGTGACGGCCGTGCTGTGCTGAGCTGCTGCAGAAATGGGAAGCCAAGGAAGGGGGAGGTTTCCCTGATGAGCCTGCAGTCTTAATTAACCAGGCTTAACAAAAACAATTACCACAGATGAGGCTTAAAAGGAGATAAGAGAGATAAAAGCGGATCTCAAATAGGGAGGAGAACGCAAGCAGAGATTTGAATGTTGGAGGGCGCCGTGCCTCTGCCTGGGACAGCAGGCACCGGCACAGGTTCCTTTCCTGTGCTGCCAATGGCCTATTTCCATATGGGATCTCTTGATCTACGTTTTCAGAAACGTAAATTTCCAAGCTGAGTGCAGCATTTCAGAGACTTAAAAGCACATGTCTTTACAGCGTGCGCTCTTCACCTCTCCACGCAGATGCATTTTGAAGGAACCTTGGGTATGAAGGTACACAGCAACCTCTGAAAAATGGCAGTATGTCACCACTGAAAATGAGTGCACACAATTATCCCACGTTCCCCGCTTGCCGTGAAGGCCTGTGCTGGGCATCCTGGGCTGTAACAGTTGAGTGGATACCAACACGTGAAGGGCGGGCTGCTCACAGCATCGCTGCTCCGTTTGTGTTGGTGGAAGGAAGTGGCAGTGATCTCTGGACGTAACAGAGCTGCTCGGTGCCGCTCAGCCGGCCCTTTCTTGGGCACGGGTCTCCTTACAGTTGTTTCTGTGCAAGAGGCAATAGGGAGATAGCCTTGAGGTCACCTGGTCTGTCGCGGTGCTGTGTGTGCTAGGGGCTGGGAACCGGGGGGCAGCAGCAGTGAGACTTTGGCAAAGTCGGAACGTGGATCTCTGCAGCTTCTTGCAGCTGATTTTGACTTCACGCACGGAACTTAAACGGATGCGATAACTCCGGCTGGTTTTGTCACCAATAATTCCTGCCTGAAGCAGGATATTAAAAAGGACAAATGAATTAAAAACAAAACTGCTACTGACGGTGCATTTTTATTTCACTCTCTTAATGTTAAATTAATTGTTGACAGGGATTATTTAGGCAGAATGGGTTTGTGCTATAGTTTAAATTAAGCCATTGTGTTGTTACTTAGCATGCAGAAAAGAACCTTCCAAATTTTGAAAAGGTCACAGCTGTTAATCATCTCAGGAAGGCAATAAAATATTCCAGTAATGACTCAACTGAAAGGAGCAGCCGAGATGTGGAACTCAGCGGTGCGTGCGGCCGGCCGCGAGGTGCGGCGGGGCTGCGGCTGCTGGGGAGCGCGTGCGGCTGATAGCTGCCTCTGATTAATTCCTCTTGTCAGCCCTGGTGGCAGAGGTTCCCAGCTAGCCGTGCTCATTGCGAAGGAATGCAGTCTTTGGGGGGGTTGTTTTTAGCTCTTTGGTTTAAGAATTGCAGATCTCGCCTGGGTCGGATGTCGGACTCCTTGAGCTGCCAGCAGGTCGGTGGCTGCGGCGTGGGAAACGCCATCCAGCAACCTTCTCTGCGCCTGCCTAACGTCCTTATGTTAAATAGGAGGTGCAGGTACGGCACAAGTAGAAGAATTAACGAGCTCTCAAGTGATTCAGAAGTCTTTGGTTAGCCAAGCTGCGAAGAGGGTCCTCCTTCCCCCTCATCCCTCAAAGCTGGTGGGTCCTTACTAAAGAGGAACACCTTCAGGTTATGGAGCACAGTAGCAGAATGACTTTGATTCTTCCTTTTATCCCATTATTCGTGCTTTTATCTGTTACCACTGTGATGTTTTTCACTGCTTGTATTAATACCAGGAAATGGATGTTGACAATCAGTGTGTGTTAGCTGTAACATGCCTGAAAGATGGCTGTCTTCTGATTGTAGCCATTCTTGATATTAATCCCAGTGGACCTTTTATGTTCTCTTTGTATTTCCTTTCAGACCCATCATTTCTCTGCAGCACACACTGCCAGTTCATGTGTTGGCATTCGGTTTGTTTTCCCTTGACTGGAGTATCCCTATCCACAGTCATTTTTACTGATAAGTGAGTGAATTCCTTGTGTTTTAGGCAAATGAAGTAAGTAATCCAGGACCACCCGAGTGCCCTGCTGCTCCTGCATCTCTCAGGCTGGTGTGTTTTCCTGCACAGTTTGCTTTGCCATGGCTTCTATCAGCCACAGCATCTCTTTTTTTGTTCCGGCTTTTATTGGTCTGCACTTTGCAGAGAGCGCACAACTGGGCATTGAAGCTGAGGTGGAATATATTGGCTTCCCACCTCTAACCTTGCGTTTACTTTTTAGAAACAGGGTGGGCATTCTCTTATCTTTAAATATTTTACAGATACTGGCCGGCTTATTTAGCTGTTAAAACATGTTTTTCTATTCCACGGCCATAATCCTTCCCCGAACTGGTGGGGCTGGGCTGTTTTCATTGGTGTGCCATGCGTGGGCCTCCTGCTTGGATTTGCATTCTGTGCAGAAGATTAATCTCTAGGTCATCAAATTTGAGTCTTCTGAGGACAGACCATGAGGAATTCTCTGTGCTGCATGTTTCTGAGTTGGTCATACAGAAAGTGCCTTATCCAGATGGCAGCTCCCCTTGCCCCTCCCATTGTGAAGCCACAGTACGTAAGTGCATGCTGCTTGGGGCTGGGCTGTGTTGTTTTTATCCAGTGTCCCCATGGGCACATGGCACCTTGCAGCATGCCCGGAGGCACACAGTGGGCGGCAGAGGCTGTTCTCTCTCCCAGGAGTTACCTGGCAGCCTGAAGCACGGCCTCCTGGAGCCCAGTCTGCGTAATGTGTGACTTGAGTGGACATCCTGGGGTGTCTGGTCTGGTCACCAGCTGTGCCTGCTCCCTGCTGGAGCCCTTCTGATGGGAGAGGGGAGTTCTGCGTGGGCTGTGCTGGAAGATGGGAGTCAGAACTGCCCTCCTCTTTTCTAGGTACCGCAGCCCCGAGCAGCACCACTGCTTCCCGTCTGACTGTCAGTGCTGCTGGTGGGCCCTGTGCAGCCCAGGCCCCCCGTGGGATGTGATTTTTAGGGTTGCAGTAATTTATCCACAGATTCTCCTGGAACTGGGAGAAGCCTCTGCGTGTGAGAGTCAGCGCAGCTCTGGGACACGTGCATCTGCAGGAGCATGTGTTGTGACAGCTCCCATATGTTGCCACCTACACGAGGAAATGTGATTTCTGCCTCATCAGCCTTAATCCTTCCTGGGAGAGAACGCAGGCGTTTCGCAGGGCGCTTGACTGTTGACCAGCCTTCCACCATCATTGCTCCAGGTCCCTCGTGTCGTTTCTAGAGCCTGTTAATCTGTTTGCAGCCCTGAAGTCCCTTGCTGCTCCCCATACATCAGCATTGTGAACTGATTTCCCTGTGCGTTGTCCATGAATATGTAACCCGTGTTTTTTTTGTGCTAGGAGGAATGCTGTGATGGGGACTATATGGGGGGCAGCAGCCATCCTGCTGTGAGTACATGAGCTTGCCCTCAGCCAGCCTCTTTCCCTATGTGGAAGGTGCTGTGTGGCTGTCACTGGGAGATTATCCCAAAGCACGGATCAGATCTGTAAGAAGAGATTAAATTTACATTTCTTTTTGTTAAGCTGGATTCATCCCAGGTTGGTCGGTTTGTTTCTGGGAGCCCAGTATGGCAAGGCACCATGCTGCAGTTGGAGCAGCAGTAGACAAAATCCAATTGCTCTTTATGCTTATTTAATATTTTTAATTGTTCTTTTGTCCCTTAATAAGCTGTCTGTTGTCCTGCGGATCACGCTGTTAAGTAGAGCAATGGGTATACTTTATTCCCTGTATATAAACAACCAAGGTTAAACCTGCAGTCCCTGATGGAGCACCACTGGAAATCGTGGAGCCAGATTTCATCAGAGTTTTGAAAAACAATTTGCTTTTCAGTGAAAGTAGTCCTCCAGTTCACATATTAATACCTGAGGGTTGAAAATACCAGTCTCCATGAAGTGAAAGGGAAAACTGTTCCATGTTTTTGTCAAAATAACTGAAAGTTTGGCCGGTCCAAAACTGGAGTGGCCACATGATTGTGGGGAGTTGATGATCTCTGGTAAAATGAGGCTGAAAAAACAGAAGGTCACGCCATAAACCACAGTTCTGTGCTCTGCCTCCGACACAAATGAGGCAAAGTGTGGCATTGTTTCGCTAGGACTGCTTTCAGTGCCCATTGCTCTGCCTCCAGCTACACACAGCGTGCAGGGAAACATGCCATTTGCACGATGTCTTTCCTCTGTCCTTTGTTCTTTCTGAGGTTCATACTCATCCCGTGAATTCTTCTATGAATTCTAAGTAGTGTGTCACGAAGGTAAACAGTACAAGTTGCAGATACAAGTGATTCATATCTGGTTTAGTGCACGTTGTGGTCAGGATGTACGGGCATCAGGTACACCTACCTTGTTGGCCTTCAGCCCAAACCATGGAAAGAGATTTAATGGAAGCTCTCTTTGGCATCACCACCGCTGGTAATTTCCACCTGGCTCCACTCACGCATGGTGAAAAGGAGGAGGAGAGGATGTGAGTGCGTTGGGATGCCTCGCCTCAGCTGCTGACCCATGCCCAGCAATGGGGGAGGGCACGCACTGTGTCCTCTGTGCTGCCCAGGTAACCTCACAGACGTGCCATCGCTGTGATGGCAGGCCCAGTGCCACCCAGTGTCACCTTCACAGACCAAGGGGAAACTGGTGTACTGCAGTGAGCCTCCTCCTGCACCCTGCAGCAGAGGGGCATTCTGGAAACCGAGGGTCACAAGGGGTTTCTTTCTTTTATTTAAACGTCTTCCCGGGTGGCTTTTTTCCCTCGGAGAGGCATGGCTGTTGAGATGATTCACCACTGCTTTCCTGGAGCAATTTCAGAGCCCCCAAATAAGCAATAGTGTCCCAATAGAGCGCACTCGTGTTGCAGCTTGTTTACTTGAGGAAATATGCATAACACAAATCGTAATTCATTAATCTGGATGCATTTTTCTGTAATCGTTAAATTAGTTTTAGACTCTTTTTAACCAATTTCATGGTGCTGATCTGCGTGTCAGATCTGTGTGTAGACATCGAGGTTTGAAGAATACTTCCACTGAAAAGCCTGTACTTGTGTTGAAAGCTTTAATACTGAATTATTGATATTAGGGCAGGAGTGGATAGGTATGTTTGCCTCCAGCACTAGAAGCATATTGTTTAGTGCACTGTAATCTTTTACAGTAACAATTTTCTGTTTCTGCAATGCATATCTCTATTTGGCTGACCGAGCAATGTTTTTTGCTCATCATCTCTATATCCAGAAAGGCAAATCAGACAGTAGAGAAGCCTGGGAAACATGCCGGGAGGTCAGCGAGTCACTTGCTTTTTCACATCTTACCTTCATGGGGTCTTACAGAATTCTACTTTGAAAAAGTGGGACAGACAGAAGCAAGGTAAGATATTAATTAAAAAGGTGCTGCTTTCTATGGTTATTCTCAAGCACTTTCTGTTAATTACGTAAAAAGTTTTGGGAGAAGGAAGCTTTCCTTCATAGCTGCTGGAGATAGGGCAAGAAATAATGGGCGAGTTCTGAGCAAGGGAGGTTATGTGAGCACAGACATTCTGGAAAGCTTTGTGGGCAAAAGGGGAAGAGCTGAGCCTTTGCCTGGGAAGGCTGTAAGGTCTCCACCTCTGGGACACCTGAATTCCCTGCTGGATGGGATGGAGCTGGAATGTTTGGGATTTCCTGAACACTTTCAGCTATGGGAGGAGACCAGGTGACTTCTTGAAACGCCTCCCACATCTGTTCTCTGTTCATGAAAGTGGTGTGTTAGATACTATGGAGAGCCTCTGTGACAGCATAGAAAGATTTTCTGTGCCTCTGTAATGTGTATAGTAAAATTACAGGAGCGAGCATAAAAACCATTTATCTTTGGAAATGCTGCTGATTGCCCTGCTCCAAGGGCTGTTCTGTACATGCATGAACTGGATGCAGATCTCGCTGTGCTACACAAACCCACGAGGAGTGAGATGCCTGGTAGCAGCCCTGCTGTGTAGCACTGTTCTGCATGGCGCATCTTCTTCAAGCCTCCTGGCTTCTCCTTGTGCAGCGTGCGGTGCTACTAACATCTGCAAGGCATAAGGGCTGGATCCACTACATAAGTAGTGCAGGGAGGGAGAAGGATCATAACATTCTCAATGTTGCTTTTCCCTGCTGCACTACTGGTCTTGCAGTTCCTCGCTGCAATTAAAGTCTCTCTCTGTGCTGCTGACGAAGGCGTAGGTCCCCTTGTGCATGTGTCTGTTGCCGTGAGCTGTAGGTCAGAGTGGAAAATAATTGCTGGAAAGATTGATGCCTGCAGTTGCATAAGAGCCCAGCGCATGCGTCCTGTCCGCCTGCCCCAGCTCTGGTGCCGAACGTGCCATGGGCACTGCCAGGACAACCTCCTGTCCTCAGCACGGCTCTGTTGGGCTGCAGGGCACACCCTGCTGTGCTCAGTAAGAGCAAATCCAGAGGAAGACAGTGAGGACCCACTGTCTGTGGGCACTGCATCCACACCACAGTTCTGAGGGCAGGGTTCAGGCTGACTGCAGGAGCCGTGAGCCCCAGCATTGCCCTTCCAGGGCACTTTCGCAGGCCTTTTCCCTGCAAGGACCCACTTAGGAAACGGCAATACCTGCAAGTTCTTTGCATGACGCAGAGCGTGGATACCAGTGCTAGACATTGCCTGTGTGCTGCCATCTCAAATATGATAAAAGAGAGAAATAGAAAGGAAGGTAGTCTGCTGCAAGTGCACGCTACCTAGTTACTATGGCAGTTAATCAAGGGACCATGGAAACAATGCAGCTGATGTTCTGTGGCTGCTTCTGCTGCTCCCACCTTTAAACTGGGTCAGCCAGAGGAGCAGGGAGCAGCGCTACTGGGTGGGGCCTGGGTGTGTTTGTGGCTTTGTGTTTGCAGAGGGGGAGGAGAGAAGGTGGTGAGGCAGCAAGGGATCTTACTGGTAATGTGTGGTGTAGCGTTTGGGAAAACAAAACAAAAGGATCCCCAGATCAGGGAATCTTCCTATCGGTCTCTAGACTGCATCCACGTTGCTTATGTAACAGGAACAATTTCTTTTTCGATGTCAAAACACTGCCCAGGTTTGCTCAGTGCCTACATGTCTTCCTTACCGAGGGATAAATCTGTGTACCATTAATCTGATTCTTGGTCCTCTTCTTGTCTTACGTAACAGAATGAACGACAGCTGCCAATGTTGGCCAGGTTAATTATACCTCTGTGGATAATCCCTCACTCTGTTTGGTTCCAGCTGTTCTGGATGGAGCTGGATGTACCTACCCAGGGTTTGAAATGCAGCAATGCTGCGTCTTTAATCAGCATTCATTTTGTTTGTCGTGCATCTCGCCCTGGCAGCCTGGATGGAACCGCCCAGGTCCCAGCCCCAGCAGTGTAATTCTGTTGTATTTTTAACTTCGGGAGGGCTCATGCAGTGAGTGCAGCCGGCCGTCCTCCTTTTGTGTTAGCAACTCTCTTGTTCTGTGTCTTCTGTTAGGAGCATTGTTTGGTGTCACTTAGGAGGGAGTTAATAGCTGCTGTGCTTTGTGTGACACGTGGTATGTTCACTTGTTCTGTGAGATAAAGTAATGCAATTTTCTTTAAAAAAAAAAAAAAATTGAATATAATTTCTATTAATTAAGTGCGTTACGAATGTTACCTAACATTCTCAGGGATTAAAACAAAGATTACTTCTTGTCACTGTCAGCATCCCTTCCTACGTGCCTCTAAATACCGTTTCTGTTATGGGGAGTGTTACGGTTAATGCTGCGTTGTAGTCCTGAGCTCTCCTTGCAGGGCCACCCAAAGGGCTGTGGGAGTCCTTCCTGCACCCCCAGTGCCCCTTCCAGGCATGGGCACGTCCCCTTCCTGCTGTGTTCTGTGATGGCATTGCTGGTGGTGAATGGAAACCCTGGCTTTTAAACTGGGCGTCGTATGGAGTAAAGTTTAACGCAGTCACCTCAAGAGCAGTGGTGAACAATTGCCAGTTTCTGGGAGTTCCCAACAATGAGGACTAACTCATGGAGTTTGTTTATTTTGGATAATGAGAGATGACTTTTTTTCTTAGCATTGGGGTAGATTCTCCATTTCTGCGCGTCCCCTTCTTCATTAAGCAATAATGCAGGGAGAGTGCTTAAGACACCTAAACCCACTGCACACAAAGAAGGATTTGTGCTTTGTTTGTAATGCTTCAGAAGAGACATCGTTGGGAGTTTTGACCTTTAAATTCTTTAGTGCTTTTTGATATTTAAATTGAAACAGTATTGTTCCTTTCCTCCTCTCTTCCCTTTAGAGTAGCTCTGTAAGGTCCTGCAGTGACAACTTGCACGGCTTCAGCTTTTAGGTCTCCCAAAGAAGTCAAGGCTGGCATTGCTGCCGTGATAAGGGAGCGTGCAAACCGTGATGGCAGCGGGCAGGCGGGGCTGGGTGTGCAGCACCAGCAAGTCCAGGAGCTGGGATAACAGGGACAGGGAGAGCTGGGCCAGCAGCACTGGGCCAGCACTCTCATTTGAGCCAAATGAGAGGGGATGTAGTGGTGCTGGATGGGAGCAGCACACTGAGCCTGTGGTGAGGTGCTGGAACAGGCAGCCCAGAGGGGCAGTGGATGCCCCATCCCTGGAGGTGTTCAAGGCCAGGTTGGACGGGGCCCTGGGCAGCCTGGTCTGGTATTGGACATGGAGGTTGGTGGCCCTGCCTGCAGCAGGGGAGCTTCATGATCCTTGAGGTCCCTTACAATACAAGCCGTTCTGTGATTCCTGGGACAGCAGTAAGCAGCTGCTAGCATGCAGGTCCTTGGGAGGGTGTGAGTGCCACACGAGATAGATGCTGCTCTCTGCTCAGCAGTCCGGGGTGGGCAGCGTGCAGACAGCATCCTGCGGCTGTGGGACCTGGAGCAGCAGACACTAATAAAGGAGAATAAATGCCTGCCAAAAAAAAAACGTGTGCTGCTTCAGGCGGAATTTTCCATTCTGCCGAGCAGTTTGGTGTTTGTGTGCTCAGACTTTCAAGTCACTTGAGTGAAATAGCAGAAGCTGTTCCAGCACTGCGGGCAGCAGCAGTTCCTCCTTGTCAATCGGCAGAAGTCAGAGGGTTGCAGCAGGACTGAGCGTCCATTTTGGGCAGGTGTTCTCTCTGGTTAGCTGGCATCTTACAGTGTGTTTTGGTAGGGCAGTTCAGGAATGGAGTGAGGAATGTGGAAGCTTTATCAATGTTTGGGCTTTAGGGAATCTCCTTCCCTTGGTCGGAGCTGCCGTGGCACACAGGGCACTCTCCAGCACTGTGCCACGTCCCTGTGCTGACATTTAGTGGCTGCCAGTCGTGCATTATTTTAAGAATAGTGGTGGAGGGAAAACGGGTAGTCAGCTAGTGGGTAAGCAGCCATTATGTCAAGAAAAGGTTTGAAATACTACAGGTTTAATTACTGCCTTCTACCATGAAAGACACAGGTGGGAGTCATTAGCTTGGAAAAAAGGAACCCTAAACCAACTCACCCCAAGGCAACTTCTTCAGTTCTGATTTGAAAACGATAACAGTGAAATTGCAGGAGTGGCAGATAACACTAACAGTGAGAAATTGCATAACGAGACAGAGATTGACCAGAGTGATCTTCTTTCCAGGATGGACCAATGGGTAGCAGAGGAAGGGGATGTATTTTGAAATTCAAATTGAGATTTGAACTTGCATACAGCAGGGTGTAGCTGGAAGCAAATACTGGAAAGAAGATGTGCTGCAGAGCCCAGCTGAGGAGATTTCCGCTTCAGTAAGGTTTGCTTAACTCTGCTCCGAATCCATGGTTTGGTTCTTCAGAAGGGCTCCAAGACCCGTCCTAGAGCTCGCAGGGACAACCAGCAATCAGAGCAGGCAGCACTGCTCGCTCGTTCTTTGTTGCATGGAGCGTGGACTTTGGGAAACCGCACCATCACCAGCACGGCTCGTCGCTAGCGGAGGAGCCTGCAGGAGTGCTGACTAACTTTTTTAATAAACAAAGGCCGTTAAAATATAACGAGGATGATGAAGCAATGCAGGCGTTGTTACACACTGCCGCGGTGTGCTGCACGTTCACCTCTGCTCCACGCCCGTGCCGCCGAGATCCCAGCTGCCCGCACCCCCCGAGCCGTCCTGGTGCTGGCGGTGGCACGGGGTCACCTCGGGCTGGCGGTGCCCGGCGGCTGCGGTGTCCGTGGGGAGAGGAGGGAGCGATGCTTCGTGCGGCACCGCCGTAACCATGACACTACGGACGTCATCCGGCGAAAATAGCAGTCGGGGCGGCTGCGGAACAAAGCTGCAGCAGCTCCGCTGTTCTGCGCGAGGGTCCTTAGCGGGGTGATGCTGTATGCCTGCGGCTCATTTGCATAGAGATTAACGACCCGCTCTAAACTGCTTTCTGGCTTTTTCATCGTAAGAAATAATATCAGAATTGCAAACGGCGCGGTGCGCTGAGGGCTGCGCCGTGGTATTAAACTAATCGTGGAACCACGGCACCGCTGAGTATCGCAGAGTGGAGGGGACCCACGAGGAGCGCTGAGCCCAGCCCCACACAGCAGCACCCGAGCCCAGCTCTGTGGCAGAGCGGTGTCCCGGCAGCTCAGGGCCGACCCACTGCCCTGG
>JAOWBP010004015.1:15646044-15657132 GCA_028571105.1 Tragopan temminckii
GCAGGGGGTTGGAACTGGATGAGCACTGTGGTCCTTTTCAACCCAGGCCATCCTATGCTTCTATGAAATATTGCTAGATGGGTGGTTGGACTGGATGGTCGTGGAGGTCTTTTCCAACCTTGGGGGTTCAGTGAGACCTGCAAGGCCCAGCTGCTGCTAGGGCCCCTACTCCAACCTTCTGCATGTGAGACTATCAATGGCTGCTTCCATGTCAGTGGGAGTTGGGTTATTTTGGTGTTACTTCAGCAAGAAGATCTAAAAATTTACAGGCTGCTATCTGTTGGAGACAGCACACTGACACAGCCCAGGAAATGATGGGTAATTGCACGCAGCATGTGCAGCTTTGTTTATACAAACTCCCGTGCTTACCCATCTCATATCCGCCCCTGAAATCCACAGCGAAAACACACCGTAACTGACAGCCTGTAAGCCTTGGTGCGGTTCTCAGTTTATTTCCTCTCTTTATTCTGGTTGAAAAGCGAGAGGGAGAGGAGGCAGAACCGCAGAAGGAAGTACCAGGAGCACTGAATAACATCTATTGAGCTGCGGTGTGTAAGAGAGAAGTGGTATTGACACGGTTTGTGCCTGCTGTTTGTTTTCAGGAAAGTCATTGTGTAAATCGGGGATGTGTTTCAGCTGGGCCTCCTCCGAGCTTCGTTTTCTCTTTGCCTGTTCAGTTCAGCTCTTACCTATAAAAATGTGTTAGCTTTGAATTGTAAAAATGTTGCTCTGTTATTGTTCTAGCCAAAATGCAGCCTGCCTGAGGAAATGCATCCGGTCTTTTAGAACTCTGCGTAGTAGAGATTTGAATTTCAGGTCTTAATTTGTTCTGTGAGAGCTATGGGGAGTCATCTTCATCAAACCAAAGTTTGCTCCTGTCACATCTTTACTTTGTTTTGATTGATCTTTTCCTTCTGTAGTTCAAATCCATCCATTTTTCTATAGCATCTACAGAAGGATCTCCCCCCCCTTCCCTGGGGAGACCTTGCTCGGCAAGTCCACAGGCTGTTACCATGCAGGTGATCAAAAGCCCCAAGTTGTAGGTAGCAGCTCTGCTGGGTGCTGTGGGCACACTGCTCAGAGGAGCTGCCCCTGTGTGCTGGGTGTCCCCGAGGGAGCAATTCCTGGGCTCGTTCCCGTGAGAAGGACTTGGCAGTTCTTCACGTCCCGGAGAAGTGGAGCGGATGGGAACGTTTCTGCACAGTCATCGGTCTCACCTTCAGGTTCCAGGCACAGCGGGTCGGTGGTGGGAGCTGACCTGGGCTCCCTGCAGTCAGGACCATTTATAATTAATGCCGAAAAGCTTTCAAGATCTGATGTGACTGCCGTGAGCATCCAGAGGGACGTACTCCGCCTGTTCTCTTCATGGTAGACATAGATGGGACACATGCATATCACAGAGGGTTCCGCCTGCTTTACAAGGGTAAGCAAAGGAAGGACAGATGACACTTTGCCCCAGTCAGCTTCATCTGCTATTATTGCCTAGTGCCCTCCAGATAAATCACGTACACCAAGGCCTCCTTGGTCACAGTAGTATTTTTTAAAGGCAGTGTTTTTTAAGATGCGTCCTTTCCTCATGAAAAATGAATGTGTTTTGATAACGTAAATTATCCCCATACTTCAGTTCGAATTAAAATCAATTCTGATGATAGAGTGAATGTTTAGAAAGCCCATTGTTTGTTCATAAGGAGCTGATGGGAACGATGAGTATACTTTTAAAAATAGCAACAATTTTTGGAATGAAAACCAAATTCCAAGCGGAGGCAAAGCTGCACAGATTTAGTCAACAACCAGAACTTCTTGGAGCAGAGGTCGTACTGTGGGAGATGCTGACGACTTTAAGGAGCACATGTTGGGGTGGGGGGCAGCCAGATGCTGGAACAGAGATGGACAGCGGGGTGTCACTGCCCCTGGGGGCTCAGAGCCACCAGGCAAGCACTGAGCATCCTGCACAGCTGGATGTGCCTGCAGCAGCGCTTGGGTGAGCCACAGCTCCCTGCTAACCCAGAGTACCTGGAGCTGGGATGCGTGCGCTCCAAGCAGAGTCCTCAGGGCACTTCCTTTCATATCAGCACGCTCAGGTATCTTAGCATAGATGCAGCTCTGCAGTAGGAGCTCCCGGGGTGCCTCTATCCGAAGCACATCCCGGTGTCCTGGCAGCCCTGGGTAGGGTTGGTGCTCTCCCTGGCTGCAACCAAGCACAGCAGGCAGGCTGGGCAACGTTCCTACTATGGCATGTTAAACTGGGTTTTTATATAGAATTACCATCTAGCACGGGAATATGCAATTTTTCAGAAGATCTTTCCAAATTATAAATGCTACTATCGAGTTCTTTATTCAGGTGGTAACTGATAGCTGCATGGAAAATGACAGAAAACAGAGAAATCTCATCGTCTTTAATCACTGACTTTGATTCCTGGGTGCTCTCAGGGAAAGGGCTGCTCTGGAAGAAGCTGCACAACACGATCTGCTGACTCCCATGCGTGGCACAGCGCAGATGCTTCCCAGGTTAATGTGTAACCTGCAGCACTCGGGCTGTAGGGAAAATGAAGTGGTTTGCTGGGCTTGAAACCTAATGCTGTTATCTGAGCTGCTGCTAAAGGTATCAAAGTGTGCTCCAGTGTTCTGCTTTTGTATTAGATTTGCCTCTACTAAGAGGGATATAAATACATTTTATAGGCCGATTCCTAGAAATTAATATCTTTTTAAGAGCCTTCTTTGTGTCACCTGAGCTGTGGTTCATGTGAGAGTAACTGCTGTACTCGGGGCAGCAAGTTTATGGCCTCAGCTGTGGTTTGCCCAGCAGCTGCAACTCAGAGGGCATCGTTAGCTGGCAGCAGCTCTTCCTGCAATTAGCACATGCAGCAGTCGGGTCCCTGATTGCAGCTCAGCGTTAGGGCATCCTTCAGAGCAGGTTCCTTCTTGTCTGCAGGCAGCATCCTCGCGTGTCCCCTCGCCACCACTGCCCTTTCCAGCAGCCCTAGAGCAAACCAAACAGCTGGGAAAGGCCCCATCTCTGCTTTGCCCCAGGAAAAAGCAGAAGACATCCTCAGGGCCCATGCAGCTGCACAGCTCACCATAGCAGTGCTGCAGGTGGATGGGTGATGGGGGGCTCGGTTCTCTCCTGCCTGCATGAGCTGGTGGGAAGGTCTGTCCCTGGCACCAAATGGCATCCAGAACTGCTGCTGGCCGTGCCATGCTTACCCCTCACCAAATCTTGTCAGATTTGGGCTGCTGATAGGAAATTTTGGAAACCATCTTAAGGAAGGGCGTGCTTCCATAGCTGCACTGCCTGTTCTGCATATATGGTGTAAAAATGAAATGTAAGAGCAGGGAGCTGTGGGGTGTAAGCATTAGCATGTATTTAGAGGAAAAGATCCCGGACGCGTTTTGTTGTTTTTGAAAGTTCTTCCTCTCTCCTCAGGTCTTACATTTCCTTTCTACCAGTTACAGGTTAGCAGAATTTCAGCTTTTTTAAAATGTTTCATACCCTGTACCTTCCCGATTCCTCCTTACCGAATGATAAGGGGCAGCTTGTTATTTTCTGGTATTCATACATTGTTGTGATTTAGGTTTTGACCCTTGAACGTCAAGTGCTTTGAGCCAGGGCTGGCAGGGAGCTCCGTGGATGCACCTGGGTGGTAGGGAGAGCCGTGGTTTGGTCTGCGTCACCTAACACAGTGCCACAGAGACAGCTGGTGCTTTGATGGAAAAGTACCTACAGTGCATACGTACTGAGGGGAAGCCAGTTGTGCTCTCTCTTCAGGAAGCTCATTGGCACGCATTGAGGCTGGAGAGCTCGCTTTGGCAACTGAGTTTCTGATGTCTCTGTCACTGCAATATAAATTCCAATGCGGGTCACCTGTTTATTTTGTTTCATGTTTCTTTTGACTGGAATAAAGGGCAAGGCAGACATCAGCTCTGTGGGATTTGTACAGAGCCAGCTCAGGGTTTCAGCGCAGCCCCTGGGCGAGCAGTGCGGCGCTGTGCTTTTATCCACGCGGTCCGTCCCTGTGGGGATGCAGATCTCATTGCTTCCTGGCCAGAATCCCACCAAAGCCCCCGAGCCCCTTCCAGCAGCAAATCCAGCGTTCGGCAGCCACCGCTGTGCTCATTCAGAGAGATCTTTTTGGAGACATTTTATTTACCAGATGCATTAAAACACCCACGTGGATATCACTGCGGGTTCCTCAGTGAGCACTGTATTTAAAGTCTTTAGGTTGCAGCTGCTTGACGGGGAGGCGTGCAGCTCATTCTCAGCCATGGATTCCGCTGCCAGGCTGTGGCAGCCACTTTGCACAAGCTGTAGAGCAGTAGGCAGGGGCTGGGCTGTGGGGTGGACTGTGGCTGTCCCTGGACAGTGGCTGCTGCCAGCTGTGCCCGGTGGCCGTTCTGGGGCTGTGAGAGGGACACCAGGTGCTTTGGCACTGGTGGATGTAAGAGGGGAACAGGACAAGCACTGGTCCACAGTGATGAATAATTCTGAATCTATTTTAAATTGCATCCACTGGGAGACCAAAATGTTGTTTGATGGGAGCGCTGCCCCATGGCTTGTTTCCCTGGCCTGGCTCTTGTGCTGGAGGGCTCTGCTGGGGGCTTTGGCTCCAGGGCCGGAGTCGAATGAACCCTCTGGGCTTGTGGCAGTAGAGCTGCACAGTGGGCAGCATCATTGAGCCCCACCACCGAGTGGGCCCGGAGCCCAGTGGGGCTCTGGTGGCACAGTCACATCCTGCAGCAGCTCCAGGACTGGGCTGGTGGTTCTTGCGGCGCCTCTGGGAGGTTTTCCAGCTACTGCTGTCCCTCCCAGGCACCAGCGGTTCTCCCTGCTTGTCTCCTGCTTGCTCTTTGCAGCAGCATCCTTTGTGTTAGCTCTGTGCCGTGCACAGGACTAAAGCAAAGTGACCCCTAAAGCGTACCTACAAATGAGTGCATCTCCCCCATTCTCTCTAACAAGTTGATGAGCAGCATTATATCTTTTTCACCCAGCCACCCCTAGATGGTACTTTAAAGTATAACGGTGCTTGTATATCTAATAATAAAACTTCTAAGGACATCTGTCCTTGTTTCTTTAGGAGGAGCGGTGAAGCGTACGTCTAAAATTTGGCTCTCTTTGTTGCCTCGCATTGTCCAGGCCTTTCCTTACAGCCCCAAGCCAGAGGTGGCCAGATGTGTCACATCAGCTTTGATTTCTGCTGCTGTATTTTTGTTGCAGTAACAAAGATAACAAAAAAATAAATGATGGTAGCATGAAGAAAATCCTTTGTTTGTAAGATGCCATAGTGTTCTGACCTTTGGATTTACTCATGAGGCATCAGATGCAACAACCGAAGCCAGAACAAATTGTTTCACAGGTCTGCAAGCTTTAATTTGATTCCCTTTTTGCAATGGCTTAATGCACTGTATTCTTGCTTGAGTGAAGTTCA
Organism: Tragopan temminckii; assembly: GCA_028571105.1. Classification (NCBI taxonomy): domain Eukaryota; kingdom Metazoa; phylum Chordata; class Aves; order Galliformes; family Phasianidae; genus Tragopan; species Tragopan temminckii. The sequence goes on from JAOWBP010004015.1 coordinate 15,651,468, forward strand.
CTTTTCGACTTATGGGATCCGTGTGCGCTCATGAAACATAAACATAAACAGTGAAAGAACTCTGAATTGTTCAGAATAATAATGCAGTGCCATGAATACAAAAGCAGCGGGGACATTTGGGAACGTTTAAGGACGGTGACACGTTATTTCAGTGTGCTGGGGGGTGCTGTGAAGCACTGCTCATTTTCAGTCCAGAAAGGTACATTTGTCGGCTGCCCAGGACAACACTGGGCTGCCCATTTTCAATACATGCTGAGAAAGTCTTTGGTTGTTTAGATCCCATCTTGCTGCGTATCACTGCAACAGGGGTGGCCATGCATGGGGCACGTGCTGCTCATTAACAGGGCTCTGAAAGAACTGCTTATCCTGTGTTGTAATTCGAGTTTCATAGACTCGTAGAATCACCGGCGTTGGAAAAGACCTTCAAGACCAGTCCAACCATCCACCTAGCACCAATGTAACCCTGCTAAACCACGTCTCTCAGTGCCACATCTACACGTTGGTGAATTATGTAGTCTTGCTTCTCATGGTGCGTCAGACAGACGTGGTCATTGCTCTTGGAGGGTTGGTACTCTGATCCCTGACCTGCACCCAGCTAAACAGGTTGGCTGGTGGCATTGTGCCCTGTCTACTTGAAGAGCACTTCTCCTGCAGAGGCTGGGTCAAATGGAAATGGGGGGAGAGCCCTTAAAGCCTGTGACTTCTCCATCATTTCTTTTCCAACTGTCTCAACTAATATCAGCGTCCTCCTTGGTGAATCTCCCATACAAACCAGGTGTTCGGTGCTGGCTCTGTGCAGCCCAGCGAGGACACGGAGCTGTACTGAGCAGACCCATCCTTGCCTTCCATCAGCTCACCTCCTCGTGCAGTCCTGGGTGTTCTGCATCTTACAGCTGTACTTGCCTGTATCATGTAAAGCTTATAGCAGGTATGAAAGCACTGTTTAATTCTTATTTTATCTCACACCTTCCAGCGCACGATAAATTAGTAGTTTACGTATTACTTTGCTGTTATGAGAAAGACCTCTACTCTGTTATAAAGAGTAGATTCTAATTTTAAAGTTACATGTTTGTTGCTGCTGTCATTTTGATGCTTTCCCAGTATGTGATTTTCTTTTTTTTTTTTTTATTAGCTCGTGTTTGAAATAACGTCGGTGCCAATAAATCATCACAAACAACAAAAATAGGAGTTACAATTTCTTGTTGCATTCTGTTGAATGTTTTCGAGTTGTAACTTAAATCTACTTGTAAGTGTTGGTGGGCCCGCCCCACAGCTTGGCCATGGGTTTGTGGGGCTGCTTCCCCACATGTTGGGGAATGTGTGGGTCAACCCAGGCTGGGCTGGGAGCTCGGGCTGCTGGTCAGACAGCCGGTGGTGGTTCAGGATGGATGCAGAATGGAATGTTAGGTGAATGGATGAGCTCAGCGTTGAAAGGGACGTTGCATGTTGGTAGGTTTGTATGGATCGTTTTCTTGGAGTTGATTCTTCCCCGTTTGCATGCTTTTTTGGATCTGTCCTTAGTTATTGTTTCAATATTCATATTATCTTTCAGTATTAGAGCGCTGCAGTTTGGCAGCATTCTATATATCCTTAATCTTTAGCCTTGTGAAATTTGTAATTAATTCCTAATGAACTTCATAACTAACTACCCAGACAATTAGGGAAAATAGGGCTTCAAAATGATTAGCGTGAGTATGGCATGGAAGGGTCTGTTCTGTGCGAGCAATACTCTTAATGAACTCGGAGTATTAACAGCTATTTCCATGGATCCTGTGTGCCCCATTCAGCTGGTAGGGTGTATTTCCATAGATCCTGTGTGCCCCATTCAGCTGGTAGGGTGTATTTCCATAGGTTCTGTGTGCCCCATTCAGCTGGTAGGAGTGTTGGAGCAACATAACCAGCTGCGCTGAATTATTTGTTTGCAAAACATGGATTTAGCTTTATGGTTGCCCTCCATCAGCTCCCCGGCCACTGCTGCTATGCCAGCCTCTAACTTGTAGCTCTTGGAGGAGAGGTCTCCAGGTGTTCTGAAGAGCTCTCCTGGAAGGTGAAGGCACTTCCCTCCGACACAGGAAGGTTAAATGCTGGTGCACTGCCTGGTGGGACCCCAGTCTGGGCAACGAGGCGAGAGTTCGTCTGCGTGTTTGCTTTAGCAGAAATGACATTCACCTCCTTTGTGTCTGATTCTATTAACTAGATACAATTTTCAGCCAATATCAGACATAACAGCTTTCAGTTGCTCTTCAAATGAAACTAATCTATGGTTCACTGGTCTAGAATCCATTTCATCCCCTGTTTATGTCCAAACAGAGCAGTGCAGGAGACTGATCCGTTCCAGATGTGCTTCTCGCACGATAGGCTTTGAGAAACATCAGCTTGGGGCCAAGTTTCCATTCTCGACATCTCGAGAACAAACACAGCTTATAACAGACCTCTCACCTCTGTGAATGCTGGTTTTGTGTTTTGAAGCCATGTAGGTTTTCATTAATCCATGTCTGAGATGTTGGTGGGGATTTTGATTGACCGCAGGCCAGGATGCTCATTGCCTTCACAGCATGGCACAGCAATGGGAGCTGCTGTGACATGGGCTGGTCTGGCTCCTTGTGCTCCAGACGAGGGCTGGTTCTCAGGTCCCTGTTGCCCTCCACGTGACTGGGTATGGGTGGTGTAGTGTGTTCTGCCTTCTCTGTCACCCACAACATTGCAGAACAGGATCCCGTATACCCTGGAGATTGGAGGAGTGAAAAAGCCATGAAGAACAGGATTAAGGAGATTAGAAATAGTTGATCCCCCTGTTCTCAGCCAGCAACACTGCGCTACTCTGCCTGGTGCCTCACCTTGAGCACTGTGTGCAATTTGGCTGCCAGGATAGAAAAAAGACATCAGACTCTCAGAGGTGGATTGCCTCATTTAGTGCTTTGATCACATTGTTTGGTGCCATCTTATGGAGGTCTCAGCGTGGGACTGGCATCACTGTGGGCTGTGGGAGCCCATGGGAAGCAGCCAGGTGTTGGTGCAGAGCATGTTTTAGGTTGTTAGAGTAGTATGGTTAGGTTGAGGTTGGACCTGGTGATCTTGAAGGTCTTTGCCAAGCTGAGCAATTCTATGATCTGGTTCCTGGGCTCTTGGTGCCGTTGGTCCCCGGGCCTCAAATAAGGGGGATGGGAGTGTGAGGGGAGTGGTTTGGGTTCTGTGCTGTTCCCGTCCAGGTTGCCAGGTCAGGAGAAACCCAAAGATGAGCCTGTCCAAGGAAGCCCTGTGTTGGTGGCATTCCAGCACTCCCAGCAGCCTCGGTGAGCAGTGAGAGGCCAGCCCACGTGAGAATTGGGTGACCGAGTTTGGGAGATTTCCAGAGGGCAAGTGGGAAGAAAATTCCCTTCCCTGTGATTTACCTCTGTTTGCCCAACTGATCCAGCTCAGACGTGTCCCAGCGCTTCCTTTCACTGCCAATCACTTCACTGTGATCGCCCCACGGTGCGGCGTTTAATCAAAAATACACGATGGTCATGGAATAAATCCTTCTTGTTCTAAAACATTTATACAGGGGAAAGGAAAATCTATCAGAAGTGAGAGAATCTCCAGAGAATGGCCAACAAAAGCCAGGCACCGAGAGCTGCTGGTGCTGCCGGGCGCAGTCTGTGTGCAGAACACGGGGCTTTGCTGTCGTCAGCCTTGCCATTATTTATCTGCTCCCCCCAGAGCCTGCTAGTAGAATTCAACAGAAGTAACGTTTGGGTGTGTTATGCTCTGCTCAGTGCATGGTAGAATGGACTTTGTAATGCATGAAATCAGCAGTAGAATTATAGATGATAGAAAGCTCCAGATTTACAGAATGTGATAATCCTTTAAAACTTCTTTGTAGGAAATGTAGTAACTTCACAGTGGAATTTAATACCTCATTATGTATGATGTATAAATTTCAGGTTGGACGTTACAAAAAGTTCCTTCTCCAAAGAGTGGTCGGGTGCTGGGATGGGCTGCCCAGGGAGCAGGGAGTCGCCAGCCTGCGGGTGCTGAAGGAAGCTGTGGATGTGGCACTGAGGGACGTGGCTCAGTGGGAAATACTGGTGGAAGGTGGGTGGTTGGACTGGTGATGCTGGGGTCTTTTCCGACCTCAGTTTCTTTTTAGAATCCTTTCTATGATTCTACGATTACCTTTTCAGACAATTTTATTGTAAAACTCAGTATCAGCATCGGTCCTTGAGGCTGCACGGTTACAGCAAGTGCAACAGCAGTGCTTGGGTGGCTGTTCAGGGCTGTGAAGTCTCCTAAATGAGTAAGTGTTACTTATTGTTTGTCACTTAGAGGCTTTCTGTTCATCCCGGTGTATGGTGTGGCTCAATCAAAGCCTACCAAATTCTGTTAAATGAGCAAGTAATTATATTTCTCAGTGCGGTTCAGTGGATTTATTGTTTTGGCTGATGTGAAGACTTATTACTCCCATAATTGAGATAAGTGCATTTTCATTGTGTTCTATTGCTAATAAAATAGTTGTGATTTAACATCTTGCTGGCTTAGAACAGCTAGACCTTGTGCCTAATTACAGACTTTTCTTTTGCTTAAGATTCTATGCAACGGAGGTTGAAAGGGTTTGTTTCCAAGGAAACAAATGCACTGCACTTTCGTCGCATAAAATGTTTCCTGACAGAAAATTCCATAAGCAGGCTCCCAGGAGCTGCAAGTGGCACAAGGTAACTGCAGCAGATCCGGAGCACATCTCGAGCTGCTGTGGGCTGACCCTGCTGCTGCCATGCCCACATTGCTGCTTGGGTGTGCTGGGAAGCAGCAGTGGCAGAACACCAATGCTGGCATCACTGCTGGAGTTTGTCAGCGTGCTTCGGTGGTGTTTCTTACTGTTTGTGTGTTGCACGTGCTTCTGCAATAATAGCAGTGTGCTAGAAGCTCCCTTTATGGCTAAAAGAATACACCTACTCTTTTATGTTACAGCTCTACATTTGCACATTGCTATTAGTTTTCATACCGGGTTGATAAGGAAACTCCTTTGGCACAGCTCAGACATTTCAGTGAGTTTTGGCAGAGCAGTGCTTTGGGAGAGGCGTGCAGGGGCTGCAGCACGCTGCCTTTGCCCAGGGCTGTGCGTCCCCGATGCTTTCCCACTGCTGCTAATGACGACAGAGGCAGTGTTACCTGGGCAAGCTTCTTGTGCTGCTGTGTTACATAAAGCTTGTTCGGTGCCATCTGCCTGCTGGGCTGCTGAGAGTGCTCTCGTATAGCCCACGGGGTTGGCTCTGACGTGGAAAGTGCTCTGCTTGCTTGGCAGCAAAAGGAGATTTTTATCCCTCAAGGTCTGTGTGTGCCTTCCTCAAATTGGGGTCGACTCAGCCGATAGCTCAGAAGGCAGAAATGGCAGTGGCTGTAAGAAGTCCTTTTCCCTGTGCTTCTTCAGGTGGTTGTTTTGCTTTCTGCAGAGCTGACTGCCACCACCCCATCCCCTGGTGCAGGGGGAGGAGTTGTGCTTTGGGGCTCCGACCCCTGGGGATGTGTTCAATAACCTGCGTGCAGTGACTGCATCAGCCCTATGGAACGCATCCTGTGCTTGGTCTTGTTCCATCTGCACACAGTCCAGAAGAATCACAGAATCACAGAATGGCCTGGGTTGAAAAGGACCACAGTGCTCATCCAGTTCCAACCCCCTGCTATGTGC
>JAOWBP010004015.1:15666231-15678978 GCA_028571105.1 Tragopan temminckii
GAGAAATGGTTATCCCCGTTATTAACTTCTGCAAAAAGAGGTTTATGCAGGAAATCCGATAACACCTGAGGAACAGGAATCTGCATTCCCAAGCCTGCTAAAAGACAAGGGTGGAAGCAGCACCCAGAGCTTCACAGGGGCAGCAGTGCGTGCTCCTGCCGTGCCCACGCTGGTGTGGCAGCAAACAGCGGAGCGGCTGATGCTGTGCTGGTTGCTGGAGCTCTGGAATGTCACAAAGGCTCTGTGCTGGAAGGCAATGCGTTTCCCTTTTCTTTCTGATTCTGTGTTTCCTGACCGGCTGGCACAAAGCTCATGCTGTGCTGCAGGTGTGGGAGGCCCTCGGCAGCTGCCCCTGGGCTGTCCAGAGAGCCACTGCTGCTTGCAGCTCCTCAGCACGCTGCCGTGAATGAAGTGCTGCGTGCTGTGTCCCCACACTGACCAGTCAGCAGGGAAAAAATACCATTTTTCCTCGGTCTTCTTGGAAGTTTTCTCTAGGAATGTTTCTCTCCCAAAAGCTGGAGGATGTGCCGACCTGCAGCACAGCTGGGCTTCCCGGCAGGAAGGTGGAAGGTGTGGGTTGGTGCCACGGCAGCAGACAGAGTGAATCCCAGGGCCTGATTCTGTTATAGTGGGGTGTTAGGGGCTGTGGGTAGATGTGGTGGGTTGATAAGATAAACTGTCAGAGTGAGCAAATGCAGTGTTTGATGACACGTGGCCCGTGGGCACGGTGTGGGTGGGTTGGGGCTGGACTTGGGGAAGTCTCTTCTCACCTCAATGATTCTGTGATTTAAGCAAAGCACTATGGAGGCTGCGTTGTAGAAAAAGCAGGGGAAAAAAAGTGCAAATACAGCACATTTATTGAAAATGATTTAAGATCTGTCAGCCTGAAAAGCCAATCAGGAGGACGTTTCCCACTTCCCATGCCTACCTGTGCCACCCGCACGAGCCCCGGGGCTCCCTGCTCCACCATCACAGCCACGAGCAAAGGGCAGCATTTGTGTTTGGTGGGTTTGGCATATCCCTCTGCTGAAGGAAAAGCCAAAAGAAATAAGACAAAAATGTCAAAGCTCGCCACAGTTATCTCAGTTGTCATCCGCTGGGAAGGTTCTCGGTTGGTGTCTCGTTGCCGTGCTGCATATGGTTTTATTTAACCTTTTTGTTAATGATCTGGAAAACGAAACAAACAGCGAGCTAATTAAATGAAGAGATGCTGCTAAAGCGAGAACCGTTGCCAAGCCAGCAAGGAGAGAGAGAAGCAGGGGATAAACAACGTTGGGATCGCACGGCGGAGGGACACAGAGGGCTCCGGGGCACTCTGAAAATCCACAGTGCTGTGAAGGAGCCAGGGAGGGAATGCCAACAGAGAGCAGTGTGACACTGGCTGGGCTGAGCTGAGAACGTCTCGGAGCTAAAGAGCAGCAGCACACAGTGAGGTCAAGGGCTGGTGAATGGAGCCGGGTGGTGGCACCTCCTCACTGCTGTGCCAGAGCTGGGGGGACCCAGGGGTGTGGGCACAGAGGGGCACCTGGGGCAGAGAGCTTCTGCAGGAGGCTGAGGGATGGTGGTAGGCTGCTGACTGCTTCCCTGTGCTGTTCAGACAGAGCTGAGAATACTTTGTGGGAATAGGCAGTGAATTTGACGTGGAAAAAATGTGAAAAAGTGATGTCACTTGTAAGCATTGTTCATTTTCCAGTGCATGAGGAGAGGGAGAATTTCAGCTAAGAAGTAAACTTCCATGGTCCCGATGTTCTTTCCATTAAGAGCTTTGTGAGATGAGGGATGTGTCTGCGGTCAGAGATGTGTGTGGTACAAAGGGGAGGCTGGGGGCCGGGGGGTCCCTGCAGAGTGTCAGCCCTGTGGGCATCCCCACAGACCTGCACAGCTCCCAGGCCTGCTGCTGCTTGCCAGGAATCCCAAACCAGCCCTGCTGAGGTGCAGCACAGAAGCACAAACCCACCCTGTGCTGTATACCAGCACGTATGTGTTAGAGCAAACCATTGCTGTTTGCAGTGGGTTTCTTGAGGCTCTCAGCCTCCTGCAGTAGCAAAACATTTCAGCTTCTCCGTCTGCTTGTCGCACACCTGACCTGGGCTCCGCCAAGCTGGCACACGGTTGGTTTTGGTTCAGCTGTAGCTCTCACGTCTGCCATAAGCAGGTGACCCCCGTCTTCTCCATGAGCTGCATCAGATGCTGTGCTCACATCTTGCTGGAAGCATCGGTATGTGTCTGCAGGCAGCAGGTGGGAGCTGCAGCGTGCTGGTGCAGGCTGCTACCCATAGGCTGTGCTCGGTGCGCGGGTGCCACTTCTCCTGGCGGAGGGGAGATTTGAACAGCTTTTGTTTTTTATGATCTGACCACATGAATCCTGAAACCCCGAATCTGTTTCGTTTAATAGTGAGTCCCTGGTGGCTAATTCTGCATGCAGCGCACAAAGCAGCGTGACTATTCTGGGATGGGATCCCAGTGACAGCGGTGAGTCATTGGCCGCAGCAGCAGCGATGATACCAGGAGCTATTTATTGCTGCTCTCTGGGCTGCGAGTTCTGCTCAGCTCCGAGTTCAGCTGGAAATTATGTAATTATTCCTCCTGGATGGTTTTTCTGATTGGTTTGTAATTACAAAACATTCTCAGAACGCTTCTGTGTTTGAAAATTAAGACCTCGGAATGACTTAATGCAAGAACGAAGAGATGAAATCCTACTTGGCTTATATATTGTTTTCCCTTATCAGTTAATCAGACAGCTTTCTGGATGCCACTGTGCAAGCTTCTCTGCAAAACAGTGTAGCACGTGATTCCCCGGTTCAGTCCGTTTGTAAACAAAGATTTGGGGTGGAATCATCATAGCACCGAGCTGCTGCTGGGTTCCTCGACTGCCCCGAGCCAGGAGCTGCTCAGCTGCTGCTTCCCACAGTGAGTAGAGCTGCAGGGTGGGGGCCAGCAGGAACCTGCCCAGAAAATGGGGAGGGGGCAGCTCAGCCCTCCGTGCTGAAGTGCTGCCCTGAGGCTGAGCTCGGGTTTAGCTGCAAAGCCAGAGAGAAGGTATTTCTCCGGTCTCATCTCTCTTTAGAAGGAGAAAGTAAGTTCTATCCTTCTGTTTATAATCTGTTCCTCCACACTGCACTGTGAACTCAGCGCAGGATTTCAAAAATTACAGGAAAGGCAAGTAAGCAGGGCCCTGGAAAGCTCTAAATCAAATGTCACTGTTCCATTCCTTACGTCAGTCCGTGATTTTTACACTAGTTGTATATCATTTCATTTCAGTCTTCATTCTGTGCTGCATTTTGACTTTTCAGCCTGATTTATCTCCCTTCCTTAGCATAAGAATGGACATCCAAGGATGGTTTAGCAGCTGAGTTGGGAGGAGATGTAACCTGGAGATACAAAGGCGGTGGTGATGTGGGGCTTTCGGGGGCACCATTCCCGGTGGATGGCAGTAAGACAAGTGGTGTTCCTCCGTGTCCCAGCTGTGGGAGCTGCTCCTGTCCCTGCCACTGTGGCTGGGTGGCACTGGGAGGAGGAGGAGCAGACCTTGAGTGTAAGCAGCACTCAGTGTGTGCTCACACCAGCTCAGTGTGAGCGGGGAGCGTGTCTGGATACCATCCTGACAATGCAGTGTGCTGGCAGTACTGGGGAGGAGAAATCTGTCCTGAGAAAGCAGCTTCTAATGCCTGCAAGTAGGGAGATATCTCTTTGGACACCTTTTAGCAACAAGCATTTTTTAAAGGCCTTGTTTTTTGGGTTTGGGATTTTATTTTTGTACAGCTGGATGTGGCACTCAGTCTCGGGATGCTGAAAACTCAGTGATGTCTGCTTGGTTGCTGCCAGCTTTGGCTCGATGTTAGAAGCTGCTCCTGGGTGGGCACTCAGGTGTTGGGGGCTTTTCCTTTTTTTTGTTCCGTGAGTTTTTTTGACACCACTGGAAGCAGTGTGAGCTCGGCTAAGCTGAATCGCTTCTTCCTTGAGCGGTCCTGTTTGGAAACTGGGCTTAGGCTGCTGCTGAGGGGGACATTCAGGGATCACATGGGGTTGGAGCTGGCTGGGTTTGAGGAACCCTTCCGACCCAACCGCTCTGTGGGCTGGGTCCCCAGGCCCAGCGTGGGTTGGCACACGTGGAGGACACTGAAAGAAAGGAGATGCTGTGTCCGTGGTGGTGTGGATGCGTGGAAAGGCATCCTTGAAAGCCTAGAGAAGGAATATTAGCTGAATGGAGAGGCAGCTGCGAGGGAAGTTCTGAAGTGGGTGTGTATCGAACGTCCTAGTTTCACTGCCATCACAAAAGGCTGCCTGCTGCTTTTTCATCTGTAAAGACAGCAAATTGTTTGGAGTGGGTCTGGGAGAACACGCTGACCCCTTTTGCTTTGCTGCAGTGACACTGCATAGTGCTTTCACAACTGTGCTGTGGAGATCTCCACCTCCTCAGGTGTCCCAGCCGGCAGAGCAAGCCCTGCTAACGAGCGTGGCTGATGCCATATTATACATTCATTTCAAGGTGTTATGGGATGGATTCTGACAAAATAATAGATCTGTTCTCAGGAGGAACCACAGAAAATTGCCGAAGCTGTAACAAAAGCATTACCTTCAGTCAGGTTTGACATTGGTGTAACAGCACAGGGCAAGGTAAGTCATGTGCTGAACAACAAACCTGCCTGCTCAGGTAGCCTTGGCAGTGCCCTGTAAGCAAATCCGTGCCATGGGGAGAAGCTGTGCAGCCACCCAACCCCTCAGCAGGAGCCCTGCATGGTGCGGGGTGAGCACAGCAGCCCCACATCTCTGAGCCACGTAACCGCCTTCACGTGGCCGCGTGGTCTCTTCTGTTATTAGAAAAGAAAAGGGAAAGCTCTCATGGGCATGAATGAGGATTTATATAATAGGTTGCAAGGGTTCCATCAGAGCCATTGTACTCTGTCTTGTGAATATCTATTTAATCAGTGGTTTAAAAAGAGCTCTTATTTGTGCTAAGTGATTCCCCTCTCTTAGGCTGCAGTGAGAATTTCAGGCTCTTGTGATGAGTGAGGGCAGCTCCTCTGGGCCTGAATGCTGCCCTTGAGCAGCCTCTGTGCTGGGGGGTTCAGTGCTCAGGGAAGCATTTGGGTGCTGCTTGGAGAGCCTGGGAAGGTGCACCGCCTGCATGTTACCTCTGTGACAAGCTGCTGTGCTTTATTAACTGCTTTCTTGAATTGAAGTGAAGGGAGAAGGGTCATTCTGGCTTTGCTTGTACTGCTGCTGGTGTGAGCATAAAGGTAAGCAGCATTGCAGTGGTTTCAGCGTGCAGCTAGTTAGCAGCACGGGAGGTTGGCAGTTAAATGAAGCCGTGGAGAACCGTTCTTGCAGCATCTCAGTATTTCTTACAACAGTAGGCTGACAGCCTGAGCGTGCTCTGGAAGGTGTTGAAGCCACGACGAGCAGGCTGTGTTCCTGCAAATGCCAGCAATAAATCCCTGCTCTGACGTCAGGTGCCGTGCAGAAGGTCTCAGCGTGACACACGCTGCTTTCTGCTCCATCCCTGTGGCTGTGCATGCTGGGCAGCCTCCCTTGACCATTTAAAGTAGCAGGAGATGAAAACCACGGCGTGTTTAGAGGTGGCTCTGCTAGGAACAGAAGGGCCTGACACGTCCGTTTGTTCCCTGCTGCGTCTCCCAGCGCCCTGCTATCTCGCTCGCCCTTCACATGACTTGCCACCAGGCCCTCCATATCTGCCTGCTATCTGATGTTCCCGGTCAGATGCTCCGCGTGCTGACGCCGGGTTATTAATACCACTGCTGCCATTTGCTCTGGCTGGCCGCTCTGAGGGGATGCCCACGACTTCCTCCCACCCGCTGCCTGTGATCTTCATCTTTCCCAGACGCTCCCTGGGGCTGGCAGACGGCTGCTCGCCCCGTGACTGATTGCTTTCCTGGCCACCGTCCAGCTCCGGGCGCATAAACACGCTCAGAAGAAGGCTCAGAGCTGGCAGGTTCCTTACTCAGGAGGAGAAACAAACCCCATTTCTGCTGGAGTTCACCAAAAGCAATAAGCGAGGGGCAGAGTTTCAGAAATGGGCTGAGATGATCAGTGGGCTGCTCATTTCAGCCCCTCACTTGCGTTTAAAATACACAGCCAACAGCAAGCTGGCACGTGCAGATGTTCTGCTGCTGCATGGGGAATGCTGCATTGCCTGCATTGCCTGCCTGCATTGCCTGCCTTCTGCCTGTCTGCCTGCATTGCCTGCCTGCATTGCCTGCCTGCCTGCTGCTTGCTTGCACTGCCTCTCTGCTGCCTGCATTGCCTGCCTGATACCTACACTGCCTGCCTCCCTTTCTTGCCTAGACTTCAGCACTCATTCTAGATGTTTCCTCTCCTGTGTTCCATCAGTGAAGCCAAACCATTATTTTTCTCCATTGCAGTAACTCATCTGTGCTGACTATCTTCTGGTTTTGCACACAGTTTCTCAGTTTCTTTCTAGATGGCCCATTACTTGACCTTGATTTCTTCCACCAGCGTGTCCTCCATTAGCTCAGTACAACCCTTCCTGAATGCAGTAAATTCTCAGAATGCCTAAATTCTATTAGCTGAAGAACAAAGCATTTATGAAGATGACTTGAGCCTGAAGCACAATCAGATACAGTGGTTTGGTGCCATGCCTACACTTTTATGCTTATTCGCACTGAAAACTTCACCTCCTGCATTATTAGATGACAATTGGAGGTAGCAAGAACTATTTTTTTCCTAATCCCGCAATATTTATGGCTGTGTTGCTGCACTGTTTGCCATTACTGGCCTTGATGCCCTATAGCTGTATCTCCAACGCAGGACCCGTTTTCATCTGTGCTCCCACGTCTGTTTTGAGCAGCACAGCATTGTGATTTGAAGTGACTCTGGAATAGTGTCTCCAGCAAGTAATTGTCAGCATGAGGCAGGGCTTCAAAGGGATCGCTAATTAAGATCAGAATGAGCCCTGCAGCAAGTCTGGGGAAGATTTGCATGTCCAGAGGAAGTGACAGTGTTACTAAGTGATATTTGGGGTGCCAGCAGCGTGCTGTTGCTTTCACAGCAGAACAACTCCGTGCCAGGGGGCTGCGTGGGCCTAAGCAGGTGCAGCTGGAGGCAGCGTGGGGTTGCAGTTGGCTCTGCTGGTGATTCAGCTTGCCCATCCGGAGTCATTCAGGTTGGGAAAGACGTCCATGATCACCAAGTCCAACACTGAAGCCATCCCGACCGTGCCCACTAACCATGTCCTTGCTGGAGTGTATGACCTCAAGCACAGATTTCCCTTTTCTACCCTTCAGTTGGCCTCTTTTGCCCCTTTTCAAGCATCCTGAGGAAGGAGCAGTGCATGCTAAAGCCACAGGCTGGGGGAAAGCCTACATGTTTGATCATGCCAAGGGATTTATTGTACCTGGTGAAACCACTCAAAGGAGCGGGGCTGTGGCAGGGCTGCAGTGGTTGCAGGTGCTCAGTGTGCTGCACTGGCACCATCCCTCACCTCTTTGGGCTTCATCCCGTGGAGCAGACATGGAAGCAGGGATCAGCCCACAGCATGCACATGGAGTGGAATGGAATGGAGTAGAGTGGAGTGGAAATGGAATGGAAGGGAATGGAGTGGAATTAAATGGAAGTGTAATGGAAGGGAGTGGAATGGAGTAGAGTGGAGTGGCAGAGAATGGAATGGAATGGAATGGAATGGAATGGAATGGAATGGAATGGAATGGAATGGAATGGAATGGAATGGAATGAAGTAGCTCTTTTGGAAGGGACTCTCTTCAAAGATCATTGAGTCCCAACTGCCTGACCACCTTTGGGCTAACCAGAAGTTTATTATTGATGATGTCATCCAAAGCCCCTTGAACACCAGCAGGGCATCACCCACCTCTCTAGGAAGCCTGTTTTGGTGTTTGAGCACCCTCATGGTAAGACAGGTTTTCCATCTGATCTGAACCTCCCCCGGTGCAGCGAGGAGCTCAGCGGTGGATGTGGCCATTGGCTGTGCACAGTCTTTTGCTGTTGCTGGAAGAGAACCGGAGTGCACGTGATTGGAAGATGTGAAGCAAAATCTTGCTGAAATGTAACCAACCAGATTAATTATATTTGGGAGGGCTGAGCATCCAAAGGATTTAATGATCTGAATACCATCTTAGAACATTATATTGTCTTTTTGCTGGCAGGAACGCCGGCACCAATTATAGAAATAAATCAAAAAATCAGGTCAAATAATTATTTTATGAGCCAAGTGAAAAGGCTGGGTGCATCTCTTACTGCCGGGGTGCTTTTGAGAAGAAAGAGAAAAGCCCTTCAGGAGTAACATTGCTTCCTGTGCAAGGAGTGGCCGTGCACACGCCCGTGGTGCACACACACCCGTGGTATGCACACACACACCTGCTGTGTGCACCCATTGTGTGCACACCCATCTGTGCTCCCAAGCTGTGCTAGTGGAGGCAGGGGTGTACCTGCTGTGTGGGACTACGCCTTGTGTTCTGCAGGGACGAACAGCAGCAAAGATAAAGCAGCCCAGGATGTGCATTTGGAGGAATAACAACTGGGTTTTGGAATTCGGGATTTCCTCTCTGGGGGACTTTACCAACCACATGGCATTAACTTGTTACAGGATAACGTCAAGCAACTTATCTGCACTAAACATGAAAAGGATTAGGGCTGTTGGAGGCCCTGTGCTAGAAGAAAGCCGGGGCTGCTTTCTGCCTCCCTCGTGTGCTTCTCAGTGGCTGCTGCAGCCCAGCAGGGGCTGCGGTGCTGGGCACACCATGGGGCAGCTCTGCAGGACACACCGCTCTGTGCCTGCACAGCCTGCAGGCCTGGGCTGTGAAGCACCAGTGGTTTCAAGTCCTTTCTGCATGAAGGATCTGTTAGAGAAACCAGCAAGCTGCTGTGATAATGGGGAACAGGTGCAGACAATCAGATAGCAGTGAGAAGCAGTTGTGCTCGTGCAGATTTCGATGTGACAAAGTGCGTCTTTCTCATTGCCAGTGGTTTTTAGAATGTGGCTGAATGGCTCTGTGAGGAACGGGGCGGTACAGGTCATGAGAGGGACTTTGTGATTAGCAGAGCGTGCCCAAACACCACGAGGTCCCGGCTCCAGGAGCACAGCTGTGTGCTGCTGCAGCCACAGCCCTCGTGTTGTGCATGGGAGAGTGGAAACATGGAAATGCCAAGTGTGGACAAGAGTCATAGAATCACAGAATCACAGAATGGCCTGGGTTGAAAAGGACCACAGTGCTCATCCAGTTCCAACCCCCTGCTATGTGCAGGGTCGCCAACCAGCAGACCAGGCTGCCCAGAGTCACATCCAGCCTGGCCTTGAATGCCTGCAGGGATGGGGCATCCACAGCCTCCTTGGCAAACCACAACGCCTGCCTGGTTCAGCGGGCTTAAGCCCGTGGTCTGTGTGTTCTGTATGATGGATCTGGTTTGCACTGACTACTCATGGAACCACAAGGGTTGGTAAAGACCATTACCATCACCTCATCCAACTGCCAAGCGATTCAGACTCATCCTTGCTGTCAGACTGCAGAACATGGGCAGCCAGGGTTGCTGTCAGACATTTCGTTTGTTTTCCAGATGAATGCATGAAGCCAAGCTGTGCTAAGCATGATTCCTCCTGCCACGTTGTTGCCCGTTCCCTCCATTCATCTGCACTGCAATGAAATCTTTTGCAGGTGCCCTTTGGGTGCACAGGCAACGAGCTGCAGCTAACTCCTGCCACCTGCTGCCCTGCTCTGCCCTGCATCCCTTTCTGCTCTGCTTCTTAAGGACTGCAGCAGAAGGAGAGGGGCTGCTTTCCCCGAGTCCTGCTGGAGAAGTCTGGAATATCTGCGTCATCAGAGTTAATTCTCTCAATAGTGATGGATTAATTATCAGCCTGTGGTTGTAGATACGGCAGTTACAGAGCTGAGTTTCTTCTTGTGGCTGGAAATAAAATGTACTCAGGCTGTTGTCGGTAGAAGAGCAGATAACAAGGAGGAAAGGAATGTAATGGAGCCCTTACCGGGTTCAAGCACTGAGCAGCTGGGTGAGTGGATGCTACAGAGCAGCACAGTGTGTGCAGGGATTGCCCTCCAAACACACCGTATCACACCAGCCTTTGGATTTCCAAGGAAGGAGTCCATGTCTGCGCTGAAAATCAGTGTTTTTAATTGCATTAGTTAAACGCATGTTCTCCTGTAGTTCCTAATTCTGGAAGAACCGTGTGCAGGAACTATTGGCATGGGAGCATCTGTAGCTGTGGGGACTGGACAAGTGCTGGGGACCCAATCTTTGCCTTTTCCCAGTAAGTCAGTTCTGAAGCCATCAGAAACACCTTCCTGCCCCGTGAGCACAGAGGGATCAGTGCATAAGCCAGGTTGCAAACAGCCACATGCCGATATCTGATCACTTGTTCCTTATGTATCACTTGGTAATGCAAAAGGTGCTTGGTGTGGCTGAGCAGCAGAGCAGAGAACAACAGGTCTGTCTGTTGCTGCTTTCTGAGGGGTGTCACTTGCTGGAGTGCCCAGTGCACAAGCAGCAGCCAAGCTGAGAAACCATAAGGAAGTGGGTGTAGAATGGAAACGGTGACAGACAGCCTGGCTTCTCTTTTCCAAACCTCCGTTTTACAGCACAGCTGTTTGATGTTCGCTCAGCTGACTTCTCGGGATGGCTGAGATGTGAAACGTGGTTGGATGCCCGCTCCTCACAAACCTTGTGGGATTCCAAAACCTTTCTCCAGAAGAGGAGGAGGACAGTGTGGCACTACCCGTGTGCTCAGTGTGTATGGCTCCGTGGCACAGTGCCTTCTGTCCCCATGGCATTTGCAAGGATGTGGGTGAGGTTTGGCACAATGCACAGCACTTGAGAGAGCCGTGCCAGGAGAGGATCAGGCTGGATACTGGGAGAAGTCTCTTCTCCAAAAAGCACTCAGCGCTGCACAGCTGCCCGGGGAGTGGGAGGTCACCATCCCTGGAGGTGTTCCAGAACCACAGGGATGTGGCACTGAGGGACGTGGGCAGTGGACATGGGGGGTGGGCTGGTCTGGGCTCGGGGATCTTGGAGGGTTTTTCCAATATGAATGATTCTGTGGTTCTGTGCGCTGAAAGCTGGCTGTTGGCAGGCATGTGTGACGCAGTCTGTGCTTTGTTTGCAGCTTCGATGTGGAAAATGGCCCTTCCCCCGGCCGCAGCCCCCTGGACCCGCAGGCCAGCTCCTCCTCAGGGTTGGTGCTGCACACCACCTTCCCCGGGCACAGCCAGCGCCGGGAGTCCTTCCTCTACCGCTCGGACAGCGACTACGACTTGTCGCCAAAGACCATGTCCAGGAACTCCTCTCTCCCAAGCGAACAGTAAGCACAAACTCAGCTCACGTCATATTTGACGGTGGCAGAGGCTGAGGGCTCTGCATGGCTTCCTGTAATCCCCAGAAAGAGGTGTGTGTGGGCACTGCTCACATTTCACAGCCCAGCGCACAGGTGCTGCCGTGGTTTGTCCAGCCATGACTTCCTCATCCCCATCCCATCCTGCAGACACTCACTTTTGGTCCATAATCTAGTAGAAGAGCTTTCAAAGCCAGGGGCTGAAATACAAGAGGATCCCAGTGCCACTGGGAGCTGGTGCCTGGGGTGCAAAGCAATGGGCAGAGCTGGGCTGTACTCAGCACGGTGCTGCAGCACGGTGTGCCCACGGTGCCCTCCGTGCTTGCTTTTCCCTGCATGCTCTCAGTGCCTGGTTAACATCCCCTCTGTTCTCACCTACCCTTGTTGCACTTCTCCGTCCTGTTTTCCATCGTGGGTCATTCACTAGAATGGAGTGAAAAATACAGCAGAGAGGTTGATTTGAGAAGATCCCTACCCCTCAGATGGAGCACAGAGCCTCCATGAGTGCCCTGGATTTGCAGCCCTTTATTTTAGAAGGCACAGTTTAAAGTGACCATAAAAAATGTTCTTAAACAAAAAAGTGTAGCTGCTGTAAAAGCCCTACCAGTTTTTTCCATGAAGCAGAAACCTGAATCTCAAAGGGAGGTGTGGTGAATTCGCACAGGGGGAGCAGAGCATCCCTCCTGCCCCAGCACTCCGAACCCAGGCTTCTTGTGTGAGCGCTTTGTGCAGCGTTGCCAAGAAATCCCTCCCAGTGCTGGTGATGCTGTCCTTCCCTCAGATCTTCTGCTCAAATCTTCCACGATGAAAACATCCAGTGTTTGGATAACGTGAAGCACGGTGACACAAAAGCCAGGAAATTCAGAGCTGACCTTTACCCGGGCCACGAGGGGTTTTTCCACCGCAGTACGAGCGTGCTGCCCTGGCTCTGAGTTTCCTGGCTGTCCCTGCGCTGTGCCAGCAGTGCCCGCAGCCGTGGCCATGCAGGGCATCCATCCGTGTAGTGACGGGCGTGCCGTCCTTCCACCCGGCCACGGTGACTTACAGCCACGTTCTCCATTCCCCCCCCAGGCACGGAGATGACCTGATCGTCACACCTTTCGCACAGGTGAGTTGGGAGCTTGCTGCCTCTTGCACGGAGCTGGCTTGGAAAGGTTTGCCTTGAGGAGCGCTCACAAATCCCTTCTGCTCGCTCCAGGTGCTGGCCAGCTTGCGGAGCGTGAGGAACAACTTCACGCTGCTCACCAATTTGCACGGGACGGCCAACAAGTAAGCGGGGAGCCAGAGGGAGCGGGGAGCCAGAGGGAGCGGGCGGCGCTGGGGGAGCGGGCAGCGGGCAGCGGGACCGGCGCTGTCCCGGCTTCGGCCGCACGGGGGCGCCAGAGCGCAGCCGCCCGCTGATCGCGGCGCCG